>JASFAT010003808.1:1290000-1512012 GCA_031353405.1 Baronia brevicornis
AACCAGCCTGTAGTATGATGAAAAGCAATCCACGTCGCCGGTAGAAATCTGCAACACTGTAGTTTTGTAGATTTCTATAGGTATTGCATAGGCGTTGCAAGCCTATGAGAAATGTGAAGGCTTGTTTTATTTTAAGACTCCAATGTCGTATCGGTTTGGAAATAACGCTTAAGATATTGGTGCGTGGCAAAAAGTTTCGGGAGAAACACACCGTACTGGATCGTCACTCATCTAAATAGTGGGAATGAAACTATATATATATATATATATATATATATATATATATATATATATATATATATATATATATATATATATATTTTTTTTTTTTTTCTCTCAGCCCATATATGTCCCACTGCTACGCTTCCCGGGCTTCCCTATTTCTGGAAAAACGAACATTTTACCAATCACGCTTGTCCAATGTAGTTTGACGGGTTAATCAGACTCGGAACAAATATCCGGAGGCCATACATATATTTATTCCAAAGCCGGGATCGAACCCGCGACCATTAATTTTGCCAATTGGTTGTCATTAAATAAATTAATGATAAAAAATACATTTTTACGTTTAAATCATAATATTTTTTACGCTGTGCGACTCTTTTATTTACATGGTATGAAAAATCCATAAATAAAGGTGTATTGTCAAAAATATGGTATACAATAATTATACTAGCATCAGACAACAAAGGAAGTTATCTACATAAAACTGGGGCCGCTATCACAAAGCGCTGAGGCTCGCCTGACGTGCCGCCTCCGGTCCGACGGGGGGTTGGAAGCGGTAGGCGGATGTGGGGGGTGGTTTCACAGCATGTGGGTCGAGTGCCGTACACGATCGCTTTATGGAAAATATTGATATTAATGCGCTGTTAAATATGCACATATATGGAAAAGCTTTTTACACAGCCGTTGTTTTAAAATGTTTCAGTAGCACTTTATTGATGTAAAGTTATACATAGGTATTGTATATATGTATATACTGAATATACATAAGTTTACTCTGTTGAGTGGTTTTTATGAAAGCTGATGTGTGCAGTTTCATAAAAACCATTTAATAAAAGTATTAGTTTATATACATACATATATATCATACATATACATATCTATCCCCCTGTAGGATGAGGCAGAGTCCGCAGATCTCCATCCGCCACGATCCCGATACACCCTCCCCGGTTCCTTCACACTCATCCATCTTTTTATCCATCCTTCATCTCACATTCGTCGTAGCGAAACGGCTCTCCGTTCGTCGCTTCTCGCCCTCGTGGGAATCAGGACGTGACGGGTGGCGTACCACGTCGCCGTCATTTTTTAACGAATTAGGTATATCAAAATTCGTCAGAAGTTCGTCTTACGAGCCGTAAGGGAGGATCGAGTTCAGCCCCAGCAGAGCCCCGCATGCTGAAATAAGGCTTGCGACTAAGCTCGCCCCTAGCCACGCATCCTTTGGCACGGCAGAGCGTGGATTGGCGGAGAGGAAGGGAAAAGGATAGAGAAGAAAGGAAACGACAGGGAAAAGAAAAGATGGATTTAGACAGGATGATAGGGGTATGATTAGTATCATACCCGCGGTATAGACTACCATTCGGTAGTCCACAACGGAAGAAGAACACTGATACGGTATGGTATACAGTTAGTTTATACTCTCTCCGCTAAAATCCACGAGTATAAATGAGAAAAATGATGAATGAAAAACAAAAATGACTTGTCAGAATTTATATTATCACTATCATCAACGCCAAAACAACACTCGTTGCACAGCAAAACGATGACGATAGTTTATAGGTATCTAACTATACACGGCTTTACAGAATACAACCAGTGGGTGAATTTCTTTATAATCTTTATAATGACCCCTTACCAACGCCAGACTCCATTTATAGTTCAATAATCTTTCATGAAATACAAGAGATTATTCTTTATACTGATACAAAAAATAACCTCTTGTACGGTCTCAAGCAGCAACTTTGAGTTTATTAATAGAGTCAGGCGTTACTTTGCGGAAATCCATCACTATGTGGACATTCAAAAGTTTTACTTAGCTTTTCGGTTGTCTTCCGTAGAGTCTACTATACCCGAAGATGCCTCGTGTTGGGGCGAATGCCTGCCTGCTATGCCTTAATAGTGGTAAAGATACACTGCTCACGAATACTTTGCCAAGAATGGCATAATATTTGTCTGTAGCATGAATGGGCCGGCTCGCCCGGGGAAGTACCACTCTCCCGTAGAATACCGGCGTCTGAATGGTAGCTTACCTACCGCGCTTCGTACGATGAGCGGCCGAGTTCCGGAGGCTCAACACCCTCCCTCTACATCTCCCCTTCCCATTCCCACTCCCATAATGACATTTTCCTTAAAGGTCGGCAACGTTTCCGCACTGCCTATGGCGCTGCCGAAGTCTATGGGTGGCGTTGATTGCATTCCATCATGTGACACGCCTGCTCGTTTGCCTTTCTATCCCATAAAAAAAATATGAATTGATATACCTGGAGAGAACTAATTTAGATGCGAAATCACGACCTTTGCGGCGTAGGTGAACTCTCTCACGCAGTTGCACATTAAAAAGCCCATAAAAGTTATATGGTTCTATTAACGACGTAATGCTGGCCCTTCCCTCACATCAGCTAAGTTGCTTAGATAAAAGCACCATCAATAAGCGCTGAGCACTATAATCTTCTTACGTTATTTACGCCGGTGGTGCGTAGGAGGGAACACTTATATTTTATTAAATGGCGAATTAGGATATCGAATCCTGAACTTTTTTATCATCCACCATCAACATAACGACCATGACTGCTCTGTCCAGTCCAGAATATTGCGACCAAGAGACCAAGTGTATGTCCCAAAGCTGGGTATAGGTCTTCTCATTTCTGTGGAAACTGATATTAACCCACCACACTTGACCAATGTGGTGTGGTGGGGTACCCAGATTCGTTATAAGGTTATTTTACACAAATAAATAAAAGTAAGGATTTTGAAAGTAGACTTGTTTATTTATTAGGTTTCTTCGTGGGTTTGTCTTATATCTTTATGTTATGTTATGACAAACACCGAGACAACTTTCGAGTCAATGACCTCGTCTTACTAGTTAAATAATATTTAGGCATTTTTTTTTAATTTCCATATGTCAGTACAACAGGATGACACGTGTAAATTAACGGTTGTCTGGAGGAAATCGCTACTAGCAATAAAACCACGTTTCCCATTTAAAAATATTATAATCATTCTATAACTTTGTTTTTGGTGTACAATAAATAATCTATCTTAATTATTGATAATCTTCATGATGAAGATGAATTCGAGTGTTCTGTTGTTTAATCTCCTCCCAAACACACAGTTCCACCATCAGACTACCTGCCATAGAAATAGTTTCCGTATCCATCACCTGGATGTCTGGCCGTCCACCAACGTAAGATTTAGTCGCAATTTTTTACCATGAACTGTGCAAATATGGCACGGTTTACCACCTGTGATCTTTCCACGTAAATACGACATAAGGGTGTTCACAAAATGCCGGCAACGCATCTGCGACTAGATTATTCACCACCTGGTGACCCGCAAGCTCGTTTGCCTGCACTGCTACATAAAAAAAATCTCCACTCAAACAACCGTTATAATACTGTTTATATAAACTATCAAAAGACGGGCATTGGCTATTTGTTGTGTTGACCTTTATCAACATATCAAGACGGCGACGTTTGTGACAGTCTGTCCCGTAAAGCGAACGAATCCATTGTGTTCCAGACAGGTACAAATAAGTAACAATATACACAATATTCGTGTATGTATTTACGTGTAAACAACACTCAAATATATACACGAATATCACTCAATAAAATGCCTGGCTATTTATTTTTGAATGGCAATTAGTTAAAACTATCATGCCAGTGTCAAATAAAATGCAATAACATCAGTCTTGTAACGTACTAATCAGCATGTAACGTTACATCTTGATATATTGATGGCTATTCTACCAAAACCTTCTATGGACTTTTGCAGTCAACTTACAAAGTCACGATATACGCATTTATTTCATATCACTTCACTTATACGCCTTAATCGAACTATATTGTATAAGACGTCAACACAATTTCAACAGTATCACTGATTATAATATAACATATATTAAAATAAAGGCATGCATGAGGAAAGTAATGAGTGTGGAGGAAGCAAGGAAAGTATGCCGAGGTTGTAGCAGATGGAAATCTATGGTCTCTGGACATATCGTCAGCCCTGTCTGCCGTCGGGGTCTACGGGAGACAGTTGTGACGATATGTGTATATGTATGTATAAGAAATATCTGCTTTTTACTTATTTTTTTCTGCAGCCCATATATGTCCCACTGCACGGACCTCTCCATTTCTGGAGGAATGGACAATAAACCCACCACGCTTGTCCAATGCGTATTGGTGAGGTTACCAGACTCGGAATAAATATCTATAGGCCGTACATATATTTATTCCGATGCGGGGATTCAACCCGCGACCATTGATTCCGTGGGCAGGGGGCCCCGCCACTGAGCCAATTAATTGGTAGTCTTGTTACTTATACAAGGCATTAATGTTGAACTTGTTTAGTAGAACTAACTGCGTACAATGATCTTTTTTGCTCAAACTGTTTCGTTTATTCCAGACCTCCAGTTTCCCATCGACGTGTCCGGCGTGCAAAACGACCACCCGTTCTTGGACGCGGACTCCCTTCAGTCGCTGTTCAGGCGACTGACTGCGCTCAACCGATGTGCTAATATGAAGCTAGAACACCATCATCATCAGAAGAGATCGGTAAGTTAATTTAAGTTTCTATAGATATCGGTAACTTTGTGTATCCCGTTTTTAGGGGTTTATTTAGTTAGGGGTTTATTTACCTAAAAATTAATAAGCGGTTTCGGCGATATCCCCTGGCTACCCCGGTCGCCGGATCTTACCCGAAAAAAAAATCTAAACTAACTAACTTTGTTGGCGCAGCGACCCAAAATGGATCTTGACCTCCGAACAGAACTTATGCCATCCCATCCTATGGTTTGTTTTTATTCCGAAAAAAATACCATATTTTTTCCGTGGGGATACCTCAAATGGTAAAGTCTATAGAACAAACCCGACAATCACCACAGCTCTAAACAAAAATACAGTCCGTGAGGTTTACAGCATCACGACGCCACTACTTTAGCAAATCAGCTAAATCATCATGCCCGCACTTCTCTTCTATTCCTCGTAACACACACTTCCTCGTAAAAATTATTAAGTGTTATTTATACTCTTTGTAGTTTTTTTTAAATAGGTATGTTTGAAAATCTAATTCTGCCACCGGACACCTAAAAATAAACACTTAATTTTTAGAACGTAATAGTGCGCTATCACATCTTGTCTTCTTAAATATCAACCACACCAAGGCGCCACACCAATGTTTGAAAATCTAATTCTGCCACCCGACACCTAAAAATTAAGTGTTTATGTTTAGGTGTCCTGTGGCAGAATTAGATTTTCAAACATACATATTTAAAAAAAAAACTAAAAGGAGTATAAATAACATTTAATAATTTTTACGAGGAAGTGTGTGTTACGAGGAAGAGAAGAGAAGTGCGGGCATGATGAAACACTTAATTTTTAGAACGTAATAGCGCGCTATCACATCTTGTCTTCTTAAATATCAACCACACTAAGGCGCTGAACCTTTTGGTTTATGAACTAAGGAGGATATAACGAAGGGCTGTATCATCATGATGATCATTAACAACCTGCGACTGTCCAGTCCAATCCTAAACATAGACTTCTCCCAAAACGTCCCAACTTACCCGATCTGCAGCTTCACGCATCGAGTTTTTGCTAGCCACCATGCACAAATAAAGCCTTCGCTCCATATAGCCGGGGAGGGGGGGGGTCCCCACACTACGTTTGCCAAGACGCAGTCTCAACTCCAGCACTCTTCTACAGTAACGGTTTAAGTTCTGTGAGAATTATTCTTTATACCAAGCACTTACACCCAAATATCATGCACTGAGTTATTATAAGTAATTCTAAATAATGCTCACTTATAAAAACCTTTGTTGTAAATTTTATGAGTGTTCAAGTCATAAGAAATTTTATAAGAGAAAAATTTTAAGGCGTATCTTTGGTCCTGTGTTGGAAAATGAGCGATGGCGTACACTTTACAACCACGAGCTTTATGAGCTGTGCAATGAGCCGAGCTCTGACGGCCAGATGGAGTAGAGGACGACTTAAAGGCAATCGGTGTGAGTGGTTAGAGAGAAAAAGCCAAACTAAGATCCGACTGGAAAAATTTACTGGACCAGGCTAAGGCCCACCCGCGGCTGTATTACGTTGATGATGATGAAGTCATAAGAAAGTAACTTTTCGAACAAAGCCGGCGAACAATTTCAACAACAAATCTTTGTCGATAATTGGACGGCGAATTCTATTGAAAAAGTTTTCTTACACCTTGTTAAGAAAAGTCTGCCGACCTATTCTCTTTCAAACTTGTATCTTCTATTATGAACAATACTATATTTCTCTTCAATGCCTTAAGTATGGTCCATGACTTTTTTTTTATCAATTCACAAATTTCATTCTCATCTGCTGTGTGGTTTCCAAAATAAAATAGGACTACGCCATTGCTTCCCATGGATCTCGTACAAGGCGACTATAGAAGTAAAGACCAGAAGGGAATTCGGATGAGAATGTGTCTTGTGTTGCATACATTAACTTTAAGATTATCCTTTAGATGACATCAAAAGTGAGAAGTAGAAGAATCAAAAGAAATATAATTTTTTTTGGGGTTTAGAATTCTGATAACTACGCCTGTATATTAGCATATACACATCTGAAAGTACAAATGATTACATTATATCCTAAATTCTAGGTATATATAAGACTTGTCCTAATCCCGAATTACGAACTAATTTCTTATTTCAAACTTCTAACTAAGCCTTTGTACGCAACCTAATAACTTTCAAATGCCAACTCAGACCTGACCTAACCTTTCAAAGACGGCGACCTAAATGTTGAAATGATCTAATGGACCTCTTTATTATCCGATGACTTACAGTTAAAATATATTTATAAATAAAATAAAAAACTGATTACGACTGTAAAGCTTTCGGTTAACAATTTTGGTGTAAATAATTATGTATTATATTTTCATTAAAATTTAGACATTTGTCGGAGATTGACACAATTATTAAATGATTATGATTTGTGTTTTGTCTAGGAGTAACAAATTAATTTAAAATTGTCCTCAAATAGAATTTCTTGTGAATCTTGGTTTGAAAAAATAAAGACTCAGTTGTGAATTTGAAACTTCCACAGTCAATACTCCATGTTCGATTCCCGCATAAGAATTACATATATTTGTGGTCTATACAAGTATTTATTCGAAGTCTGGATGTCCCGTCAATCCACCTTGGACAAGCGTGGTGGGTTAATGTACATTCTCTCAAAAATTAAAAAAAAAACATGTGCTCAACAACGGATTTTACATATGTATATTGGCCGAAGAAAAGACGATTATAAAAATGTATTTAAGAGCTTATTTTCATTCTAAGACTGACTTCTATTTTCGAAGATTATTTATTATTATGAGTTACCCTTCTAAACATGCAAATATATTACGACGACACCAAAAGCAAAACTTAGATTTTAATATTATTTTATATTATTTAAGAATAACTTCGAATATTAGCTGAGGCAAAATCTCAACGAAGTAAAGCACTACGTTGCTTTAGTAATTAATTCTAAATTAATTCTTAATTGAGAAAAACTTAACATAAATCTTTAAATAGTCTATACAAGATTTAAACGTCAAAAAAAGGATCTTTATTTAAATATAAATAGAAGTACAAGCTTCTTAAATACTGAAGATGATAACCTCGGTGTATTTCAAAGCAACATGATCAAAATATTCCCTCCGGCTGTACCGTGCAATCGTAAAAATGGCTAGTCTTTGTGGATTGGATACTCGGTATACATAGGCGGTGTATTTATTGTGAAGTGCCTATCGTGATAAAATTTTATAGCGCTGTACGTAACTCTGTGCATAAAACACATAATGTGAAACAACCTCGGCTATGAGATTTTCCTTGTGATTGTACAACTTTAACGGGAATATAAACCTAGTCTTCTACATAAATAGTTGATTGTAAATTGGATTGATTTTCGCCTAACTATCAGCATCTTTAAATCATACATACATATCATCACTCCTGTTTCACGTAGGTATAGGCAAATACAACAGATCTCCATCTGCTACGATCTCGGCATATTTTCCTTGCTTCGTCCACATTCATCACCCTCCTCATGCAAGCTCGCCTGTTAAGGGTACCCTTCACCTGGCCTTACCTAAAATCTTTGGCAATTTGGTCAAGGTATGTTTTTCCTGGTCTGCCCGCAATCTTTAAATCCCTTTTCAGACTTTGTGTTATAAATTATTACCATATAGAGGCACTAACAGAATTTTGGTAACTTATATCCAATGGTAGATTAAGAGATTAATAAATTAGGCAGTCGCGTTAATGTCGCTGTACAATCAGCATTGTATTTAATTAAATAGCTTCTTGAGCTCAAATATACATCAGTAACAATAACTCGATTACAATATAAATTCGTTGATTGAATCTTTCCAATGTGAACCATATTTAGCACAAACAGCATTCTTTTATTGTTAATCAGTATGGCAATAACAAATAACTATAGTTTTACCCCTATAACCTCATGGAGTTAATTTTTTGACGTTTTAATCCAGTAAAATTCTATCACATCCATGATTCGATGTTAGCGGATAACCTCTTTAAGAAATTACCCGTTGATTCGATTAACAAATATATTCATGGTTGTAACTATCAACGATAATGAACCGTATTTAAAATAGAAAACACCGCTCATGTGGAGTGTGCCGAAGACGAGCTTTTATTACATCTTAAACCGTGAAAAGATTATAATTAACTTTTTTCTTCTCGATAATGAATATTTATGAAGTAATTATCGTTAATAATGCGTTGGAGATTAATAATGAAATTATTTTATTATTTAAATGTGCTTAGACTTAATGAATTGTGTATTGCATAGTTTTCAGTCTTACGAGGGTAATAAAACTCTTTATTTTTTTCCTCTGCATCTAAATTCACTTTTATAACAATTCCATTCCCTCCGATAGTAATAGATGAAGATGGCTTAAATTCTAGAATTTTTCGACTCCTGAATATTATTTGTGAACCTAAAGTACATTTTGTGTTAAAGATCAGAATTATTCTTAAATCTAATCACAAAAATCGTTGCATAGAATAAGATATTCTGATCAGATATTCGTAGTTTGAACATTGCCCATACCTCTGGGATAGGACACCTAGATCTGGAATAAATACCATTAATAATAATAATAACTCTTTATTTGCATAATGTGCGGTATAACAAGATGAAAAAGACGTATAAAAGCTCCACCATATTGCCACTTATGGCGTACAAATTTCATTAATTATTACATACATAGAGGTCTAAATACATAATTAAAGTGTGATATTGTCATTAAAATTATAATTTATTTATCTATTATATACATTCCATCGTCTTTTAAAGCAAAAAAGTCCTTAGTATTATAAATATTGCCATCTATTAGCTATTTATATAGTTTTTTCAGTATAGTCTTCTTTTCTTCTGTAGGCCATACATGGATATATATGTGATGCGCAAAACAAACTCGTTACTATTGATCTCGAAAGCGTAAACTTGGCCACCGAGCCAATTAGTTAAACAATTGCATAATACGAAATAACCATCGCAAATTGTAGAAGTTCTGTTCGGTACAGCGTTGTCACAATTAATTCAATTTTAACTTCTCTCACCCATCGGGGCGCTAAACCGTAAGGTCACGTACATACATAGCCAACAATATTGAAACAGCCACTTATTAAACTTTGTACATTCTAATTAACTAACTGTTCGTACTTTGATACCGAAATGTTAAGTTAAAATAAATTTCAACTTCAATGAAATATAATATTTTATATAATAGACATTCGGCCATCCAACAGCCCTGTTAGCAACATAAGATTAACAAATATAAAAAAAAATTGTATCTCCATAGTACTATTTTGACCAAATTGTGTATAAATTTGGTCAACATAGGACTATGTATGTATATATATTTATACTAACATATTATTTTATTTATATTTACTATACCTTGACCAAATTGCTGAACTTTTTAAAAAAGGCCAGGTAAAGAGTACCCTCAACTGGCGAGCTTGCATGAGGAGAATAATATCTGTGGTCTCTGCCTACCCCTACGGGAGACTGGCGTGACGATATGTTTGTATGTATGTATGAAGAAGCTGTTGGTATATCATATATATTTATTTATTTATTTATTTCATGATATACCAACAGCTTCTTCTATGATAATTTTTTATATAAGATAGATATATAACCCTAAACCCTAAAATTACTGCTCTCTAATAACGATCTACATGTTACAATAAGCTAGGCGAAGCACGTTAGAAAATTAAGACAAAATAAATTGTATATAAAAACAAAAAGAAGAAAATACATACGTATATTAGTGTTTGTGTCAACCATGCGCAGAAGACTGCTAGATAGAAGATTAGCTACTGCATTCGTTCAGAGAACGATGAACGAATTTCCGAATTCTCACTATCACTCCCCTTCCCTTCACTATCTTTACTCCTTCAACATCTCTCATTGTTTATACCCTAATTAAAACCAGGCAACATTATAATAGCAACTTTAGTATAAAAGGTCTTTTCTGTTGTTGTCGTCCTACAAAGCTGTCATTATCCTTAACTCCTAAATTCCCTTTAATTAAAATGTAATTCCTTTCAAATGCCGATAACGTACTTACAAGATAGTTTCCTCAATTCGCAGTCCACTAGAACGCAAACATTAGTTAAAGCAAGCCCCGAGATTACTTCCCGAGTTTTACGATCACTCGACGTATAAAGTTACCATTTAATGACATCCTATGCCGCGTTCCGTCCTATACACTTACATTAGAGTTACTAAACTGTCCAGTATTTTAAACAATATATACAAATTTGTAATATAATTATTGATGTTAAATTCCAGAATAACATACTCTTTTGCTCAATTTATTATTGAATTAATGAGGTATTATATAAATTTGTCTACTGTTTTTTTTTTATGGGATAGGAAGGCAAACGAGCAGGCGTGTCGCGTGATGGAAAGCAATCAACACCGCCCATAAACATCCGCAGCGCCATAGGCAATGCGAAAGCGTTACCGACCTTTAAAGAAAGTGTCATTATGGGAGGGGGAGGAGGGGAGGGGATAGGGAAGGAGGGGTTAGGCCTCTGGAGCTTAGCCGCTCACCATACGAAGCGCGGTAGCTAAGTTACCACTTAGACGCCGGTTTTCTGCGGGAATATAGTACTTCCCCGAGCGAGCCAGCCTATTCATGCTACATGCAAATATTATTCTTGACAAAGTATTCGTGTGTAGCGTGGCTCTACCACTACCAAAACTACTTGATAGTTCTTTGAAAATAAATATAATATTTCAATAAGAAATAAGTAGAAAGTTAATATCAAGTGTTAGGGCGAGTCCGTTCCAACGAGGCACACAAGAGTCGCTAATAGCAAGAAGTGAAAACCAATAGAACTACGAAATGTAAACGGGCTTCGGCCGCATCTGAGCGACAATTATTTTCGCGTAACTACATTTATTGAAGTGTAATGTTAACCAAGTTCGGTTTTATTGATTCGTTTTATAAGGGACTTATGGGAGTCCGTAACGAGCCACTTAAGCTACTTTCTTTCAACGTGTTTCTATTATAAATATTTTCTTTAAATAAAACTTGATAAAGGGCTTATCGTGACGGCTCTGTGACATTTAAATATATTGTATAACTTTCACAGCATTTAGTCATTATAAGAGTCAACATAAAAATAAGCAGGATAATAAAATAATGTCAAAAATAAACATGTTTGTATGTATCAGTATATATATCAGCAAATAAATGAATAAATAATGAAAGATCTATCCAAATCGGTTTAGCCATTTCGCCAACTAGCCCCAATAATTAACTAACTAACTAACTTTGTTGGCGAAGCGACCCAAAATGGATCTTGGCTTCCGAACAGATTTTACGCCACCATGCCTTGTCCTGCGCCATTAGCCAGTTGCAGATTTTAAGGTTGAGCAAAGCATCCTCGATCATGTGTCTCCAGCGGTACCTGGGGCGCCCCACAGAACGTCGTCTGTTTGGGCGACCCACATACGCTCTCTTGACTGTGTGATCCTCCCCCAATAATTAAATTGACAAAATGTTGTTTCAAATTTTTATCTGGTATTTTTTTCAAATTATTATTTGAGATAGCTGTTGGCATACAGGTACTCTAAATGGAGCTTAAACAATTTGTAACTCCATGCATTCATTTGATGTACCAAACATAATATGATTAGCAATGCTTTCAGTAAAATTTTATAATATATTTATTACAATGAGGCTATTTGCTTTTTGCACTATATTGGTCATTTAGTACCGATAGTTAGAAATGACTGAAGCTAGCATTCCTTCAAAGATATTCATAATTAAGATACATATTATGAAATATTGAGTGAGCCTTATTTCATTAATGACATTTTGCCCGTAACAATTTAGCACCAATTATAAATTAAAATTGTGAAAATTATTATTAACAGATTTTTTTATTAAATCATAAAGAATTATCTTGTTTGGCAGATGCTGTTTCGTCCTTAAAAACATAAGTCTTTTAATTTTTAATATCTGCATCACAACTAACAAGGTGCTATTTATCTTGTCCTGATTTTGTGATTTCTTGTTAGCAAGCAAAAATACATAGGAAAATGATTTTCGCGACAAAGCAAAGCGGAAATGGAATTTATTAAATTTTATGTAACATTTTCTTTAAAATTTAAAAATTTCTCCTAAGATGTAGCGAAGCGTAAATAATAATCACAATCTTTGGGTAGAACAATATAGGTTTTTTTATATTATATTTTATGTCGGTTACTTCATCTGCAATACATATTCTGCAGAGATATATATAGTAAACGAAAGCCATAACGTAGTAATCTCTTCATGTATACAATACTCGGTATACCAAGTGTGTTTCACTATAGGCACTTAACTCTTTAACTTTTAGTACCGACTTTCATCGTTTACTTCTTGATCTAAAACATGGCTGAGGAGCCAATTAAAATGAGATCTCTTACTGGCTTAGGATCGTGACACATTGTGAGGAACGTGTATCAGTAATTTATTGATTTTTTTTGATAATTATTTTGCCATGTAATTTACAATTATATGAAATTATAGTACATCTTATAATTTGGATTATAATATATTCAGGTCCATAGCATGATGATGCGGTAACCAATACAGTTTTTACACACATTTTTTATAGTAAGTTGTTTTTTTTTTAATAATAATACTATAATCTATTTTGTTTATTAAGTTATGTATCTATCAGACATCAAATGTCCATGTGTGTATGCCTTTTGACCCTACATATGTTATTCAAAGAAATAAAATTAAGGGTTTAGTATGTAGAAGAAAAAATTCTTAGATACCTGAATACAATTCTAAGTTACCTTTTGAAGTTGTAGAGTCACGCTGCAGACGGATACTTTGTTAAGAATTAAATAATATTTGTCTGTAGCTTGAATGGGCCAGCTCGCCCGGGGATGTGCCACACTCCCGCAGAAAACCGTCGTCTGATTGGTAGCTTAGCTACCACGCTTCGTACGGTGAGTGGCTGAACTCTGGAGGCCTAACGTCCTCTCCCTCCCCCCTCCCTCTCATATAATGACAAAAAAGGTCCTTAAAGGTCGGCAACGGTTCCGCACTGCCTATCGCGCTGCGAATGTCTATGGGCGGCGTTGATTGCTTTCCATCAGGTGACACGCTTGCTCGTTTGTCTTCCTATCCCATAAAAAAACGACACTTTTTAAAATTTTTGATCACGAACAGTGTGTCAAGACGATAGCACCAAACTCATAAATGCTTTCGGTTTTCGTTGGAAAGTAGAAACGTACGCAATAAAATGGTTGTTTCTTTAATTACTCTTCAGCCATAAACGTGACGATTAAAATTAAACATACGCTTGCAAAAGTCATATCGTGTTCTAAAACTGAAAGGAAAAGTGGATATACATTTATTGAAAATCTTTACTTTATAATCTTTATTTAGTATTTTTTAATAAGTTTTAGATAATTATTTGTAGGAATTTATCGTGAAAAGCAATGTCACCGATGTGGATTTTCGAGTTAACTTAAGTGGCAATGGGCTGATCTTGATTTTAAGAGAATATATATATATATATATATATATATATATATATATATATATATATATATATTTTTTTTTTTTATTATTTATATATATATTTATATTTTTTTTATAACGTCAATCTTAAGTCAATACCTTAACTTCAGATGTTGAACATACATTTGTCTCTTGTTACCGCCTAATGGCAGTAAAACCGTCTTAAAATCATGCCATCAATAGTCACAGGGCCTTAACGATTCACGCGAAGATACCTAGCTCACAAGGAAATCTCAAAATGTGGACTCGATAAGTAGCATCAATCAATCAATCCGGGGACATCTACACCCTGTCAGGGGTGTAGGAGCGAGCCTCGGGGTTGAACCCCACTACTCGTACATCTGCTCAAGGAAGCGAACGCTTCCCGGTCTTTGCGCCGCCGTTACCGGCGGCTTTTAGGGGTTCTTAAATTCGGTCACAAACTAAATCCGCCCTTCTCCACATTGGGCGAACAGGGTGGGGCCGAAGACGGTGCGCAACGCCGTCCTTTGGTCGACGCCGGAACTGACTGCAGCGATGACCTTCACGAAGCAGGCGATGAGCTGGCTCACAGTCATCGGCTCCTCGGAGTCTTCGCTGCCTGGGTGCGCTTGTTGAAGCGCAGGTATTTTCACTGTGTCGGACAGTGCCCCCTCTCTGGCCGGCACAGGGGTCGATGACCCTCTAAGCGGGGCGGTGGGCTGGGGGCATGCTTGAGGGACGTCCCGTGCTGCGTCGCTCACTCGCTGGCGCCTACGCGCCGCTTGGGATTTCTTCTTCTTCAGCTTCTTCTTTTTGGGGGCCTGCTCGATAAGTAGCGATGCAGTCAAGTTATTAAAATTATGAAACAGCGCCATCTATCGAAAGAACGTTTGCTTAGTTTACAATGAAACACCAGACAATAAGAATTTATTTTCATGAATCCATTTGTCTTAAAACATTTTACCGTTATCATTATAAAAGAAGAAATCACAACAACTTTCTATAAGTTATCTACGTAACGATCGCCCTTGGCAAGGAGGTTATATGAATGGAAACATGATCATATCAAATGGTATTCTTTACAATACATGACACACAAATTATCGCTCCAGGAAATACTTTTGATTTAATGTTGCTGTTCCTTGACATCTCACGCGACCTCTAATTACAGATGTTGTACAGCATCCGCTAATTAAGACGTCACGGTGAGAAGTTATCAAAAGCGCTGACATTGAAGTAGCTACATTACAGTTTAGTATTGACGTTAAAATGTTAGTTGGCTTTCACTACTGAACCTTGAGATTGTCTGTATATATTAAAAAAAAATTACCATTAACATTTGTGTAAAGTTTTGAAAGAAGTTTTTTGATTTAAATCACGCTTCTGAAAAAAAAAATATTATAAAAAAGTTAAACAAGCAAGCTTGTCACTTAAAGCAACTGCAACATCGAAAGCTTTATAGAAACTGTTTTTGAAAGTTCCAATGTCGTATCTATTTGGAAATACCGCTGTAGGTAGCTGGTTTCATAAAGTGGTGGGGATAAGTGGGAAGAAGTTTCGGGAGAAACTCACCGTTCTGGATCGCCACTCGTCCAGGTAGTATGGTAGTGGGTATGGTAATGGTAAGACATTGCATATTCTTTTATAAATATAACTGCTGCTTATATATGTTTTGGTATACGAAAGTAAATTTTCCTGAGTTAAAAGCTTTTACAACTCTTGAGAAACATTATTTTAAGAAGTGTTTTGAAAGCTTTCATTTTACATCTTTATGCATTTTTTAAAAAGTGTTTCAGTGGTTTTCTTATATTTTTTCGTTGATAACTATAAATATGTAATGACCACTAACAAAATTTGTGGTTTTATTCTTGAAGTTCATAACGTAGTACGTGGACTAAATGCCACAAGGGCAGTACCAATGGCGTTGCGATTTCGCAATGCACTGGCAACGGGGTGTGAGAGTGAGTAGAAGTAAGTCTGTATATATATCACTTGTTTTGTAAACACACAATATTATTTTCGCCTGATTCTGAACCGTAATATTTTTATTGTTTAAACCAAATGTTTTGTTTATAAACAGTTTCCATTGGAATTTGAATCTTGGCTCAAAAGCGAGACACACAATAGTAAGTTTTTTTTTCACAGTCTATGTTCACACTACTGAGCAATGGTCTCCCTATTTCCAAGGAACGAAATAGAACTATATTCATCCCGATGTTGGAATCCTACCCGCAACTATTGCCTCTGCGAGCGGCAGCCGCGCCACCAAGCCAATTGATCGTCAACAATAGAAGTAGTTAGCCGACAATTTTTTAAATCTTCTTGGTTAGGATGAGAGTACTTGCTCCAAAGTGAATATATATATATAAATATATATATATATATATATATATATATGCTTATATATTGTGTGTGTATGTGGATATGTATTGTATGTATTTAAATTAGTAAATTCAGTTTTAATTATTTTTTAGTACAAGCTGCACCACCTCCAAACCAATTTACTCATGAATATCCAATGGCATTAAGTCCGTGTATTGTGCACTTTGTGCGAAAGTTTCAATTAATAAAAAAATAGTGATTTAGAACGTTTAATGAGGTGTGAAGTGGATCCCACTGGTTCGAATTCACAAAAGCCCAATTTACTCGTTATAATAATTCAGAATCCCACGCCGCGTTGACGGTTCGGTACGCCCATAGCTCTCATTTAGGTGTCGGCTCGGGTGCCATTACTCAATCTGTAATCAGCGCGTCCCGACACAGACCCGTCGGGATTATGTTTGCATAATTTTAGCACACACAACAAGCTTTAATGATCTGTGTATATAATCTGTGACATTGTGACTTATCAACGGAGAAAAACACTCAACGTCACTGGTGTAAGCTGGACTTTTCCCGCCAACTTACACCAGTGACGTTGTGTTTTTATTACATTTTGATTATCTTAAGTTATATTGTCTAATTATGGTGGCGTATTATTCGATATAGTTCGATTAAGGCGTATAATTGAAGTGATATGAAATAAATACGTGTATCGTGATTTTTTAAGTTGACTGAAATAGTCAATAGAAGGTATTGGTAGAATAGCCACCATTTATCAAGACGTAACGTGACAAGTTGTCTAGTTACATTTCAAGGTGGACAGTCAAAAGTTAAAAGCTCAAAGAAGAAGTCAAAAGAATAAAAGCTAGCCTTCCTGCACTAGTAATTATGCTTCCTTGTATTGATCTGTGGCTGGTTTGATATCATCAAAATAGATATCTACTTAGTAATACATGTTATGTAATTAATCTAATGTATTCCCTTCATGGTCACACGGAATACGTTATTGGACCACAAATTCTTGACTGACATTATCTACATTATACACTGTATTAATATGTATGTATATATATATATATATATATATATATATATATATATATATATGTGTATATATATGTATGATATATATATATATATATATATATATATATATATATATATATATATATATATATATATATATATATATATATATATATATATATATATATATATATTATATAGATTCCCTACGGCCGGGGCACGGGCCTAGCCATTACTGGAGGATTGAACATTAACACACCATGCTTATCTAAGGCGAATCGACGGGGTTCCCGTCGATTCGCCTTAGATAAGAAATCTAGTACATTAACCAAAACCCTTAACATCAGGTTCTGTCATTTTCTTTTTTCATTCGTTCATTTCGTTCAACGTTCAACCTATTCCGTAAAAATATCTAGATTATTCATAGGCATGGTTAACAATTAAAAGCTTTCATCTTATCCGATTATATCTTAAGAACTTACGAAATATCAGTAACAATTTGCTGTGTGATTTATCTTGAGATATGCAAACAGTAGGCTTTGTTCGCAAGCGTTAGTCAGGGCTTTTAAAATTACCGTGGCATTGTTTTATACGTATCGCGTAACGGTGAAGACGATCATCCGTTGTTGCGTTATCGCTTCATCATCATGAGAGCCTGGTACTGTGCTGAAGGGGATTACCGTCGCTTAGGTGGCCATTACTTTAAGTGCCTCGTATTGCCAAAGCAAGTATCTTTTAAGATAATCTTTCTTTATTTGATAGCAAAGTAGTAGTATAAATATTATGCCTGTGTCAAGTAAAATATAATAATATCTTGAACTAGTCAGCTTGTCACGTTATGTCTTGATGAAATGGTGGCCGTTCTACCAAAACCTTATATAGACTTTTTCAATCAATTTAAAATGTCTCGAAACATGCGTTTCTTTTTTCATGTCACTCCTAATATACGCCTAAATCGAAACATATTTTATCATACGCCACCACAGTAAAACAATATAACTGGTAATAATATAAGGTTATGAAAATGAAATAAAGAACCCAACGTCGCTGATGTAAGTTGGCGGGAAAAGTGTAAGATAACCAGATATTTCAAAGATATTTTTTAATAATATGGCTTTGGCTGCTTAGATCTTAGCCAAATATGGACAGTTTCATAACAACAACAAAAATATATTTTTTTAAATTTCAATGTATATCATGTTTTTGGATATGTTATATAGTCTTATGTTAAATAAATAAAGAAATAAGATGTTAGCGTATGAATAAGCTATTATTCATACGATGTTTCCAACGCTTATTCGTGCGATGTTCGCGATGTTTATTCACAAGATTTTCGCGACGCCAATTTGCGTGATAACACCGTAATCACGTTTCATTAGAACACTAGCCATGCCACTATTCATGTCCTGACATGTTATATAGTATTTCGTTAAACTATTAGTCACAAATACCAAGGAAGAGCACACAAACTTGCCACATGGTTCCCGACAGATTAACTATCCACAAATAACGTCACATAAATTTAAATTTTAAGTTTAAATTTAATGTTAAGGCCCATCCCGATCTTGTTACTTGTGTGTCACACTTTGTTGACGAAAGGATTTAGATGGTACTTTAACAACGGTATAGCTGAACATATATTTCACTAGCCACCAACTCCACAAGCGATATTATCTGCCACTTTATTCTATAACTCGATGAATATATCTCCACACGGTGATACTATAGTTGCTATACAATCGCGATGCTTATTCACAAGATTTCCGCGACGCCAATTTGCGCGATAATCCCGTAATCACGTTTCATTAGAACGACGCCTTAAATAAACACTTAACATTTTTTCATGTCGATGATCAGAGGTCGGCGTGTGTCGAACATGATATCACTTCTTTGGTTTTCCATTCGTCATCCAAGCAAATTGGTGTAAGTATAAATATCTGACACAGAATAATTTCAATACATTTATTAAACGGATAATTTATTATATCTACTGGCCGACTGGTCAAGCGTCAGTAAAGTGTTAACGAGAAGCGACGTGCATGACATTCGACTGGTTTTTATGGCTCTATAGAGAGTTCTCTAAGGCTGTGTCATTTTTTTCATCGTTACCCAATTAACCTCCTTGAGTGTTTTAATAATGCATTATTAACAGACCATAATAATAAGATATATGTTTTTAAGATATGTTTTATATTTATTTAAACATTAATGCACAAAAGACATATAAGAAGGAATTAGCATCAATTATTTCCTACATCGGAGATCCGACTATCGTTGGAGCAAACGAGTGCTGGAGTGGAGACCGCGTATCGGTTAACGTAGTGTGGGACGCCTCCCGGCTAGATGGTGCGACGATCTGCGCAGGCCGGCTGGCAGAAACTGGATGCGTGTAGCCGAAGATCGGGCTAGGTGGCGCTCCGTGGGGGGGCTATATCCAGCAGTGGACTGCCGCAGGCTGTTGATGATGATGATGATTTCCTACATACATATCGTTACACCTGTTTGCCGTAGGGGTAAGCAAAGACAGATTTCCATCTTCTTTTCTGCTTCCTTCACACTCATCACTCTCCTCATGCAAATCCGCCGGTTAAGGGTACTCTTGACCTAATCTTTCTTAAAAACTTCGAAAATTTGGTCAAGGTATGTTTTCCTTAATCTTCCCCTACCGACCTTTCCATTCGTATCCGCAACGTAAATTTCTTTTACCAATTATCTTTTATCTATCTCTCTTTTACTCTTAGTAAAGCCAATGGATAATTTAAAGGCTTGGTTAGGTTAGGCACTAAAACTAAAAAATCTAGTTTTTCTTTGATACCGATATCTTATAGTGAGGAACGATAGAAACTGAATGCGTGTAGCCGAAGATCAGGCTAGTTGGCGCACCTTCGCTAATTATTGTGAGATAAATTCGTATTCAGGTACTTACGCTATGTTTAAAAATGGTATTTTTTTGTTTCTTTATGGGATAGGGAGGCATACGAGCAACCGTGTCGCATGATGGAAAGCAATCAACTCCACCCATAGAAATCTGCAACACCGTGTGCATCACAAATTCGTTGCTGGCCTTTAAGATATGGTTAAGTTCATATGAGTTACAGTTAAAATTTCTATTAACTGCAGAGATAACATAAGAGATAACCTAACTTTTATATTAAGATGATATATCGCATTTGGTTACATTAATATATATTTTAGAATACTTCCAAATTATTAATATTATAACTATTTGATATATATGTATTATTATTTATGGTTAAACCATTATTCAGTTTACCAGCATAGATACTCCCTACGCTCACAACGAAACATGTTCGAGTAATCCGTAATCCAGTGTTTTCATTAACTTCCTCGCTGATTTCCCAGAGGGCTCCACTCATCTGTCTAACGGCTTCGTGTTCTTTTTTCTAGGCTTCATTATAATTACATTCTATGTGATTTTGTACATACATAAGATATTGTTATAATCGAAGAATAAAGGTTTTTTTGTGTAAAGTAATTGTGATATTTGTTTTTTGTAGCATAGGAAGGCAAACGAGCAGGCGCGTCACCTACTGGACAGTAATCAACGCCGCCCATAGATATCCTCAGTGCCATTGGCATTGCACAAGCATTCCTGACCTGCAAGAAAAGAGTAGGCTTGTTTTTTGAAGGTTCAAATGTCGATATTAACCAAATATTACAATATATCAAACCAAGCCTGCCAGTACGTGAGCCTGGCAACTAAGTAATTGCTGATTTATTTAATGAAATAAAAGAGTTTTTTTTTACTTGGAATGTATTTTCCATTTTGTGTAATGACCTTTTGTCATCTCTCTGACAACTTAATTGTTGTTGTGTAAAAAACCTCTTAATTGTTATTGCCATATCTTTATCGTATATTGTAGCATCCTAAAAATTTTGGCAATTATTTCTTATATTTAAATAATTTTTATCTGAGTTTTTAGTTAAAATTTGTTGATAAAAATTTGCCTACAATATAAATCAACCATATAAAAATTAAAATTACGTTATAATAGAACTTTAAGGTAGTATATAAAATCGTAAACAAAGTAAGTTAAATTATATTCAAGGAATTTATATAATAACGAAAGTTTGAAGAAATTTGTTAACCACCGCGATGAAAATACTTTGAAATAATCTTCTTTACAATTTCTAAGCGAACATAACATTATTATGGATAAGAATTCTAATTGTAATTTCATTTGAAACATTTCGAAGGTCTCATCGTCATTGGTATAACACTGATAGTCCACAGCTGAACATAGGAAATGTTGCTGTCCATTACAACTCGATGATAATTTGTGTCTAGTTTTTTTTTGCAAAATGATAATACTATCTATATATGGGTATGCCTAATGAGGAAGAACTTTAACCTGAGCATTGAAGGGTATTTTGATATATCTCGAATATTTCATCGATAAACGACTCGATTACTGACTCGATTGTAAATTGATTGTTTCAATTGTCAATCTCTCCAAGTTACCTATTGCTGTCCTAACGTTTAACCAACATGTACTTTTGCTCACACTTGAATTAATTGAATACAGAAGAATATTCAAATTCATCAAATCTACAGTTTTCTGAAATGACGCTATAGCCAAATTCAGCGAAAGATCAATGCAATCATGAAATTAAATCGACGATGTAAAGACTAGTTTCCGAAAACCTACTGTTTGGTCGCCGGCAAAGAAAAAGACACATATCTTCCTGTATTGGTATGGCTGTGTATGTTGTGTTATGGCTGTGAGCGTTGTAAACATCAATAGATGAGGGCAGCGTTTACAACCAATCACTTCACGCTCGCCCACCTGAGGGACGTCCGCTCCCACGCGAAATTCTCCTGTCGCCGCCTGGCTCCCGCCAAAGGAAGAGGGCCCACGACGCAGCCAACGTAGGAATAGGTTCAGCCGTATCTCGACGACGCGAAGTCGTTAAAGGACGCCCAAAAGCCGCTAGGAACAGCGGCACCTAGGACCGGGGAGTGGTTTCCCCATTAAATTGCTGCACGAGCAGTGGGGTTCATCCCCGAGACTCGATCCCACACCTCTGCGCGGGGTATGGACGTCCCCGATTGATTGATGAGAACCAATCTGCGATTAAAACCTATAGCATACTTATACTATTTATTTGTTCACAGAACGATTCTGATGATGAACAATGCGCTCTGAGTGAGCATTGGCAGTACGAACGCAAGTCCAGGAGATGGTCGCGGGTGGTGGAAATAACGCCTCAAGCGCAAAGGCGGCTACAGGTGAGTTTTATTGCAATATCTTCGGTTTAATTTGAAGAATAACTATCAAGTTAGTGTATAGTTATCGTTCATTAATCGGGGAATAGTACCGCATTATCACATTATTTGTACTCGTAAAATAAATTACTGCAACATTACTTCTTTGCGCTCAACTATTACGGCCAGACGCGTTCTCATATGTGTTACAGGTAGCAATCACATGGTTATTCTATGCACAGATTAACTTACAAAAACTTTATATATTAATAGATTATCTATTACATATTTAACCCTTAAGCCTACACGATATCTGACAATCGCGAGCTGTAGTAAACAAGAAATTCGGTCCAGCGCCGTGCCATTCAACTATTCAGCCGTGTACCCGAACTGTTGCAAAATGTGTGCTTTTCATGACATATATTTCAGTGCATGCAACAAAAGGAATTGTGAAATAATAAACAATGTTTAGGTACAAATAGTAATTTTATACTATTATTTACGTCTATCTTAATAGTATATTTTATATAGACGTAAATATAAATAGTAATTATTTAATTCTTTACCACGAGTCACACTCGTGGTTATCGCTTATGCCACAAATTCTTTACCACAAGTCAGACCCGTGGTTTTCGCTTATGCCACAAATTCTTCACCACGAATCAGGCTCGTGATTTTCGCTTATGCCACAAATTCTTTACCACGAGGCAGATCCGTGGTTGTAAGCCAAAAAGTTAAGAAATAAAGCATAAGCAAGGCCTGTGATGTCACGGTCGTCCCTCAAATTGCTGCGCGGAGCGTGACGCCTGACAATCACCTCTCGAGCGTACCTCGAGCGCTTATTTCGTGAGAGAGAAAGCCATTGAATATATGGGCCAATCTGTTTAAAAGAAAATAGTTCTTTGTGCCGACTTATTCGTTCCATCAATGCAGAAAATCGAGACCCGTAATGGTAGACAACGCTGTCCTGGTGTAAATTACTTGACGCCAGTTGTTCCTCGTGCGTCACTAGCACTGCTTCTTGCATACACATCTAAAGTGTATCGATTATTGAGTCTGTCCACCACATCTGCTTTGGGTCACGGTCTTCTACCATCTTACCCATCCTAGTCGGCATAATCAACTTGAATTCAAACCAATGGTAGCTTGAAAAATATGATGATCGAAAACTACTTTTAAGAAATCTATTCGAGTTAAAGAATTTTGAGGCATTTTCACATCACCAATAAAGTCATATTCAAGGTTCTGAACTTTTTATTCCTTTTAGAAAGTGGAATTAAAAGCATGTACATATTTTGTACGTAATAAATTCCAATCATTATTTTTCTTGGTCTATCTTCACATGAATATTCAAATTGTGACCTAGTTGACTTCGTACGGCACTCATATGGAAGTTTGCCATGAATATTTTTGCTCTATTTTTTTAATTAGTTCTACATGAAAACCTCTATGAAAGAACAATTATTAGTAAGTTTATGTGATATTATTTATTTATATTATATTATGTGCAGAAGTTAATATCTAATTTCCAAAAGGTTCAAACTACGTACGTTGTAAAAGTTTAATTCAGTCTGTACAATCATCAATTTATGTTTATGTCAGTGAATGTATCTTTCTTTTCCATCCTTATTCAAATGTACATCTTAATAAATTAGAACAGTCCATACTCGTACTCTCCTTTAAAGTAATTTCATCACAAGAAACGTGAATCCACTTTTAACCAAATGGACCAATATTTTCGTATGCAAATAATAATAAGGATTCTACAAAACAGGTGATAGCGGCGCGTGCGCTAGCAGAGAGGGAAGCAAGAGAAGCAAGGGGAGAAGTAGAAGATGATGAAGATGAGACTCTTCCCACTATTAGGGTGGGTCTTGTTGACGCTGACGGACATTATACAGACGTGGAACCAGATCTGTGAGTATAATGCTTTGTTAAATATCTTATCACATCATGATAACTATAATATAGTTCCTAATACCAATAAACATAAATTATGTAGTTATAAATCTTTAAAAGATTTTTTATGGGATAGGAAGGCAAACGAGCAAGCTTAACACTTGATGGAAAGCAATCAACGCCGCCCATAGACATCCGCAGCGCCACAGGCAGTGCATAAACGTTGCCGGCCTTTAAGGACAGTATCGATATAGGTTGGGCCTCCAGAACTCCACCGCTCACCGGACGAAGCACGGTAGCTAAGCTACCACTCAGACGCCGGTTTTCTGCAGGAGTGTGCTACTACCATTCAGCCACCAGCGTGGCACTACCACTAGATTTTACCCATTTTACCACAATGTAAATATATGAACAATGGGAGTGAATTGCGGCTTTCGAAGTTCAAATAACAAAATTATGCACCCTTCGCTCTTTGTTTTCAATTTAGCAACATTATATTTTTAGCTCTCATTAAAATCATATGGAATTTCTTACATTAAATTTAATTAAGAGAGACGGCTCTAAAGTGTTAGTCTCGAGTCGCAAAGGTTACGGTCATTCTCCGACATTGGGTTAACCGCCTTAGAGACGGTATTTTATTTACGTTGCGTCTTAATTAAATTTTTTGTTAGAGTCTAGGTCTCGTAAATTTCATATTTTACCTATCTAAGTAAATCTCATTTTCGTTTAAGCTGAGATTATCTCTGAGATTGTTGTTAAGGTATTCTATAGGTTTTACAAGATTAAAGGCTTTGCTCTTATTATTTGACCAGCGTTTTGTGTCAGTTCTATTTAAGTACTTTTCAGAATTCTTCGTTGGAATTTGTATGACATATTCATTATAGGTTTATGGTTTCTTTATCATCAGGCAGGTATCACGCATCCAATTTCTGCCAACCCCAGAAATTGGATGTGCAGGTAGCGCAGATCGTCGATCCATTTCGCCGGGGTCAACCCACATTACGTTTGCCAAAACGCGATCTGCACGCGATCAGCACTCTACTCCAGCTAATTTATTACATATTCATTCATTCAATTAAGAAGCACAATGATTTGCAAGTGAAGGATTTTATTTCTCTCTACTACTAGCAATCAAAACAAATTCAATCCGAAACACTACATCAATCAATAATTCAAACAAAAAAATTAATAAACTCTGAACACAAAGACCCTAATCATTGGAACTATAGTGTAAATGAACAAGTAACTGTACAAGAGTGCATCAGATAAATAATTGGCCCTTGATTGCGTAAAGGTTGATTGAATCGTTATATACAAAAGACCTGAGGTTCCTTCTTTATTTTACTCAGTGACCAGTTCAGTTTGACCTCTCCCAACTATCCTCATCTTGTTAGCGTTGTACGTTTTTAAATATGAAAAAGGATAGAAATATAGATGTTTAGAAAGTGGTCAGTGTCAATTATTATCTTGAAACAAGTTGTTAATGGGCGTTTGACGTTCACATAGCTACCCATACATGTAGGGGATCTGTTTGTAATTATCGTAGACGGTTGTCGGACGGACTGTCAATGTTAATGGATCGACGGGAGTCTGTATTATTTCATAATTCCGTCTGTGCACGTTTGTTAAATGTCGGTTAAGTGTAGTGTCAAAAGTGTATTCCGTACGCTTTGTGAAACTTTATATGTCAAGTCATTGTTATTAATCTTTTAATTGGATAGCTGAATCACACTTGTTTATATAATAAGTTCGGAAGTATCAAATTATCCCACCATATTAATCAACAGTATTGGGTTACGTTTAGGAAAGCCGGGGCTTATGGCGGTTATTTTAACGGTTTTTTTATGGGATAGAGAGGCAAACGAGCGGGCGTGTAACCTGATGGAAAGCAATCAACGCCGCCCATAGACATTCGCAGCGCCATAGGCAGTGCGGAAACGTTGCCGATCTTTAAGGAAAGTGTCATTATGGGAGGGGGGAGATTTGTCCTCCGGAACTTAACCGCTCACCGGACGAAGCGTGGTAGCTAAACTACCACGAAGACGCAGGTTTTCTGTGGGAGGTACTTCCCCGGGCGAGCCAACCCATTCATGCTACAGACAAATATTATGCCATTCTTGACAAAGTATTCATCTGCAGCTTGGCTCTACCACTATTGATGGTGGAGCATAAATACTTTTTCAAGAGCACATTAGAGAATCTTTTTGTTCTTTATAAGACATATCATCATCAACATCCTGTGGCAGTCCATCGTACATAGGCGTCTTCAAGACGCGCCATCTAGCCCAATCTTCGGCTTTATGCATCTAGTTTGTGCCAGCCATCTCGCACAGATCTTCGCCCCATCTGACTAGAAGGTGTCCAATACTATGTTTGCCAAGAGGCAGTCCCTGCTCCAGCACTCACGTACTCCATGGGTTGTTGTTTCTCCGATAAACGTGTTTGACATGATTTTGTTTCTTCAGCTGATTTGTTCATTTCGAATTATATCCACCAGAAAACTTCAAAGCATAGCATTTTCCGAAGATGACCAGTTGGCGCAGTGGCGGAACTCTTCGCCCACGAAGTTAGTGGTCGATTGGACGGGTTCGATCCCCGCATCCTAATAAAAATATGTATGGCCTACCTACTATCCTAATAAATATATTTATTCCGAGTCTGTTAGCCCTACAAATCCGCATTGGACAAGCGTGTTGTGTTTATGTCCATTCTTTCCAAAATGGGGAGGCCCGTGCTCAACAGTTGGACATGACAAAGCTTGTGAAACAATGTGAGTGTTATTATAATACACACACAATATATTACACTAAAACGAAGAATTATATATATAACACTCGTATGAAATGACGTGTCTATACGTCAATATTATGTCCATCAGAGTTACCTTATAGTAAACATGTAGTGCTGCTACTCGTCCATAGCAGCCATTATGTTGAAGACAACACAATGACTGTAATTAACTTGACCGTCTATTTGTTCTACATACAATTTGGGTGCAAAGCCCTTCACCTCACGTTTCCATTTTGGATTGCTAAACCGTTGGAAATGATAATGACGGGCCGTCGATTAGTGTGCGAAAGAGTGAGAGCGAGGAGCTTAAGCGGGTAAAGCATAAAAAAGAAATAATTTTAATTATCGGAAGTATTTTGTATTGACTTATCAAAACTATCTCATGGAAAAATTAGATGATGTTGTCCAAGTCACGTCGAACGATGGTGCAGATTGGTTTTAATTACTCGAGTAGACGCCGTTGTCCATCTACTTGTATTTACTCGTACAGTCGCCTCGTACCATCTTCATTCCAAGCACCACCGTTTTCCCAAACGGATACGCCATTGGAATCTTCAGAAATCCAGCCTACTCACATGCCAAAGGCAGGTAAGGCATTTGTAATGCCTATGGTCTTGCGGCTAACGAGTGCTGGAGTGGAGACCGTGTCTCGGTAAACGTAGTGTGGGATGTCTCCCGGCTAGATGGTGCGACGATCTGCGCAGGGTGGCTGACAGAAACTGGATGCGTGTAGCCGAAGATCGGGCTAGCTGACGCTCCATGGGGGAGGCCTATGTCCAGCAGTGGACCGCCGCAGGCTGTTGATGATGGTCTTGCAGATGTTTATGGGCGGCGTTAATTGCTTTCATTAGGCGACACGCTTGCTCGTTTACTTCCACATCCTCCTCGGCAGTGGTAGAGCCACGTTGCAGACGAATACTTTATCAATAATGGCATAATATTTGTCTGTAGCATGTATGGGCCGGCTCGCCCGGTGAAGTACCACACTCCCGCAGAAAACCGTCGTCTGAGTGGTAGCTTAGCTATCGCGCTTCGTACGGTGACGGAAGCCCAACACCCTCTCCCCCTTCCCCTTCCATTCTCGCTCCCATAATGAAACTTTCCTGAAAGGTCGGCAACGCTTCGGCACTGCCTATGGCGCTGCGGATGTCTATGGGCGGCGTTGAATGCTTTCCATCAGGTGAAACGAGCAGGTCGTTTGACTTCCTATCCCATAAAAAAAACATCCCGTAATAAAATTCGTTGACGGGAACGACACGACCAATTATAAAACAACTCATCGCATGAGTTAAATCACACATTATTGTGGAATATATGTAAACAATAAGTTGATTTCGGAAAAAAATATATATTCACTTAGTATAAAAATACATAAACATATATTTATGTAAAAAAATATCTATAATATATATAATGAACGTCTTTAAAAGCACAGAGTGCGACGTCCGTCCGAGAACGAACGTCAGAGAAGTTAGCGCCTACTAACACTCAACCGGAGGCTAAAGATAACCCAGAACTGTCCGAACGCTGTCACCGTAGGAACAACTTTACCCGCTCGGTTGCGTCAAGCGTAATAACCCACATAAGGGCGTTAGAATTTTTAGAGCGTAAAGCCCTTAATGCAAGATTAATTGTTAAAACATTCAATAACCTCGTAATGTCTAAACGAAAGTTGTTTCTCCAAGTGTCGGAAACACATCCACTGGTATTATAAATCAAGATAACAGTACAGATATGCTTTTTTAATTAAATTACGGAAACTTTTACGTGGAGTGATATACGATTACGTTTTTGGGTTAGTTATCGAAACTAATGACTTCCAATTGAAATAGCCTCGATGCCAGTTTATACCTCGATAGATTCAATTAAAATAAGCCTTTAGGAAAGTTCAATTTGATGACGCTTGGTTTTAATTACTTCTTTATTTCAATATCAGTTTGAAAGTAATTCTTTTTTACTTTATTTTTTTTAAAAGCGTTAGGCAAACGAGCAAGCGAGTCACCTGATGATAGGCAATCATCGCCGGACACAAACATGCGGTACATAATTTTTTTTACATAGTGGTAGAGCCACGCTACAGACGAATACTTTGTCAAGAATGGCATAATATTTGTCTATAGCATGAATGGGCCGGCGCGCTCGGGAAAGTACCACACTCCCGCAGAAAACTAGCGTCTGAGTGGTAGCTTAGCTACCGCGCTTCGTACGGTGAGCAGTTGAGTTCCGACACACTCCCCCTCCCACTCCCACTCCCATAATGACACTTTCTTTAAAGGTCAGTAACGCTTCCGCATGGCGCAACGATGTATGGCGCTGCGGATGTCTATGGGCGGTGTTGACTTCTGTCCCATAATAAACCTATGTTTAAGGTGTTGTCAGATAATATTTTAAATAGAAATAAAATTTATTACTATAGACATCTATATTTATGAAAACAATCTATTTACTGTTCCAGACTTACAGTACCAGGTCAGACCATGATTCAGTTACCAAGCGATAAGGAAGATGAAGAAGACACGGGTTCCAGATTCCGACGGACCGGATCGGAGAGACTGCGAGACGGCGCCAAAGCGCTTCTCCGACGAGTGGAGTCCCTGAAAACGCGTCGGAGAAAGCGCCAGAACAGAACAGAAGTTATAGTCTCCTCCCCCCACTTCCTGGACGTACAGCAAGACAGATACCCGGATTTGAACTATATCGATATGACGCCAACAAGTCCCTCGGCATTCCCGTTTCCTGATTACCACAGCTCTCCCGTACATGCGCCCGTGGTTAGAACTCAACCTCCATCCCCCATGACAGTAATGCCCCCATCTCCCATCGCTCCTCTAGAACAATCGTTCGTACTACACGCCCCATTTGGTGACGACAGTTCTAGTTACGCGTCTGACGGCAGTATGGGTTCAAGCAATAAAAGTACGAAATCCAAGTTAGGGAGGGCAAAGAGGATCTTCCACCGAGGGTTGAAGAGTGACGACTCAAGCGCGCTGAGCGATTCGGAATGCCAGCCAGCAAGTTGGAGACACAATTACTATAAAGAACATAATATGCATCATCGCAATACAGAGGTAAGGTATATTAAAGTCAATCTTAATCTTACTCGTTCTTATTCTTCTCTGACTTTAGCGATTATATTTATTTTTTAAAGTTTCTTAAAGATTATATATGATAGATCTCTTTTTAAAGATTATATATGATAGTTTTTTAAAGTTTCTTGCCAATTGATTACTCGAAGGTCTTTCAGTGGGCAGTCGACAATAAATGACTTTATTTTACCCAGCATAGACTATTTTCAAGCCTTGCGGTCAACCGTGGGATATATATGGGTTTTGACAAACAAGATATTATTTTTTTTTATTTGACACATACATATACATGAAAGGGAGAGAGAGAATCTGGGAGATTTATGTCACAGTCAAGCCCCCGTAAAAGTCGTGGTAACGTATAGCAACTTAGTGTATTTGGCAATATAAAATTTGATAAACACCTGTAACTCCAATAAGTAATATAACTAACATTACATCATATTACTTAAGCTTTTCCGCCCATCTGCGGACTATTTTAGAATGACTTTGATGCTATGACGAAACAATCTATACAGGTATATGTGGAGCCTCCATCTCCAGTGGAACTTAAACCGGATCCAGAGATACTGCGTGAGGTGCAGAAGTCACCAGGGCACACTCCTCACAGGCGACAAGCCATTAGAACCAGTTCGCTCAACTTGGGGAAGGAGGGACAAAAGTAAGTTTTTACTTTTTTTAATTTAGATACATCCAAAGGTCATCTTGCCTTCAGATAAGAAAAGAAGATTTTAAAGGCAGTGCTTGGCAAGAAAATTGTATTTTGCAATTAAAACAAAAAATAAATACTCTACTTTAGATTAGGTGTACGTAACAAACTGTAAGTTTTTAATATATTTGCATGTAACTATTTTGCCTAATAAATAAAGGGTGTAAATTGGATTTGTACATTGTAAATATACAGTTATGCTGCCAAAATTTAATTAATACATTTCACTGCAATTATATATAATGTCTTTCGTGTTATTACTCTTTGCCAGGCGCTTAGCGTAGAGCGCCTAGCTTACGCTGAGCAATAACCATTTTGTGGCACTTTATAGGTTTTATTTCTTTTTGTTTTCCTCTCTTGTATGTTAATTTTAATAGTTATTTAGATTTTAATATTAAGTTTCTGTAAAAAAAAAGTTTGTGTGACACAAATATTTCTGTTTCTATTTTATGTCAACTGTTATGTTAAATTAATGTGTATTCGTGTTTATTAATTTAATATTTAATGTTACACTAAGTAAGTTGACTAATGTAATAAGAGATGTCGCTACGGTGTATCATATAGTCCTTTGTATCGTAATGTAGTTAAATTGTTTCAATACGCATAATAGGCAAAATATGCTTTAATAAATTAATGTTTCGAAAAGCTAGTTTAATTATTCGTAAATCTTAAGTTCTAGCCAGGTACACTTTTCAACGATTCGAATAATTTTGCTTTGTGGATCCCGGCATAGTATCGAACTACCCCATATCTACCCGTATGTGCCGTAAAGGCAACTATGGGAGCAAATACCAAGAGATAGACATCGTCTATCTGAGTACTCAAAACCAACTTGTGGTCTACAATCCACTCTCCTATGTTACGCTAGCTCGTTTGCCTTCCTATCTTATAAAAAAAACAAATACCTGTAGGTCATACTTATACTTCGTATATTCTTCATACTTACAATCCGCTTTCATTAACTCTAAAAACGGTAGCTTCACAAAGCTATTCAGGTTATCAATTGATGATGATATTTAATTATCAAAGACCTGATAAAAGCCTTAAATATAAAAGAAAATGTAATATATTTAAATAATACACAAGGGGAAGTGTCTACATAAAATGTAAATTCATGCTCATACCCGCCTGTATCGGAGGTGAAGCGAATGGAATTGGGCTTCTGAAGCCCATTATCTGTTGACCCAAGAGCTTTAATGGTCCCGCCACGATAAGCTACATACTTACGGTCGACAGGTCGGGCTTACGTCAACACAGTATAGATTCGACATACAAATAAGTGAATACATTAAATACACACCTTTGCAAAAAAAATGGGCGGTTTAGATTTTTTTACGTTATTTGTAATAATTTAATTCTAAAGAGGGTTTAATAGACAAACAATGTTACTGGCACTTAATCAAAAGTCTGGGTATGAAAAAAAGTTAATTCCAAATTCGGAGCTTTTGTTTTTTTATTTAATAATCCCTTTGTTAGTTTGTGACATTTTACTTACCTTTCGCGGGTGTGTTATTAGAAAGTTATCAGGCAACTAAAACTAACTTATTGTTATTTTTAGCATAATAATTTATGTTTGTCGCATCATCCTACCTTAATGTGACTTAAAACAAATATCTTTGTGTCTATTCTAATGGCAGAAAATCCAATAAAAGCTGGTAAAATTGAAGCGTTGCTGGAATAGGGGTGTAGCCAATGTTACGTCTCACAGCGGTTAAACGTGAGTCGTTCAACCGTCCAAAGAACAAAAGCAGCCAAGGCTTCTGCAATGCCATAGATATTATTGGTTGTAAGTCTATGTATAAATAGAAAAGCATTAATTTGTGAGACATCTTTGTTTACAAGTAATTAATGCTATAAAAAAGCTAAATAGAAATTAAATTTAACATTAAAAGGAAATAAAAATTAAAACCTAAGATCTGCCTTTGGGCGGCGTTGATTAATTTCGATGAGGCGATACGCTTGCTTAAAGAACGATATTTGATAAACGGTTTTGTAACTCTGGAATGATGACCCTCTCAATATTAAAAAAGCCTTCGACAAGTTTTTGTTTAAAAGTAAAATTCTTCATTACAGGGATAATTTTACATACTGTTTAGTTATAAGTAATCATTTTTTTTATGTAACAGATTTTGTTCTGTAACAGAAGGATTGTAAATATATCGCCGGCCTTTGAGAAATATGTAGGTTTTAAAGGTTGGTTAAAAAATTGTTTTAACCCTTTTACGCCGAAGACCGTATATTCCCGTGTGTATGTATTTATTTACAAGTATATAATTACCAAATTTATATTTTTTATTTAGTACAATATTCTTGTAGAGACTTTAGCCGATATACTTTTCCGGTAAATATACGCCATAGCGACGAAGACCGTACGATTCCACAAATGTCGCAAACTGTCCGTCTTAATAGGAAAATAGCACGTCACGAAAAGGTTAAAGGTCCCAATGCTATGTCAATTTAAATAACCTGCCGTAGGTAGTTCGTTCTGCATATTGCTGGTGCTTGGAAAGAATAAATAAATAGAAAGTTTCTTTTGTACAATAAATAATATAAATAATATCTATGTACAATCTTTACTTAAGTAACTGTCCTGTATGTTGTTGCAGGTTTCGTGACAGAAGTCTTAAGAGGGACAAATCGGCATCCAGAAGTTCCGAGTTAGATAGCAGTCCGAACTCCGCTGGTTCCAGATCACATGACGGTGATCACGATGACGATGATGATAGTCTCGATATGAAGACAAAGAAGTAAGTTTTTGAAAAAAAATACGTTAAGCTTATATGGTAAAACAATACTAATAAATTTACGAAGCATCCGGACTAGGAATGAAATACCTGTTCAGTCATTTATCCTGATGCGGTGGGAACCATAGCAAGCCCGGATTTAAAACGATTGGAGCGATTGGACCCAATCGGGCCCCGCAATTTGAATGGCATCATCACCAACGACATCACCATCTAAGGCCGGGAACGCTTCCGTGATTCCTGTGGTATCGCGGTTGTCTATGGGCGGCGTTGATTGCTCTCCATCAGGCAGCACGCTTGCTCGTTTGCCCTCCTATCTCATCAAAAAGAAAAACAAAATGAACTAACTTTTTTTAATCCATTCGAAATGTTCAAATTTTTATCGGAAAATGACAGGGCAACGGCAATTCTAAACTTGTTTATTGCGGTCTAAATATATTTAACACTTCCAGTGAGCATCTGCAGAGTTGCTTCTGGAGAGAGAACATTCATCAGAACAAAAACTTAGAAATAAGTAAATTCATATATTCAATGACTTAATTTGATTTTTATATACGTTTAATATTATTTTATATATGTATATATATAATATTTAATATATCGAGGGTCCCGCAAAAAAATCCAAGCGGGTCCTGCTCTTATTGGATCCGGGTCTGAATCGTAACCACGCAGCTCTGCCACTGAGCAATAGGTGATCTTTCTATTATTTATTATAAAAGGAGTAGACAAGGAATGTTGTATAGAAAATAAATAAAAAAAACCTTGATTCGTCTTTTTACAGGAATAACATACAAAGGTGGTATTCTTTCCGGACAAGCGCATTAAACGGTGGCCCAAAAGCTAACAACACTCTACAACCGACTCCAAACCAGAAGGATCCAGAAGCTTATCGTAAGTTATATGACTATTATATATTTTTTTCTCTTCTTGGATGGCAATCAGTTATATCTATTATGTCAGTGTCAAGTAAAATACAATAATATCAAGTATATTGTAATGTACAGTAAACATTAAAACACCTTGTTATACTGGTGGCTATTCTACCAAAACTTTCTATGTACTTTTGCAGTTTATTAAAGTCACGATACGCGCATTTATTTCATAAAACTTCACTTATACGCCTTAATCGAACTATATTGTATAATACGCCACCACAATTAAACAATATGATTGATTGAAAAGAATTTATAAATATTTATTCCGAGTCTGATAACTCCCCCAATCCGCATTTCCGTTCCTGCCCTTTCCTTTCTTCTCTATGCTTTCCCTTTCTCTCCGCATATCCACGGTCTGCCGTGCCAAAGGAGGCTAAGGTCGAGCTTAGTCGCAAGCGTGCCGACCGTCCCAGGATCGGGCTCCCCCGGGTACTATGGTGTCTTACCTCAGCATGCAGCGCTTTGCTAGGGCACCTGCTGGGACCTCCATCCTCCCTTGCGGCTCGTGAGATTCACTAACACGAATTTAATATATCTAATTTGTTGAAAAATGACGGCGACGTGGTTCGCCACCCGTTACGTCCTGATTCTCACGAGGGCGAGAAGCGACCAATGGAGAGCCGTTTCGCTGCGATGAATGGTAGCGGATGGAGCTCTGTGGTCTCTGCCAATAGGTAGTAGGATAGGCGTGAATATATATATAAAAAAAATATAAAAATGAAACAAAACCAGAACGACACTGGTGTAAATTGGCGGGAGAAGTTTCGAGTACTACTTATTAAAAAGAAATGTTTTTTAAGATGCAGAAAATAAAGGCTATTTAATTTTATTTTATAGTGTCAAGGCCCATGTCCTCTCTTTCTTGCGGTCAGCTACACATCCTCAGGAAGCTAGCGCTGTTGAGACTTACCGCGTGCATGGAGAGATACTGCCCCTCGCACAAATCCGGCTGGAACTGGGAACTACCGAAACTTATAAGAAAGATCAAAACTCCGGACTACAAAGGTAAATTATCTTTATTGACTATTTTATTAATTACGGTATTTCTTTAGAAATACCTAGATTTATTTTGTATATTTTAATGTAACCAAATTCAGCATCAAAGCCGAGCCATGGCATGCCTATTCTTTGACACATTAACTAACGTTAATGTGTCAAAGAATAGGCATGCCATGGCATTTTAAGTTATTCCAAAAATTTGTGTAGTACTTTACTGTAATCTTTAACTGAATTTTTATTTTGATCTTGTTGGTATTGTACGTTGAATTAAGTAAGTTATCTGTCTATCTTTTTGCTATTCGAATCAGTGGCGTAGCTGTCGTAGGGCAAGGTGATATAGTGCACCAGGGCCCCGAAGCTCAGAGAGCCCCTTAACCTAAGCTTTGAAAAGAGGGGAGCAGCCAGCTCCCGAAGCTAGAAAACATCGAGCTCGTTCACAAGAATATTTTTTATGATGTTAAATGAACATCAAAAGTCACAGAACTCCCGATTTAAGAATTTCAACAGTGAGTGTAAGGATTCGGACGCCCTATTCCTTTCCCTTCCTTTATTTTCTTCTTCCCTTAACGTCCTTACCCTAGGTAGGTAGTATTTCCGAACCGATACGACATTGGAACATTCAAAAAAACAAGCGTACAACAACTTTAAAGGCCGGCAACTCATCCGTGATTTCTGTGGTATCACGGATGTCTATGGGCGGCGTTGATTGCTTTTCATCAGGCGACACGCTTGCTCGTTTGCCCTCCTACACCATAAAAAGAGATAACAACAACGCATCTGCAAATGTCCATAGTAATACAGCGATTTCTTTTTTATATGATAGGAAGGCAAACGAGCGTAACACTTGAGGGAAAGCAATCAACGCCGCCTATAGATAGGTTGATTACTATAGGGTAACAACTGGGTCACAGGGTGTTCCTATCTCTTCCATTTGAAAATACTTTTATAAGGTGTGCTCGAATAAAGAAATAACACGATTTGAAGCTCCAATAATAAGAGTAACCTGTTTTGAAATCTCCGGCGATACATCAAAAGATTTTTAAATATCATCCGAAATATTCATCACAAAGGGATCGCATTAGGCAAAGCCGGCCTTATTCCCTGAGCCCTGAGGCTTGTTTCGTTACTCAAACATAATGTGCGCAATATTTCAAATCACTTTTCCGGTTTTGCAAAATCAACTTTAAAATATCAAAAGTAAAGTTCCCTTTTCAACGACACGACAAAATTCATTTTCTATCTGGCTTCAGTATTGATAAATATTAGGATGCTAAACGGGAATTCTATTATATCCAAGCACTTAAGTAGCTTTCAATTTACTAGCAAGACCGATGGTTTACACTTTAGCATCAATAAATCTATGACATGGTTAATTTAAAACGTGTAACAAAGTTAAAGTTTACAACGATATTGCCAATGAAAAGCAGGGTTGTCGAGTATAGAAATGGAAAATGTTAAGTCGACGACCGATTGGTTCAGTGGTGGGATCCTCCACCCACGGAGTCAATGATCGCGGGTTCGGTTCCCGTATCGGAATAAATATATATATATATATATATATATGGATTTATAAATATTTATTCCGAGTCTAGTAAACGTGGTTCGTCACCCGTCACGTCCTAATTCTCACGAGGGCGGGAAGCGACCAATGGAGAGCCGTTTCGCTGCGATGAATGGTAGCGGATGGAGCTCTGTGGTCTCTGCCAACCTCTGCGGCGGATAGGCGTGAATATATATAAAAAAAAATAAGTCGCTGAACCAAACGGCTCAATGGCAAAACTTCCACTTTCACTTTCAGAGTAAATCAACTAGGTTTGGATATTTGAGACATACATACAGAAAAATTGTAAATGAATTGAAATTATAGTTAACCATGACCATTTTTATCATGAAGTCTTCTTTTTTTTTTCAGATAAAACTGTATTCGGAGTACCACTTACAGTGTCGTTACAGAGGACGGGGCACTCTTTACCCAAGCCAGTTCAGTGCGCCCTCAGTTGGCTGAAAAGCAACGCGTTGGATCAGGTGAGATTATGCAAATGAAAGAGAACAGATTAATATGTAATCAGCTTATAATATTCATTTCTAGAACATTATTTATTTACAAGAGTTAGATGTTCAGCTGTTATCTGAACTGGTAAAATATTTTGTTTTTCACAGCCCATATATGTCCCAGTGCTGAGCACGGGCCTCCCCATTTCTAGAGGAACGGACGTTAACCCACCACGCTTGTCCAATGCGGATTGGCGGAGTTGCCAGACTCAGAATAAATATCTGTAGAACATTCATATATTTATTCCGATTCGTGGATCAAACCGGCGACCATTGACTCGATGGGTGGGGGGCCGTGTCACTGAGGCAATTAGTCGTCTGGTAATTGGTAAAATATAATGTTCATCATTCATGTTCATCTCTTGTCAGCTGCACAGTTCCACTGTAAACTTCCCATCGTGAAAACGAATTCTATCATGATTTCATCATCACTTCAATATTTGACAGTCCACTACCGTGCGATTCAATCTTAGTTTTCTGTTACGAAAGGTGCAATTGCGAACCTGTGCTATTCCCGAACGACATTTAGATGTGGAAAAGATGAGCGTGTCTATCAAAACGTATTTGTGTCATCTCTGGCGTTACGAATGTCTATGGTCGGCAGTGATCACTTACGATCAAATGATCCGCTAGCTTGCTTAAAAAAACCAGTAACAACATTTCTCGCGTTGCCATCAAAACTAATTTCAATTTAATAACGGCAAATATAAAATGATTACAGATGGGTATATTTAGAAAGGCGGGCGTGAAGTCTCGAATAGCGAAGCTCCGTGTTATGGTGGAGTCTGCAGGAGCTACGAACGCGGCTTTCGCTGTGGAGAGCATGAACAGCGTGGAGCAGAACCAGTGTAGCTTGAGCTTCGATGGTGCGCAGGCGCACGACGTAGCGGATATGGTGAAACAGTACTTCAGGGAGCTGCCCGACGCGTTACTAACAAACAAGCTTAGCGAAACCTTCATAGCGATCTTTCAACGTAAGTAGTTTTCTGCGATGACCGGTGAATTGAGTTAAAATGAATCTCGTCCCGACTCATTTTCGGCTTTTACACACAAAATCGAGAAGGCGAAAAAGAAAGAATGTTTTAAAAACAATGAAAATATTTTGTCATGCCTCCCTAGCACTTTGTAATGACTAAAAAAATCACTGTTAAGATATATCCAGTCAAAGAAAATAAAGTTATCATATCATCAATACATTTTAATAATTCAACTCCTGTGTATCCGAATCGCATTTATCTAAAATCCGCCACATCTGAACAAATTTTTCCGATGCCTTCTTTGTTCATAACTTTAAAAATATGTACATAGAAAAACAACGTCTGATAGGTATTATACACCTGCATACGTTAGGCTGTTTAATATTCACAACCACATCAATAGCATCCTACGTAGGCACGTTTTGCTGTCATATTTCGCGATATTGACGCAATTCGGGGTATTACACGCGGGAAAACAGAGGACTTCGGTTTATCTGAAACTTTCGCTATCCGAACCGACCGCCATCCCGATCATTTTGGATAAACGGGAGTTTACTGCAAAAAAGTCCTCTAAAGTTCCTCGCTATTATAATAATCCATGCATCCGTTTTGCTATAGTCCATTTGTGTCGTTTTACTCTTCAACTTCGATGGATACTATTTTCAGATGTTCCGGAACCATTAAGACCGGATGCGGTGCAATGTGCATTGCTCTTGCTGCCCGAAGAACATTTGGAGGCTTTGCATTCACTTCTCATATTCCTGTCGGAGGTTTGTCACGTTTAAATAATAATAGTAATACCTTTATTTTTTAAACTGAGTGGAGTTAATAAAAATACAGTAGTAGTATTTCATAATAGTTTTATTTTTTCGGAATGTTTCATTCGGAAAAACGGGGTACTTCAGTTTATTCAAAATTTTCGTTATCCGTACCAGCCGCAGTCACGATCATTTTGGATTCGTTTATCCAAAATGATCGTGATGCGGCTGGTTTACCGTAGTTCATAATAGTTTTTTTTTTGATAATAAAAGCGAGAAAATTGGTGTTTCAGGTAGCGGAACATTCTGCGGTCAATCAGATGACGGCTTCGAACCTGGCGGTGTGTCTCGCGCCGACGCTACTGCGACTGCACCATGCACCGCCACACACAGGAAGCACCAAAGAAGGCAACTCTAATAGGTAACAATATCAGAAAAAGTATTAAAGCTTCATAATTATAAGATTAATACAAGTTTTATACTTCACAGTCTGTTATTGGTATGAACTGTCGATCAGACAGCGCCAGTGGCGTAGCGAGCTTAACTCGCGTCCGGGGTACAATACCTGTTTAGAGCCCCCCCCAACCCCCTTCGAAAACCATATAATATTATATGTAAAATATACTCGCAAATTAATAAATATTTTTAAAATAACAAGCAATACCAGTTAAACAGCATTTTTTTTGTTTTGCTGACCATTTGGCGCCCCTTTATGATGCCCCTTGCCCCCCCCCCCGCTACACCATTGGTCAGCGCCATCTAGTTCTCGAACTAAATGACTTGTGAGATACAAATTCGTTCCCGCATGTGGAAAGGCAAAAGTGTATATTTAATAATAATTATTTTTTAAAAGAATTTTAACGTTTTTTTTTTTTAAATAAATTGTTTTAGAAATTAAAAACGATTTAAAAATATACGGTATATCTCAATATCATTGTAATCAATATAATAAGAAAAAAAATTTTTTTCAACAAATAAGACTTTCTTTTCGTATCGGTAGGATGATAATAGAGAGCGTGGCAGATCAACGGCAGATAAGCGAGAGTCGCGCGGCCCACGCGTGCTTACTTCTGCTCATACAGAAGCACAGACAGCTGTTTCTAGCGCCCGCCGACATGCTGGCCCGATGCAAGTTCAACTACTTCGAAGAGAGCGTGCCGGTGAGTGATGACAGAAGATAGTGTAACAGCGACTGACCAGCGCGATGACTACATCTCATCTCTCAGCATCTTCTATCGATATTTCAACGGAGAGTGCTCCGAGGAATTGTTCGGAATAATTTCTCCCGCTGAATTCCACAGTCGCACAACTCGCCGCAGGAAAAAGCCTCCGCATCGTCCCCACCACCTGGATGTGTGGCGATCCAGTACGGTGCGGTTTTCTAGAAACTTCTTTTACCGCATCACCACTTTGTGGAACCAGCTACCTCCAGCGATAATTCCGAACCGACACGACATTGGAACGTTCAAAATACAAGCCTGTTTTTTACTTAAAGGCTGACAACGCTTCTACTATGCCTATGGCACTGCTGATGTCATTGGGTGGCGTTGATTGCTTTCCATCAATTGACACACTTTGTCTTTCTGTCCCATAAAAAATAAAAATTACAAAATATCTCACCGACTGAAAAAGAGTAATAGAAATGTATATCCATTTTTCTTTTTAGTTACCAAATCTATGTCATGTACGTTCAGTTTCCATAACCCTCGCCCAAATAGTTGGGTTTTCTAACGTCTAAGCCCAGCGATTTTCATGTGCGCGCTACGTTATATTTTCGAGATATATAACCGGAAAGTGACCGGACCGGATAGCTCTGATGGATAGGATAGGATCTGGCTCACGATTTGAGTTCGTGAGTCCGATCATCCATTGGACCGTTAATGTAAACCATTTCCCAGCACAAACATTATTTGCTTTATTAGAATAGTTAACAGCAGTTGTATTAATAGTTAAAGAATTACTATTCTTTTTTTAAACTCATAGAAATTATACCAATATAAAAAATATTTTTGTTTATTTACAAAACTGAACAAAAAGTTAAAAAATTACTAAGAATTTTGTAATTTTTTTCAATTTCTAGGTAGCGTTAGAGGAATTAGGAGCAGACTTTAACCAAGACTGGAAGGGATTCCAGCAAGCTTGCATTAAAGCTTTAATAAAAGAAGCCAAAGAAAAGTAAGTCCCCATTTCTAGTCTCACTACTTTCACTTCTTAAAATCCTTCAGTTTAACTAATAGTAGACTACATAATTCTGTTTAATCCTAATATTCCCTTAAAAAATGCCATACATACTATTTTTATTGATTCTAGTATTAAGTATGTACTGTGAAATATCTTTGGTAGAAATAGAATAGAACCTACTAATGTACCAGAAATTGAATTTACCTTTCTATTCTATTAATTTCAGACAACAAACATAACTTGACAGGAAATCTAATTAATTATATTCATAACTAATAATATTTCTTTATACATTTAAAGTCACTGCAGCGCATTTCCTATTATGGAGACTTGATTATCCGGACCTTAAATGTACAGACGGTTTCGCGATAATTCGAATTGCTAACCGCGAACAAATAACTTTTTATTTAAATATGTACGAAACGTACGAAAATGTATATCTAATCTTTTAATGAATGTTTATTTTGATTGATTAATTTAATTTGTTTTGAATTAAAAACTAGCATTATGTGCACACAGCGCTAGATACACAAAACGGACCTAGCAATGTGTACACATTACACATAATGTAAAGTGCATTATGTGTAGATGAGGTCAGTTACTTATCTAGAGTTAATAATATTTACAATAATAGCTTTTCTTCATACATTCAATTATCCGGATAATTGAACAACACTACACTACAATATATTAACAGGCTTGTGTTTTCGCAATTGATTCTTTTTGAATAAAACTTTAAATATATCAAATATGTTTAATAGTGCTTTTAGACTTCTGTTACCTTGCATTTCACATTCAAGAATTAAGAACAATTAAAATATTATAGAATCTAACTAATTTCATGCTTTTTTAGAGTCTGTGGCCGATCGGGAAAGAGGTGAGATTTGGATGTTAGAAATCACCTCCTTTGCACTATACATGTAGATGTTTTTATAATCTGTTATTTACTGAGTTAGAGAGAATAATATCATTATAGGGACTTTTCCCGCCAGCTGACATCAGTGACGTTGTGTATTTATTTCATTTTCATAATCTTACATTATTATCAGTTATATTGATTAATGGTATACTGGTGACATATTATACAATATAGTTCGATTAAGGCGTATAAGTGATATGAAATAAATGCGTGTATCGTGAATTTAAAAAAAAGTTGACTGAAAGAGTCCATAGATTTTTGTAGTATAGCCACCATTTTATCAAGACGTAATATGACAAGCTGATTAGTTACATTTCGAGAGATTTGATATTATTGAATTTTACTTGTCACTCACTGGCATAACAGTTATAACTAATTATCATCGAAGAAAAGAAAAGAAAATTATATTTTTTCTACAATACGGTATTATTAAAACGGACTAAAATTATGAAAAAACAGTAAGGAGGCCAACGTGCAATAGATTAGAGTAAGAAAAATTATCTACACATTAAACAAAATATTTAAATCATTATCTCTTCCTTTTCATACCTCGGTTATATTTAAAGTATTATAAGTCCCGTAAAACAAGTCCCGAGCTCATTAAGTTATTTTTTTTTTATATATTCACGCCTATCTCCCCAGGGGTTGGCAGAGACCACAGAGCTCCATCCGCTACCATTCATTGTTTACAAAACTTAATTTATAAACGATTGTAAAATTCATACTAATCAGATAAAAAAAAATGAAGAAATATTTCACTACATATATTTATTCTGAATCTGGTAACCCCGCCAATCCACATTGGACATACGTGGCGGGTTAACGTCCGACCAGAAATGTAGAGGCCCGTCCTCAGCAGTGGGACATATATGGGCTGTTAAAATAAAAAAATCCAATTCTGAGCTCTTTAACGTTTTAAGACTATGCTAGTTTACTAAAGAAGTTAATTTAAAATACATTGGAAAATACGCATTAAAATGATATACAAAGCTAGTTATTATTTTTCTTTTATATAGCAAAGCAATTCATCAAAGTCAATAATTTAGAACATTAAATAGATTTTATTTAATATTTCAAGATTTCTAACTATTGTATATTGAAAGTTAACTAATGTAGGTCAGTGAAAATGTGTGAAAATGTAGGTCATAAAATTTATTACAACATTTTGGAAATGATAAACATCCTGAACAATCTCAGTAAATAACAGATTGTAATGTCCTTCAACATTCCACATCATTCTCATCGTCGTGTGGCCATCTAGGTGTATATGTAAATAAATTATATTTTATTCCTATTTATTTGACGACATAGAAACTTTACTTGAACATTCAAATAATAATGTAATTCTTTTAAATGTTTGTTTCTTACTAAGGATTGTCTACTAAAAATACGTATGACATAAAAAATTGCAAATAATCTACTTCGTTTATTAGGAACACAGATAGTAACATTACAATTACGATAATTCGTTTTAAAATAACAATAATAACAAAATAGTACTTGAGTACATTATTTCAGGTGTCACAGAATGCACATAATAAAAGATAATATTATCAAATATATTTTTTTTATATATTCACGCCTATCCCCCGCAGGGGTTGGCAGAGATCACAGAGCTCCATCCGCTGCCATTCATCACAGCGAAGCGGCTCGTCATTGGTCGGTTTTCGCCCTCGTGAGAATCAGGACGTGACGGGTGGCGAACCACGTCGCCGTCATTTTTCAACAAATTATTATTATCAAATAATTGAAAGTTTAAAAATATGAAGTTTTTAAACTAAACAAAACCAATACAATTTTTTAGAAACACTATTAACAGATAAATATGAGTATAAAATAAACTTTAGAACTTATAACTAATGCACTTTAAAACCTGAGTCTTATAAGAAAAAAGGCTAGAACTGATAATATCCATTGAATCACTGATATCATTGTAACTTATAGATATTCAAGAAAATTACACGTCAATACACAAAAAAAGTCTAGAAATATTTTGATATTACTTGAATTTTTGTTACTACGGTATTATTAAAAATATGGTTCACATCAATAGTCCAATATTAGGGTTGAACCCACGTACTTAGATCATTAAGCATAATTCATACCATTTGAGCATTTCTATAAGTGTTTAATCGATTTAGACCCAGGACACACTGACAAGATGAAAAAAAAATTTTCATGATGAATAAATATGTAATAGATTATAAAAGTATAATATTAACGTTAAAAATTGAAATAGTAGCAGTTATTAATTACTTCGCATATGATAATCATTTTTTTTAATCAGCAATTTGTTTTTTTTTCTTGAGATCTTTTAATTAATTATTGTTGTATTGTAAAAAGAAGATTCTTCTTTAAAATTCGTAGAGTGACACGCCTGACAAAATTAACATAACAACGTTTATTAATATTTTTTGTTTATATACGGCAGGAGTTCCCAAACTATTTTGGACAAGACACCCCTTTTCCAAATAGAACTACTAGATACTTTAAACCCTCATAGCCAAATTACTTTAAAATTCTCTAGTTTTTTTCTTATCGATACAATATACCAATTTAAAATCTTTAAGTTTGGTTTCCTATATTCATATCCTCCCCTTTGGGAATCCTTGGTATACGGTCAGGCGCGTCGCTCATTCTCTCTTTTACGCGCCATAACAGATTATAGCGTGTGTCCATTAAAAATTAAGTTTTTCATATATATCTTTCCTCTGGAAGTTACAACAATACTTTTAGAATACCTACTGACATCTAAGGGACTAAATTTGCAATATTCCAGGACTAGAGGTTGGATGTCAGTTTCGGGCGCAGCGCCCCACGTAGAACTGTGTTGTAAGAAGGTGGGAGATGGCCACCCACTGAGGCTGTGGAGGGCCACTACGGATGTCGAGGCGCCGCCTCAGGAGGTCATGCAGAGGTTAGTGTAAATGTCCGATGCGAGTTTCAGAGACACACTCGCACTCACACTCACACTCTCAGTCACACTCACACACCCAGTCACACTCACACACTCAGTCACACTCATAGTCACACTCGCAGTCACACACAGACACAATTAACATCACAAACACACGCAGTCACACTCAGACTCGCACTCGCACTCACAGTCACACTCATAGTCACACTCGCAGATACTCACAGACATAATCACAACCACATTATTCACACTCACACGTATGGTCATACTCAAACATCCAGGCGCCGCGGTCGTGTTGGCGCATTAGGCATCCTTTATGCTGTAATTATTTGAATATTGAATATTTTTAAGTTACTCTTTATTTACTACAGACATTGTTCATCTCTTTCGCCCTGGGCAAGAGCCCATCGCAATCCTCCCAAAGCGGGACTGCCTCCCATTACTTCTACCTCTTCCATTTAATCCTTCCCTTCCATTATTAATATCCTTACGTTGAGGTAGGCAATACATTTGCAGTGCCATCAGTATTCCAGATTTCCATCAGTGTACTTACTCTTAATTTGTATATTTTATAAAAATATATTTTATGACGAGTTAACACGTGTACTTACGTTACAGAATCCTCCGAGAGCGGCACATATGGGACGACTCGCTGGTGAAGTGGCGTGTGGTGGAGAAACTTGGTCCGAACGCGGAAGTGTTCCAGTATATCACGGCTTCCAGTATAAACTTGGCTCCGAGAGACTATTGCGTGTTAAGGTTAATTATTATTTATTGCAAGCACTAGCTGACCCGACAGACGTTGGCTTATCTTAACTATGAATAATCAATTTGAACCTTAAAGAATTAAAAAAAAAGTTATTTAAAAAACGTAGTGTTCATATATGTTAAAAACGCGAAGTTCAAAGTGAATTGTCAAAGGCGCAAAGTTTCAATAGTCATTATATTTTCTGCCCAATTTTCTAAATTTTTTTTCCATAAGAACCTTCTACAAAGTATTGGGAAACTTATAAAAAAAAGATGAATGATTTCCGTAAAGTTGTTCTCAAGTTATGGCGTGACGAAGTGAAATAGAGATTCATTTTCATACATATATATAGAATATCGCTACGTGCCAGCACTAGCCTGCTTATTGAGACCTACTACATTCCGTACAAGGGTTTTGGTGCTAGAATTAGGCCTTCTTTTGAATAATAGATGAGGAATAGAGATATAAGACAATGATGTGGCGTAAAAGGTATGACAAAAGTTGGGAAAAAGATGCTTAGATGGTTTGGGCACATAGAGTGGATGGATGAAAGATGACTGGTAAACGAAACGAAAATTATAGATGGAAATTGTAGGTTGGTAGGAGAAGACCGAGGAAACATACCTTGACCAAATTGCCGAAGTTTTTAGGGAAGATCATGTCAAGAGCATGCTTAACTGACGATCTTGCATGAGGAGAGTGATGAGTGTCGAGGACTACATCTTTCCTGGCAAACAAAGTGTGTGCAGGAGAGCTGTAGTCTCTGCCTATCCCTAGGGGAAACAGGCGTGAGGATATGTATGTATGTATGCGATACTGCAGATCGTGGCAGCAAGGAGGGGGCGGCGGCGGGGGCGGTTGGTGCGCGGTAGCAGAGACGTCGGTGGCGCACGGCTCAGCGCCGGCCCCGGCGGCGGGCGGAGCACGGGGGGTGGTGCTGGCATCGCGCTACGTGGCGCAGCCCGCGGGCAAGGGTCGCAGCCGGCTGGTGCATCTGGCCAGGGTCGACACCATGTAAGTAAAGTGAAAAAATAAAGACAAGCGCCACAGGAAGCTTGGTAGATGCGAAACATTGACGACGGCTCGGTCTCTACCGTATGCTCACGGCCACGTGTAAGTGACCCTGTATAGAGTCGAGAGGAGAGGAGCGTAGACTGAATCGAGAGGTCTCCGTCTCTCCGTATGCTCACGGCCACGTGTAAATGACCCTGTGTAGAGTCGAGTGGAGGGGAGCGTGGCCTGAATCGAGACGATGGCTTAGCCTACGAGACAAGACAACGTGACAAGCTGACTAGTACATTTCAAGACACTGGATATTGTTGTTTTTTACGTGACACGGACATAACTAAATGTCATCAAAGAAAACAAAAGAAAAAAGTTGTGGTACAAACTTTACTATTTTTTTATTAACCTGAACTTATCATGTTTTGTTTCTAATATGGAAAAAATAATACATTAAACATTCTTATGCAATTATTAAAGTTCGTCCTCTTTCGCAGGGGCCGCACACCGGAATGGTACAACAAATGCTACGGTCACATTTGCGCACTGTACCTTGCCAGAATCCGTGCCTCGTTCAAACATAACACAGAAGGTCCAGAATCGAACGTATGATGCAAACATTCCACTTAAGCCGCGCCCACACCGGACACGACTTAAGTACGACGGTCAAAATCGTCGATGTACAACCAGCCTTTAATTTGTTGCAAAGGCTTTTGGAGTTGAAATTCTTGCATAAATCAATGATATGCAATATTTTGGCACATAAAAAAATATTTTAGTTTTAATTCCTATATACATATATACACAACTGTGTATATCTTTGCCTTTGAAGTAAATTTAAAAAAAAACAATTAAAATTCGTGGATATATGAATACTTATTAGGATAGAAATTTTTACTACCTACCTCTGTTATTCAAGGTTATATTAATCCTATTATATTCCCGAAAGGGATCTACCAAAAAACCTGACTGCTTTTATTGTGAAATATTTAGTTTGTTAGGTCAGTTAAGGTTACATTTAAGTTAGTGTATAGAACCATCTCGAGGTGCATCGTGGATATTATTTAGGCTATGTTGCGAATAATAACATCACAATACAAATATCGATTTTATATACAAACAAGTAAAAAGGTAATCTCATTGTATTTTGGCGCGAATGAATCTTTTACCACAGATTATATAAAGTTATCATTACATATCACTAGTCATATATATTACGGATGTAATTTTCAACATTAAAAACACATAATAACCGTACCTGTCCTGTGTTCAGGAATGATAATAGTATTATAGAAAAATATGTATTCGATTGACTTACAAAATTGTTTCTAAGTGGACAGCTTGAGGTGAAATATATGTGACAGTAAGTCAACGATAGAGTGAGGTTTTTTATTGTATAAAGTCTGATTTGTAAATATGTCTGTAAAGAGTTAATTTAAATTTTAAAATCACAATTTTATCGTAGCTTAATTAACAACATGCTTTGAATGAAGTTTCCTGATTATATTTAAAACATTCACGAAACAGTATATACACTATAACAGTTCTTTTCTTTTTCAACTGTGACAATAGTTTAAGATAAATTATGCATATCTTTTAAATATATATCTCTGGAACATTTCATTCAAAGCTTTTTAGTCTATTTCCTCAATGGAAAATCAATTTTAAGCCAAATATCACAAAAATATATCTGAAAATTGTAAATAGTATAAAATTTATGATATTTTATGGAGAAATTGTAATCTCATATGTATGTGTTGGTAGTTACCTGAAAAAATCACAAATGTTTAAACTTTGGTGCCGAAATAGTTAAGTGAATAAATTTAGTATTTAACAAACTCCAATAAATATTATTTTAAGGCCTAATCAAATCTGGCTGTATATTTTAATAATGTGTACTTGGGTTGAAAAAAAGAAGATAATGTTATGATATGCAATACACAATTAAATTCAGTTGACATAATAATAAAATCCAGTAAAATGTATTTTTAAATATTCATGCTACAGGCCCCGTTATGACACCATGCATAAAAAATACCTACTCTTATAGAATAATAAATAAATTAACTAATTGAGCAAAGGGCAATTGCAATATTGAAGTACCTACATATATTAAATAACAAAAATTTTAATAAAAACTATATTACTCAATATTAAATTATTAGATTACTCAGATGTAAAAGATTTAATTATACATTTATAAAAATTTATTGTCTTATAAGTACGAAGTCATTCCATTTTACTGTGTGCCCCAGCCTTACATTTATAATCTGTGTGTTTAAATACAAAACTAATTAAAAAAATAGCAAATAGTACAGATTATAACTACCAATGGTCGTGTCAGTATTTTTATCTTTGTCATTGTTATAAATGTTAGTAATTCAGTGCACATAATTATCTATAATATTAACATGTATTTATGCATAGGTAAAGGAAATATTCACCGTTAATACTCCATAATGTCTGTTATATTGTGTAAAATAACTAATGCATTGTGATTTTATTCTCTATGAATTATATGGACCATTATAAGTGATGAAACTTTTTGGTTGTTTTATTTTCTGCAATTTCAATCATTTCTATATTTTTTATTTCCACAGCTTATATATGTCACACTGCTGGGCACGCATCCATTTCCAGAGGAATGGATATTAACCAACCGAGGTTTTCCAATGTGGATTGGTGGAGCACACAGAATGAATATCTATCTATAGGCCATGTTTATCCAGTCGGAAATCGAACCCGCGACCATTCACTCCAAAAGTGGTAGCTTCGTCACAGATAATTAAACAAATCTTCAATTCAATAGTTTACATCATTTCATCTTGTTCAATCATCAAATTATATTGGCTATCTACATAAAATATGCCTTTCACTATACGCCGAATACTATTTAAAAAAAGATGATTTTCATATTACTAAAATTTTTGTTGTCATCCAAACTAAGGTAATGCTTATGTTAGGAAAGTGTAGTTCACATCATTAGTCTAATAGAAGAAGCGAATGATTAAACCTATAAATATTTGAAGTGCTGATCAGTTTTCAGGTTCTAACGGTATACAATTGAATATTTTTACGATCAGCGTTTCCATCAATTTGAATTTGGGCTACGTTCAGAATAAATAGTGTGTTCATTTACCTGTAGTTATACTAGATTCTGTTATGATACTTGTTAGGTTTTTATAAAGGTCGCTTTGACCGAGGACAGATTTTGACGTTACAAGTACGGTTATTTAAGTACTTTTTATGTTGGAACGTTACAATCTCCTACTTGTCTTTTTTGTTCTATTCCTTTCTTATATCAAACGCACCGATTATTCTCCTTCATGTCTTCTCCATTTATATAGCACGGATGATTTCGCCAATATCACGAGGATATTTACGAAAATCTGTGCTATTGTGGCACTATTGAAAGCCATTAATTAAAATGAATGGTATAGGATGCAAAGATAAAAAAGGTTCTGGAGTAAGTTCTTCAATATCTGACGGTGGTAGTATTCGTATTTTGTATTTCAAAAGGTGCATAGAACGGAATGCGAATCAATTAATAATTTAAACGCGGACATTCCTAAAAAATAAAAGTACGAAGTCAATAGTATATTATAAAATAGGACTAACGTTCTAAAATACTAGAAAATAAAAATATTAAATAAATATATTTTATATGCAAATAAAATGCTAATATTTAAAATAACGCATGAAATAATAAATGACTAACAGTCCATGTCCTTATATTAATGATTAAATCTAATAATTCTAACCATGGGAAGATATTCGTGGATCATAATATAAAAGTCCAGCCGGATTACAAATAAATGAGTATTCTATAATAGTGTCTTTTACTTGTAAATGAGTTCAAAAATTGCATCAGCTTATATTCGACCAATCAACGGCTTTCTTTTGAAAGATGCTATGAAAGTAATATTTTTATTGGATGATCAATAGCCGCGTTTCCATTTCACCAGAATCATTTACTAATTTATTTTGTAAAATTACTATATTTAATGTAGGATTACTATATGTAATGTTTATAAGTTTTTACTTTTAGATTACTAAAGAATCATTATCACTATTTGTTTAACACTGAATTAAATAATTATATAAATGACAAATATTTCAACAATTATAACAAATTGTTATACAATGCGTAAAATGAAACGATTCAACGAAAATTGGTGGGAATAGAAAAAGATTGCAGCACAATCACAAGTTGGTTTCGAAACGAACGTGTATTACGTCTCACGTTTATTCAGTCTTTAAAGTGCACTTACGATGGAAGGGCTTTTAATAGGAATTTTTGTATAGTATGTTAGCTTAATTACAATAACAAAAATACGCATGTATAAATTATCGACAATGAAACGGAAGTAGATTAATATAGGAAATGAAATACTGTGATATATTCTTCGCAAAGCGGCACTAGTTCTGATTTTACTCCCTAAATCTCAATCTGATAAAAGAAGTGCGCGAAAAGTGATAACTAGAGAAAGTATTGGTGAACAATTTTTTCTTCACCGATAAATTTTAGATTGAGTAAAAATGGAAGATAGTCTAGAAAATCAAAATTGCGACGGAAACTCATCAAGAATATCAGTAAAGGTAGAAAATGTAGAAGTAGACATTACCAGAAAAGAACCCTTCTGGGTGTTTGGATACGGATCCCTGTGCTGGAATCCCGGTTTTGAGTATCAACAATGTGTTACGGGATATGTAAAAGGATTTTCCAGACGATTTTGGCAAGGCAATACAACTCATCGTGGGACGGATTCCAAGGTAAATTCCATTAATGTCATTAATTATTACCAATTTCTTGACTTTTAGATTTTTTTTATATATATATTTTTTAAAATAATTTCTAATAGAGAAAGTGAATCTCGCCAAGAATTTCTGTCAATCCATGTGTAAAAATTTGAAAAGTTCAAGATTACTGGATGCAGTCACTTTGTGGAGATGTAATAAATAAGTGACAATCATCTTAATCTAATTCGATAAAAACTTTCTTTTTACCTCATGTTTGAAAGCATTTAACAAATTAATTACACTTTAAATTAGGCCATCTGTTGCATCATTTCCTAGAAAACCACTGTGGCCTATGTAAATTCTCAACATAAATGCACCTACATACATCTTAATGCTTAAATATGTATGCATAAAACAGATGAGGGTAAGATGGCTTATTGAAAGGCTAAGAAAGGCATCTTAATGTCCAGACTAATCATAAATTATGACATATCAGCAATAAGCATTGGCATTTTTTTCCCTAATACTGAGCACAATCAACAGCCTGTGGTAGTCCACTGCTGGACATAGCTGCACGGGCTGCTGAGCACAGGCCTCTATTTTTGGAGGGATGTACAGCACTAGTTATTGCTGCCAAATAACTAGTGTGTGTAATTGATGGTTAACACTTGATGAAGAAAGAATAACTTTAATAATGATGTATAAACACCTTTTATAATTACTAAGCACAAAATATCAGACATGTGAGAGCTTAATTTTCACATCTTGTCTTCTCGATTAAGATCTACATCTCAATTCACAATAAAGAAAAAAATTTTTTATAACCATCTAGATAAATAGCAATCTAATATATAATTTTTTTCACTCGCTATCTGTCTGTAGAACCAGCTATTTTTAGTGGTATTTCTGAATTAGTCTTGAATTTTTTTAAAACATGCCTATACCTTCCTAAAACACTGGCAATGTTTTTGCAATACCTCCAGTGTTGCAGATGTTTACGGGTGGTGTTGATAGCTTTCCACCAAGCTTGCTTGCTTCTTGGACCTCCTGTACATACAAAAAATCTAAAAAAAAGCACATAACATTTTCAGTACTACTATAAAGTGTAACAGTGTACAAAAGAAGAAACAGTGAATTTTTTGTATTATATTATAATTAATTACAAAGTAAGTCAAAAAACATAGCGCAGATAAAGTTAGAGCTGAGTTGATGTTAGAATTTTTGATGGTGACAAATAGGCTAGCTCATCTGGGAAATACTACATTTTGCACTGTGCTTTGTTCAGTAAGAATTGAGTAGGAGAGTTTCCCTTTCATTTACCTATTCACTCTTACTCTATCTCTCAGATCAGCAATTCCCTTGGTGTTGCAGTTGTACATAGAGGGTGGTTGCTATTTAACCACCAGGTAATTCCCTTGCTAGTTTGCCTACCTTTCCTTTAAAAAAAATAGCACTAAGATAATACATTTCTAATATTATATTATTAGTATAAAGACATAATAACATTAATTTATTGGCTGTACTTATCTGAGTGTGTTGATGCAAATGTGTTGGGGTCAAATGTTAGTTGCATTTGCAGATGTTGTAAACACTTGTTACCCATCAAATTCATGATTGTAGGTTCTTTTAGAAAGTCACTGACATTCCTTTCCTTTGTTGTTAGAATAAAAGACACTTTTCGCTTCTGATCATGTTTTGAGTTAATGGTATGACATGGCACACATTTTTTTCATTGCCTCTTTCACGTTTATGCTGTTTTATCTGATGTCAAATTGTGTAGATAATGAAAACACGGAACTTGTGTGGATTGTATAGTGATTACTAAATACCCCATTAATGTTTTCAAACATTTATTCTAGTCACATACTGTGATGTTTGTGTTTAACAGATGTGCTTTGGTTTTCAATGAATTAGTAAAAATTAAGGTTAAAATTAGAATTAAGAAAACCATATGCTTTATAATAAAATTTATATACACCAAGACCACTTAGCAGAGTGTAATTCAGTTTTATTTACATATAATTAAAAATATATATAAGCACCTTCATTACCATTTTTCTTATAGTGCCTCTTCAACTGTTTAAATAAATAAATGATTATCAGCTCTCCTAAGGGTTACAAAAAAAAATTATGTGATTGAATGAGTCTGTGATCAAGTAAGATCTCCATTGTGTAACCTTAGGTTAACTAGAAGTACCACAACTTGTTAGACCGCAAAGTAATACCTCACACTACATACATTGTCAACATAGAAACTTTATGTTTGGGTTCCGAGATACGGGCAATCGACCCAGTTTGGGGTCCACTGGCAATACACATGTGTCAACCTTGCATACACATGTGTATTATTATATGTAAATAAAAAAAATGTTTATGGGCTCTCAGAAGGCTTAAAAAAACTTCTAATAGGGTTCAGTAAATTCTGATAGGGACTTTTCCCGCGTTGTGTTTTTATTTCATTTTCATAATCTTATATTAGTATCAGTTATATTGTTTAATTATGGTGGCGTATTATACTATGTAGTTTGATTAAGGCGTATAAGTGAAGTGATATGAAATAAATGCGTGTATCGTGACTTTTTAAGTTGGCTGAAAAAGTCCATAGAAGGTCTCAATTTAACTATTGTATATAAATAGCTTATATTATTATTGGGTTGAATGTAAATTCTTTTATTTTTATCATATAAAAAACAATGGCATTTTGTTAAAAAATATAAACAAAGAAGCTTGTGTTCCTATGTCGTCACTAACAGAGCTCTTATCTTTCGTTTCAGCCCGGCCGAGTTGCTACACTTATAGAGGATAAAGAGGTGAGCATAATTTGTGACTAAGTTTTGTCTGGGAGAACTCGCTATTAGCGATAAGACCACTCTTTGTATATGCATAATAATTAATTATTGTATAAATTTGTTTCAAGTGTATTTGTAATATAATCTATCTTCTAATATATCTATCTAATATGTTTTACAGGAGGCCGTAAGTCCTAGCCCTAGTCGATTTCCATACTATATGATTCTATTTATTATGATCTGTATTACTAAGTTCAAATGATACGAATAAATTATTAAACTAATAATAAATACCAGTAGCTTATATAAATTTTCAAATACCAAGTTACAAAAGCAAACAATAAAATAACATAATTATTATCATTTGTTTTTGTACGTATACAATTTTTTTCCCACCAACTCAAAGGTGGCCTGTTAGAAAATGCCTTCCGGCTTTAAGTCCGCCCATGTACCTACTGTTTTTTGTATTATAATCACGTAAGAATCGTAAAAACTTACAACTCTTAATTCAAAAAGGAAAAATTTCGCCAATAGCCAATTGAATTGTTAATAACTTGCTTATTTAAAAAAAAAACATTTTATCAATAATAAATGGCGACCTAAACGGCTCAATGACGAATTACTGTTTTCGCAGTCCATGAACAAAACATGGATTCGATTCCCGTTTCGGGATAAATATATGGCCCACAGTTATTTATTCAGTCTGAATGTCCCGCCAACACCTCTTGGACAAGCGTAGTGGATTAATGTCCATTACCAAGAATTCGGGATGTCTCGCAGTCAAAAATGGGAAAATTCATTCTTCAACGTAAAAATAAATATTTCAATTTCAAACTGTTCTATTTGGGTAGTCAATGATTTTCTTGTTTTAAAAACATCATATGCACAATCAATGATAGTGGTCTATTGTATATTGTCAGTGTGTATTGTATAGTGCAGTGGAATTGTATATTGTCAACTCAGTCTTTAAGGGCTTCTTCCATATAAAAGTCGCAGGCGTTATGTAAATGTCTATTTTTATATAAGTATTAATCTTACATAACTACGTGTTTCTCTGTTCGTTTGTTTTGTTAATAAAAAGTTCTTAGGTCAACAATACTTATCCTTGTATTTTAACTATACTGACATAAAGATTTCTTTGACGAATACAAGGAAATCACTTCAGTACGTTATTGATATATGACAACTTTATATCAATAGTATATTGAATCATAATCATCAATAGTATGTTTCTTGTTATCATCACGTTCTATCGAAGATTTGTGCTGGATGTAGACGCTTTTGATCGGACGATTTGCCCTAATTAGTGCCATTTCGTTGTCTGTAAATTGAGATTTTCCGCCTTAAATTGATGATTTCTTCATTCTTCGCATCGCAGTGTCGTAAGATTGTTTCTAATTTTGTATTTCCTTAATCGTTCCTTAATTCAAATCGAATTGACCTAATTCCCTGAAATCGAATTAGATATCGATTGCCGAATATGGCTTCCATGATTGATTAACTCGGGTTCCTTCATGGTTAATCTTGAATTTCTTCATTTTTTTTTACTTCAGTCACCGGTTGGTTTTAGATTGGTTAAGTTTTTCGACATTTTCATCAATGATGTCATCAAAAATGTAGAATACATTTTTGATGAAATCATTTTCCAATGTTATTTATTATTTTCCTACAAGTGGTACATACTACTAGTAATCGTTTTAAACGGCTTTGAAATTCCTTATGATATTCTAAATGTTCTTTTGACGGGTAAAATACTGATGAATAATGATGCTATGGGTAACTTTAATTTATTAAAATATTTTTTTCCGTGGGATAGGTAAGCTAACGAGCGAGCGTGTAACCTGATGGTAAACAAGCAGCTCCACAAATGATCATCCGGAGTACTAAAGGCACCGCCTACCTTAATTAGTAGGCAAGGATGTGAATAATGGGAGGAGAAGAAGGAAATTAAGGAAGGGGATAAGAATCGATCCTCCGGATTCCAATACTCACCAGTACGGTGAGTATAAGAAAACGTGGATACAGTAAAACTTAAAATGAAAGAAAATCATTTTTTTTGTTGTTCCTGTAAAATTTTCATAATTAGGCTTACGATATACCTAATTAGCATATTACTTATCTAAAACTAAGCAATTACTTTATCTGTTTCCAATACATTATTTTGTGAAATTGTAAAATAAAGTCAATTAGACGCAACATTCATGACAAATTGTATTTTAATATGAACAACCGTTTTAATTAAGAGCGCTTCAAATTATTTCATAATACCGTTATCGTAGAAAGTAACGGTGTAATGTACGGCCAGGCAAGAATTTTTTTTCTATTAACTTATTATGTACCAGTTACCTGCTTCACATATATACAACAAAGGCTCTTATTGCGTTGTACATTGGCCTCCCTCAAGTTGAAGTTGAAGTCCTCAAAAAGTTGCTTTAATCCCAACTCTCCAAAAAATTGGGGATCGCAGGTTGGTTATGACTTAGGTAGACATTGTCCTTCTATTGGTACTCCTGTCTCTGTATAGAAATATCGCTAAAGGTAGCTGGTTCTACAGAGTGGTTGTGCATGGAAAGGATTTTAAAAATTTATTCATTAATTTCATTTTAACTTTTTATTGTAGTATAAGTCTTCATTCGCTGACCAAAGTATTTACAAATAATAAGATTAACACACTATAAATTTATAGAATTAATACTGCCATCAGCAACCAGTTTTTTGTCAGGTTGTCCTTTGACATAGGCCTCCCCTTTGTTAGTTTCATGTAGTATTTTTTTATCAGCCCATCACGTCACACTTTTGAGCACGGGTGTCTTCCTTTCTGGAGTAACAGACATTAACCCACCACGCTTGTCCAATGCGGTTTGGCGGGGTTACCAGACTCGGAATAAATATTTGATCGAATCGATCGGATCGAAATCGCGACTGTTGACTCCGATCCGGCCCTGCCACTCGCCTTATATATATATATATATATGTATGTATATATATATATATATATATATATATATATATATATATATATATATATATATATATACATACATATATATATACATATATATAGACATTTTTTTTCCTGCATTGTGAAAGGGTCGAGGACGACGATATTCTCGATTGAACTAATTTTTTTACTACCAACTGGTGATTGTGAGACTTGATATTAATTTCTCTCCTTCCTTCCCATGATCCTCTCGATCGTCATTTATCTAACTCAAAGGTTGACAGTATATTTGTAACCAAGGTGATTATTTAATTTGCTACAGTTTTTTATTTGCATACAAAAAAGTTTTAGCAGTTTACATTTCTGAAAGTGTGCACTATTTTCCTCTACTATCACCGTACAAAATATTGTACGATAAGTATTGTACGTCACGGCGTCTAATGCAATTCTGAACACATTAGCTTCACACTATCGACGCATGTTGGGACACGTGTTGTTTACTTTTAATTGACAATGTTTTACAACTGACGACTACGTTACTAATGCCACGACTACGACGGGTTCACGACTTTATCGACGAAATAAAAGCGAAAACACTGTATAAATTTATGGGATGAGGAGGCAAACGAGTAAGCGTATCATCTGATGAAAAGCAATAAACGCTGCCTATAGACATCCGTAACACTAGAGGCATCGCAGCTCCGTTGTCGGCGTTTAAGATATGAGTAGACTTGTTTTTTTTCTAAGGTTTTCATGTCGTATCGGTTCGGAAATACCGCCGAAGGCAGCTGGTTCCATTGCGTGGAATGTAGTTTCTGTAAAAACGCACCATATTTGCTCGCCAATTATCCAGACGGTGGGGATGAAAAACTAATTCTGCTAACGAACACCCATTAGGACGGTGCTCTTTAACACTAGATATACCAGACCAGTCAAAATGACTGTTTAAAATTCCTACTACGTGTAATATTTTTTTTTCGTAATAATATCATGACTTTTCTAGTTATAACTAAAGAATTAAATTTATAAACTTTATATTACTGTATATATGTTGTTAATAAAAATAATTTGCGTTTTTGACTCGTATATCTAGTGTTATCGATGGTATATCTAGTGTTAATTGCTAGGAACCACAAATAAAAATAAACTATTAATTTTATATTCCTAAAACTTTAATTACACCATGTAAGTTACAAGTAATCGAACGCCAGAAATGAAAAGACTTTTGCAGTTTTTTTCGTGTTGCAGTTGGAGTAAATAAGTTGCCAAGATACTGACCGCTTTGTAATACTTCTTAATCATTTAAATTATTTTGTTTGGCATGAAGTATATCTTTTTTATTTTTGTAGCTTGTTTTGTTTTTTATTTACTTCAATCCGCGTTATCGTCCGCTTTTGTTTTACCTCAGACGAGATTTTTCATGTTTATTTTGATGCGCGTCATTGACCTCGTTGTCAATGATAAATATTTCAAGAATGGAACAATCACGGGATTTTCTTGGAACCGTTCCAAACTTTACACATCGTATACGACAGTCGTCTTCTTCTTTTTAAGTATTTACAATAGGAAGACGACCAATTGGCTCAGTAGCGAGGCTCTCCGCCGGTTCCGCGGGTTCGATCCCCACATCGGAATAAATGTATGTATGGATTTACAAATATTTATTCCGAGTCTGTAACCCCGCCAATCCGCATTGGACAAGCGTGGTGGTTTTACGTCCGTTCCTCCAAAAATGGAGATGTCCGTGCTCAGCAGTGGGACATATATGGGCTGTTAAAAAAATACGATAGTATGGGCATTATTTGTTTATTTAGCAATAATTATACCATTATTAGCATATAACGTGACATCTCTGCGTTTCACCTGGTGGAAAAGTGATGTCAGATAATATTACAACCTCCAGTGTTATTGGTGTGAATTATTTTGATATTCACACAAATCATAGTTACTGAGGAAAGTCCTACAGAGTTACTGATAGTAGAAAAATACTTTCTGTTCTGGTTACCGTCTAAATAGATTTATTTATGAAAGTAAACTAATAGTAAGTAATCAACGTAGACAAATTTTGGAAATCTAACTTGGGTTTTTTAAAAATAATTAATTATTTATTTGAAATTAAATTATAAGAGGTTTATTACAATTTAAATTGTTATACTAAATGGAGTCAACTGGACTGACAGATTCAGATTCTAGTTCCCGACTTATTTAATGTAATAGTAACTTAAAACTTAATGCGAATCGTACCGACAGATTCGGATGTCAGGTCACGACTGCGTGAGTAAGCTCTGTGTTCTCTCCCACAAAAGTTGCTTAGCTTAACTTTATCTCTATTGATGCTTACACTTGTAGAAAGTTGAGGGGACATAACAACGTTGCGGGGACATAACAATGTTAAGATGTGAATAATGGGAACAAGATGGAGAAAAGTCGAATCTATAACTATCAATGCTCATCCAAGTAAATACTAGCGATACTTCCACCAAAAGGGCTGCGCCATTCATTTTTACCATATATATCCCATTTCTATGTAAAGAGCTTTTCTATTTCTGGAGTCCCTATTTCATGACCATAACGCAGGGCTAAACTTCAATTTTCTTCCGTCGCGCGTCATTTTTTTATGGGGTAGGAAGGCAAACGGGCAGGCATGTAACGTAATTGAAAGCAATCAACGCCGCTTATAGACATCTGCAATGTCTAACTCTGTGAATGTGTAGCCTTGTTTTTTTTAAGGTTCCAAATTTAAAAGGTTCTATCGTTTCGAAAACACCGTCATACAGTAACGGTAGTAAGTAATTTATTTCTCAATACGACTTGTGAAGTTTGACCGACGCGCACAAATGAATCAAATTGTATCCGGCAATTTGCGAATTGGCAGCGGTGTGAATGTCGGGGTCGCATTCGCAAGGAGAGTTAGCTAAAGCTGACCATTGATCAATAAATTCTGTGAATCAATTATAATGACGAAGACGTGATATTTCTTTATAAATGATCACTTTTTTATATAAATAAATTATTAGTGGCAGAGCCACGCTGCAGACGAATACTTTGTCAATAATGGCATATTATTTGTCTGTAGGATCAATGGGCCGGCTCGCCCGGTGAAGTACCACACTCCGGCGAAAACGGGCGTCTGAGTGGTAGCTTACACAACAGGCCCAATAACGTCCCCCTCCCACTCCCATAATGTCACTTCTAAAAGATCGGCAAGGCTTCCGCACTGCCTATGGCGCTGTTGATTTCTATGGGCAGCGTTGATTGCTTCCCATCAGGTGACACGCTTGCTCGTTTGCATTCCTATCCCATAAAAAAAATTATAAAGCCTTTATCCCTGCTTTCGTGTTTCCTCTTCACTGGCTTTATCGTTTTCTAAGTCTGATGATGATGATATATGGTTACATATTATCCAACATATCGTCGTGATCATGTTAGACTGTATGTTTTAAACGTTAGTGCTCAACAAAAGGATAGTTTAATAAGTTAGGACTTTTGTTTTAAAATCGTTGCTGGAATATATTTGAATTATTATCTTCGACTTGTCTATCTACATACATATAATGAAATAAAACGTACATAAAAATTAACATTTGGTAGTACTCTTTCGAACGACTTGAGTTGGAAATAAAAAAAAAATAAAGGTTAATTGCAAATATTACGTGAACTAACTTAAAAATGAACAAATCCGCCAGAGAACTAAAGTCACCGACATAGCTTTTCGAATTAGCAAACTAAAGTGGTAATGGGCTGGTCACGTCTGTCGGAGATCCGACGATCGTTGGAGCAGACGAGTGCTGGAGTGGAGACCACGTCTCGGTAAACGTAGTGTGGGACGCCCCCCGGCTAGATGGTGCGACGATCTCCGCAGGGCGGCTGGCAGAAACTGGATGCGTGTAGCCGAAGATCGGGCTAGGTGGCGTTCCATGGGGGAGGCCTATGTTCAGCAGTGGACTGCCGCAGGCTGCTGATGATGATGAACTTAAAAATGATAGAAAACAATAATAAAAGATGTCCAGTGACAGAATAAGGTTTTCAATCCTAACTAATACTTTCAAACAAGGATTATTCAACCTATAACCTATCTCTCTCTGGTCGATCCTTCATATCTGAAGATCGCGATCACCAGACTTCACCCAGCGGTTCGTTAGGCTCTTCCATTTCATAACACACTCGCTGTTCTTCGTGATTTTCGTGGTGATTTTCTTGGGAATTTAGTGCACTGATTTCCCGTTGCCTTCTATACCAGAAATTTATTTGTAATTATTTAGACCCCAAGGCTCGCTGAAGCCTCTTCCGGTTTTTTGGTCGTGGGTATGGTTATACCGCCAGTGCTCGGTAGCCAGAGCCTCGTTTGTTATCTAGCAGAGAGCACCCAAAACGCGTGCAGGTGAGGTTGACTTGGGCCGGTTCAAATGTTATTACTGTTCTCCCCTTACTCCCTCAACCATACCTATAACCTATAATATAAATATGGTAAGTAAGAAAGTAGTAGTTAAAGTTAAAAACCTAATTCTGCTACCATACAACCTATACTTGCACTAACAAAACTCCTAAGCCCTTCATCGCAATGATCTATTTTAATACAAATTGCAAAAAAAACTATTAACCTTAAAAACCAGTAAAAGGAAATGATAAGAACATAGTTTCCAAACATGGTTATTAGACACGGTTCAATAGTTGAATAGGAAGCTAGGACTAGGAACAGTTGCTGCGCTTCCTGTAAAAATAACCTTCCAAACTGAAATACTATCTTTAAATAAAACTGAAGGTTTTTCAAGCAGAGCAGGCAAACGAGAATGCAAGTCACATGCTAGTGATCAAGCACACAATTATGCAGGCTACCGCTGGTCATGGCTCTCTCTTAACTGGGGAAGTTATCTTTTTTGCGACTTGCAAACCATCATGTTCAGACAGTACAAAGTGGACAAATAGATAGAGTAGCTATCGTGATCAAAGAGTCGCAGATAAAAGACCTGGTGATTGGTTACGCAACATGAGAGAGTGGACAGGGCTAGAGAGTGCTACCTCTATTTCACTTCGCTAAAAACAGACAATTGCGTTGTACTGCCAACCTTCGTTAGTCGAAGAAGCACTAGAAGAAAGACATTGTAAGGACTTCCAGATGACATATATACATACATATTGTCACGCCTTTTTCCCGTAAGGGTAGGCCACAGATCTCCATCCGCTACGATCTTGACACACCTTCCTTGCTTCCTCCACACTCATCCATCTTTTCATCCATCCTTCCTCTCTCATTCATCGTAGCGATACGGCTCTTCGTTGGTCGCTTCTCGCCCTCGTGGTAATCAGGACGTGACGGGTGGCGAACCACGTCACTATCATTTTTAACAAATAGGATTTATTATAATTCGCCATAGTGAATCCCACGAGCCGCAAGGGAGGATGGACGTCAGCCCCAGCAGAGCCCCGCATGCTGAGGTTTTTTTTGTTTTGTGGATTTGTTGAAATCTCAATTGCTGAAGAAAAGTGGCGCCAATATTATATTTTTGACCCAGTTCGAAGTCGTAGATCATTAGGATCTACGACTTCGAACTCGCTTGTCGATATCTATCCGACAAGCGAGTCATAATTTGACTTGCTTGTTGAGATATCAAGATTTTGCCTCAGTTCAATCGTAGATCCTACACTAACTGGCTTGTCGGTTGGTTTACTTTGTTGCATTAAGCGCTCATGTCAACTCACACCAATGTCATGTTGACGCATTGCATACACTTGTTATCAACACATGTTTCAAAACGTTCAAAAATAAAATAATCACGTATTTATTTTGTTTGTTACACAAAGGCAAGACGTTTTTGCCTTCTATTATTACGAGCTAACATGAAATGTGCCCCCTAACTATGGCTTACGCATAAACTAGACCTTGAAATGTATTGCAATTGAAGAATATCGAAGTAATTACGTTCCCCTTGCTTATTTGCGGCAGCACACAAAAACTCAAAATTCGTTTTTGTCTGTTCGTCCAAATTAATCTTGTAAATATAAGACGATTTTATATCAAGCAAAATAAACTAAATCTACTAATAAATAAATAAACTAAGAAATAAAACTTAAAATTTTGAGTTCCTACGCTATGATAAACCGATAAAGTTATTGGCGCGAAGGAAGCTGTGAGAAAAATTATGATATCCTAGCAGGTATGAAGACAGTTTCGACGTCAATAAAAAATAATGTCAGGCTGTCTTTAACTAACTGACCGATCCTTATTGGTTACCGATACTGGTCTACACCGGAGTCTAGACCTAATCTAAGGAATCTTAGGATCGCTACTAGCCTATGGGTTTGAAGGCCGAGGACCTGGGACCGATTCGTTGTGACAAAGTTGTTAATTTGACAAACAACGCAATTATCGAAAAAAACCGGAATATCCGGTATATAACCGCGCTAATATCAAAGTGGCTCCCCATTCACTTTCGCCGGAATTCTCGTATACTTATTCTTCTTTACACTATTTTATTTAACCTTTGTTACCCTTATTACCCCAAGACTTGCTTTGTATTTCTCAATGACTCACATTCGAGATGTTTGAGAACATCTGAAAACTTAATCTTAATATTAAAAATGCCTCCTCATCATACATCAAATTCTTCGACCAATCTTTCACAGTACAGGCTCTTCGGTTATTGAATTTGTTGGCGCTGGAAAAGAGACAAGCGAAGGCTGCTGAAGCTTGTCAAAAATCACTATCTATCTTTATAAATTTCTTTGTATCCTTTTATGTACTTTCGTTTATTATTTACTGTTAACCTATATTTATGTGTGTGTGTGTATTAATAATATTTTTTTATTAATTAATATTTTTTTATTATCAGAACGATAATGATATACGAAAATAATAAAATAACATCAACCTACATTAAATTATCTTTTTATCATTGTGATCATCCTACGGTTGTTGTACGGAAATCGCTATTAGCGATAAGACCGCCATTTGTATATAAATATTACAATCAATAATTGTATAACTTTGTTTTTGGTGTACAATAAAGAATATATCCATCTATCTATAGCTGTGTTACGGACACGGCCGGGTGTTTTACGTGAATTTTTTAGGTCATTACGTACCCGCCATTTTGAGTTATATACGCAACGACCTCAAACTGCAGCGATTTCCCCTTCACGTGCGCGAAACATCTAAATCTTGATTTAACGTATGGTTTGATCTTATAGCTATCAGAACCAAACTGTTTCTCCCCATTTTTTTTGTTATCATTAGTTTTTTGAATAGCTCCCACTATAAAAGCCAATTAAAAGACATATTCACTTAAAAATACATTTTGTATATCTATTAAATTAAAACTGATTTAGGAGAGCGATGCGGAGTAAAAAAAGGTGTTATGACAAAAGTTGAGAAACGGACGCTTTGATGATTTGGGCACATAGAGAAGATGGATGAAAGACGACTGGCGAAAGAAATTTGCGAATGTGGATGGAAGGGTCGGTAGAGGAAGACCACGGAAAACACACCATGACCAAATTACTGAAGTTTTTAAGAACCTCTTCTTCCGGGTCAAGAGTACCCTCAACTGGCGGGCTTGCATGAGGAGAATAATGAGTGTGGAGGAAACAAGAGAAGTATGCCGAGATCGTAGCAGATGGAGGTCTGTGGTCTCTGCCTATCCTTACGGGAGACAGGTGTAACGATATGTATGTATATTGAGCAATATTTATTGTATAAACCCTTTAAAGCGTTTTAATAAGTTTTACCATCGTTAATGGTAGGATCATGCGATTTACAACGATTACGTTTGAAGTGCTTTCAACACTTGTATGCTATACAAGTGTTGAAAGCGCTATCTAATGTCCATATTGTACTCAATACAGGCATTAGATAGTTTTGAGATTAGATAGATTGTACATAAATTACTTTGATAAAATTGCCGACAGTATATTAAAATTGGCCAACCCATCGGCTCAGTGGCGGGGCCCTCCGCTCGCGGAGTCAATGGTCGTGGGTTAATATGGATTACAAATATTTATTTTGAGTCTGGTAACCCCACCAATTCGCATTGGACAAGCGTGGTGGGTTAACGTCCGTTCTTCCAGAAATGGAGAGGCTCGTGCTCAGCAGTGGGACATATATGGGCTGTTAAAAAAAAATATTTAAACTGTACCTACATAACCGATTTTCAGAATCAAAATCAACACGAGCATTATTAGGTCTAGCACATTTTGCATTTAGCATGGTGATAGAACTTTTTTAGACCAAAATATTACATTATATTATTTTATATACGTATTGTTTGACGTTGTTTTAGTTATAATAGCATTTATTTTGAATCGATAAGTCATGGCATTATATACTGTTATATAATGCATTGTATGTTATATTATCTCGTTTATTGATAGGCTTCCATTATATTCGTAATCACATGGTTGGGACGTCTATTGTTTGAAAACCAATAATAGATGATGGCAAAGAGTTTATCAGAAGCGTTGTCATCAATGAGTAATTGTTTATTATCCCAATTAACGGTATAATTATTATATTATTGGTTTGGTATTTATGTTATATTATTGGTATTTAAAACCATTAAGATTGGACGCCATTAAGATTCGTTGGCCTGGGCACGTGGTACGGATGGACGTGGCTAGAGTACCCAAACGCCTACTCGACGGCAAACCAGATGGTCATAGAAGCTGCGGAAGACCTAAGCTCAGATGGCTAGATGGAGTCGAGGACGACTTAAAGGCAATCGGTGTGAGGGGCTGGAAGGAAAAAGCTAAACGAAGATCCGACTGGAAAAATTTCCTGAACCAGGCTAAAGCCCACCCGTGGCTGTATTGCCTTGATGATGATGATGATATTTATATTTTTGTATAGGATTTTTTGGAATAGGACGGAAATTTTTAGCAAGGTTTCAAATATAAGGATTAGCACACATCGTCGATTTTCCCATAAATTACTTCTCCAGCTAGCAATGCCTCCATACGAATTTGTTTAGATCGTACTAACAACGCCATTTGACACACAAAAAATCTATTAGTGTTAGAAATCTATGAACATTTTTTTTATATTAAACCTAGTGAATTATCTTCCGGAACACAAAGAAGGTCAAGTTTGAATATTTTTACTATTGATTTATTAAAGTCATTCAGCTTGATTTTTACCGCCTTCCAAGCGGAAACGAATTAAGGAATTAGATGTTCTGCATGAGATACTCGTTGAATCAGAGATTGCGTCTTATTGCTTAATGCCTGAAAGTTTCCCTGTCAACCCTGAAAGCCTTATTCTAACTACCATTGCGGAATTTGTCCAATTACTTGGCTTTTTTATGGCAGTGTTATGGTATCTCTATGTTTACATAAAGTATTAAATAAGTAAGTAGTATTAAAAACAGGTGTTTGTTGTTAACTAAACTCAAACTACAGTCAATGCGGAGGTTTTCAAGCGGTTAAAGCAATATGGGATCACCTTCGGCTAGATGAAGCGAAGACCTGTGTAGGGCACCTGGCAGAAACTGGATGCGTAGAAGCAAAGATTTATTTATTTATTTGGCACGAAAACAAGTTACAGTCTTAAAGAATACTATATAATTATATAAACTTTATAACGCCCGGACTATAACTCTTTAAATTTGCGCACAGCATGGGCACATTTTAACAATAGGTTAAATAGGTTAAAAATGAAATACTATAAAATTAATTAAAAAGAAAAGAAATATAAAAAAGAAGGATACAATTTTTTGTGATCTATCGGCTGCCAAAGATATCACGAAGCGATCACTTTAATTAATGTATTTTGATATTGAAAATATCGATCGTTTCTGTACCGTGGTCAATTAATATATTGACACGTGAACCTTAGGAGAGGCTTATGTCTTGAAGCGAAAGAACATAGGTACATTATGTCAATTATTAACTGTCATCTAGTCGATGCATGTCTAAGTTAATGGTTTTTTAAGTAAAATTTTATCGATAAATTACAAGTTATCGATATGTTATTAGTGTCCTCACAGTTGTCATAATCTCGTCTAATTACATCTTCAATATGATAATAATGACCTATCAACGGTAAAAAAGTTATTGGTAACAATAAATTAGTTTTAGTACTTATATTTAACAAATCGCTTTTCATCAAATTACTGTGATCTAAGAAATTATAAGATACATGAGTATGTTAAAAATGAAACCTTTACTGTTTCATAATATGGTTACTTTAAATCGAGAAAAAACAGCAAATTAATCTCCCTTCTTTTTGTAACTTATTTTGCTTAGACACCATTGATACATATACATATATTCCAGGAACAACTAAAAATGTACTCTAATAGAGAATTAAACATCATTTTACAAAAAAGAATAGGTGAAGATAAATCTGAGGGACCTTCACACGAAGCACATATTTTACAAATTGATATATGTAGCAGCCGCTCAGAATATTAAACCCATGAATAGTAAATGGCGATGATTAAAATGATGCTAATGTCGAAAAAGAACGTCTTAATCCAAATATTGACTTATTAAATATCGAAAATAAAGTAGAAATAAATAACAAACTTGAAGCAGAGAACACACGAACAACGAAAACAAAATGTAATGTTTAAAAACAAAGTAAGATACACGTCATAAAAGTAAATATTCGGTTTGTTTAAACATATGTATGTAAGTACACCCCTTTACCACCGAGTTTGATAAAGCCAATGACCTATTTAATGAACGCGCGGATAAAGGTCGAAAATTTACATGAATCATAATAATGGGCCTGTCCCATCATCTTAACTTTTTTAGTGGTTATTACACTTACCATCTCGGTGTCTCGGTGGTTCATTTTCTGACGTTTTTATAAAAAACACAGTTTACATTTGAAAATTCCTTTATTCCGAACAGTGTCTGCATGCATCTCTATTTATTCTATATGTCATTGACTACTACGATGTTAGTACGTGTCGGATGAAATTCGATACGGACATTTTCATATGATGTTCAAATACGAGCGTTGGAATATTTTTACAGGATTGATACTTATATTGATCTCTTTATTTATTTTTTCGAAATTTAATTTCGTCATGGGTTAGGGTTGCTAAGAAAACGGAAGTAAGTGAAAGTAATCTATCCATATCAGCTATCCATAAATAACTGCAACATCATAGGTACTGAGAGACGTTGCCGGCATTTAATTTTTTTAATTTTATTATAAGTTATTCTATCCAGTACTATCAATCTAATACTAGAGAACTAAAGTCACCGACATTGCCTTTCGAATTAGCAAACTAAAGTGGCAATGGGCTGGTCACATTTGTCGGAGAACGGACAATCGCCGGAGCAGACGAGTGCTGTAGTGGACGAGACCGCGTCTTGGCATACGTAGTGTGGGACGACACGACTTGTGCAGGGTGACTGGCGCAAGTTGGATGTGTGAAACCGAAGATAGAGCTTAGGTTTGCGTCTTCGGGAAGGTCTATATCGTATGACGATATGAATAGTAGATGATGTCTTTGCTAATTACTTGTGGTTTCAAATAGTTATCATTATCATATAATACAACCGTAACAGTCTACTGCTGAGCATTGGCCTTCCTCACAACATGATTGTGCACATTGTTTATCTCTTTTGCTTTAAACGTCCCCAGATATTGCAATTTGTTCTACTTTGTTGCGTGTTATTACTGATTAATATTTGTTATCAAACAATGTTTGCGGGTCATTAGAAGCGCGACTGCTACGCAACGTTCTACTTCCGGTTTTCTCCAGTTTTATCATGTTATCGGGGACGAAGATTACGTTGATAATCTAGGTCTTTCTAAAATACTGACATAAATTTATAACTAGCGGGATCTATCGAATATTTGCAAACTTATAGTGCTTGTGAAACAACAAAATGATGTTTTAATAATCTCCAAAATTTTGAGAATTGAGAAAATAAAAATGAATGCTCATTTCCTTTTCTTTGATGACAATTAGTTATAACTATTATGCCAGTGTCAAGTAAAATGCAGTAATATCAAATCTTTTGAAATACAAATACTCAGGTTGTCGCGTTACGTCTTGATAAAATGGTGGCTATTCTACCAAAACCTTCTATGGACTCTTTCAGTCAACTTAAAAAGTCACGATACACGCGTTTCATATCACTTCACTTATACTCCTTAATCGAACTATATTGTGCGATACTTCACGTACAGTTAAATAATATAACTTATATAAGATATGAAATAAAATCAACGTCACTGATGTAAAGGTCCATACAAATAATGAAGCTCCCGTTTCCATAGTAGTAGCCATTTTATATGGGGCTTTACACTCGTAAACAGTTATTTTAATTAATATTTTCCTTATGACTTATTGCTAACGCAATAGTTGACGCCATAGTATCAAGTATCGCATAGTTACGCCATTGTATATTATTTTTGAAATGTGCCTTTGTCTTTCTCATTGCATGAGGATCCAATAACCAATTACCGCTTAGATTGTTCCAAAATCTTTGATAAAAATAAAACAGTAGCCAGTTTCATTAGCCTTCATTAGTAAACTAAATAGATCAAAATTAAACTTAGTCGAGGCAAATCAAACAAACTTAAGATTTTCAATTAATTTTATCTAAAAGTAAGCAATGATACTTTCATTTCTTGAAAGCAATGAAATTAAATCTGAATCTAGTGTATTATTTATTGTGTATATTGTAGTAAATCTGAATCTATTATATAATAATAGAATATATGAAATCCTAAATTATTGTATTTCGTATATGAACCTTTTAAATGAAGTATATAAAGCTATAGCTATTTTTTTTACAGCCCATGTCCTACTGCTGAGCACGGGCCTCCCCATTTCTGGAGGAACCGATGTCAAGCCACCATGCTTGTCCAATGCGGATTGGCGGGGTTACCAGATTCGGAATAAATATCTGTAGGCCATATATACAATATATATTTATTCCGATGCGAAGGTTGAACCCGCGACCATTGACTCCGTTTGTCTCCAATGAGCCAATTGGTAGTCTAAGGCTATGCATACTACTAATTAGGAATTAGTTAATTAATGGAGTCAGGCGTTAATTTGCGGAAATCCATCTCTATGTTTTTATTGTTGGAAACGATATGTGACTTTTCAAAATTATCCATAAAAATCTCTGTCATAAGGGGTCTTAAGGGACATCCCATTGCTAGACCTTCTTTTTGTAAGAAGTATTGATTGTTAAATCTAAAATAATTTTGTTTCATGCAAATTGACGTTAAATTTATTAGGTTATCTATCTCCCCAGGATGTAAACGTCGTTTTTGAAGAATATCTGTCAATTTGAGTAAACAATCTTTAACTGGTACATTTGTGAAGAGATTTTCAACGTCTAGGGATAGAAGCTTGGCATTGGGGGGGGGGGGGGGTAAATTAATATCTTTAATTTTGGAGACAAGTTCTAATCTTAGCTAAGTAAAAGTTTTGACTGTCCACATAGGAATTAGTTGCATACACGTTCTTTTACACTCTTTACGTTATTTTGTCTTTTTGTATATTTATCTTAATATATTTTGTTTTCTTGTTCCAGGGCATAACCTGGGGAAAGGCGTTTTTAATAGCAGCGGAAGATAAAGCAGCTTTACCATATTTAACAACTAGAGAATGCCAACTCGGCGGTTACAGAACGTACACCGTGAATTTCCAAGCTAGATCCTCGTTCTTCCTACCCTCAAGTAGCAGTAATAATACTACAGACCATAAGCACGCTCTTCTATACATAGCACTTCCCGGGAACAGACATTGGCTGGGTGCTGCTCCATTGCCAGATATCGCAAAACAAATTCTGGATTGCCGTGGGTCGTCTGGATCAAATGCAGAATATCTTTTGAAATTAGCCGACTTCATGAGGGATGAAATTCCCGAAGCACTGGACGAACATCTGTTCTCTTTGGAAAGGCTTGTTAAGAAGTTTGCCGCCGACATGAAGGTATGCCTGAAGACGCTAATGACTGAAGCAACGGAGAGACAGGAGGAACCCAAACAAGAAGCGAAAGCAGTTGTCCCCAGTTTCCAGTTCGCATCGAGAATTCCAGACAAGAAGTTACGTTGCGTCAATATGTGATTGCCTGTGGCTTCGTTAGCTTAACTTTAAGATAATCAATGGAGTCAGGCGTTAATTGCGGAAATCCATTACTATGTGGACAGTCACAATTTTTACATGGCTAAGATCCGCGATGAGATATGTCGAGGCTAAGATCCGCGATGAGATATGTCGATATAATCTCAATTTTGACTGTCCACATACTTAAGCTTACGCTTGCTAGATGTACACCCAGTTGTTCAATTAGAATTACGAAATTATTATTAAAATTGTGCACGATATTGATTATTATTTTATCGGATTAGGACTAACTTGACTTGTTATTAAATGCTGCGTCACTACTCACTTTATATTATAATATAATAATAGATTTTATTATAATATTTTTCAATTTACTCCCTTTGTCTACGGGCCGTGTCTTTGTTTAATTTCAAAGACGATTTGTTTTAATCGAAACGACATCGGTGTTGAAGTACTATTACTGGTGCTATTGAAAATATCTTACATGTTTTGACTTGAACGGTAGCGGTCTTGAGATAAATGAGTCTATAGTTAGCTAATACAGCGATGCTTTGTGACAGTCAATGTACCACTTACTGAGATTCCGCTTATATTTTGATTTAACGAACATATAGAAAATACTTATTTAAGTTAAACGAATTCATTCTTTGTTTTACTTTGTTGTTTATCTCAATAGTGTTTGATCTCAAAATCGATGGCATCTTTATTAAAACTAAATATATTTATTTTTGACTTGCTTTTTATGGTATATAGATAATAAAAATATGACTTAAAAGTTTATAAATAAATATAAACTTTCAAGTGATACTTGGAGGGTTCTAGTTTCCACACTTGGTTTCCGTGTGTTGTGGCAAGCTAAGCTAATTTCGCACAAATACGCGACACCAAATAACAAAGAAATGACAAGTATTATGGCTATTAATTTAGATGAGTGTAAGGGAATAATTTTATTGTGATCAATTTTATCTTTAATTTTATTATTATCTAGGACTATCAAAATGTTTTATCGCTTGTTGTTTAAATAATAATGTTCATTTGCAAAATGAGTAATGCGCCGAAAGTCGCAATAAACATATGATAAGTAAGGAATACATGTTAAATGGACAAGCCTTATCTACTGAAGAAATCGTAATATTAACCCCATTTCTAAATAGTTAATTAGCATCAAGGCGTGTGATCTGATAATCATTTAATGACAAACATAGGTATATAACGATATGTAATAGGCAAATGTAATGTTCGTTAGTATAATCATTTGTAATGTTTTTACATGTAAAAAAGGCTATGTCAATGATAAACTATATTATATATATAAATAAATATTTATAGCATTTACTTTGTGGTTTTTTTTCTTCGATCTCACCATTATACTGTAATACCCTCCCACATGTCCGCAATGAATTATTTTGCAAGGCTGAAAAAATAAATTGATTTCCTGGTAGCATATGCTACTTCAATACGTCCCTGTAGGTAGAGACGAACTAAAGTAATATTTCCAGACAAAAAAGCTTACAGGTAGTAGACTCATTCAATAGGTCTCCAACACATGCACTTCCATACTATTTATACATTACAAGCGGACCCGGTAGAGGTCCTGCCCTGAAAATAAAAATCCTAGAATTGGAATGCAGCATCATCACAGCGCCATCTACCGAATCTGATTTTGAATCTAACCATCCTGGTGGCTAATGGAATAAAATATTTCATCCATATTATGGGATTTCAGACGTACTTCCTACGGTCTTGGTAAACATACTAGTTTTTAGTGTCACGTACCATGTACGAAGACTACTAGGTCCTTGTATGTAAAAATACCAAGATTGGTGTTATATATAAATTAGGAAATACATTTATCCATTCTCCGACTGCGGGGACGTATTAAAATGTTTTTTTAGAACACCACTCGCTTTTTTACAACGTTCATTCGCTTAGAATGAATTTGATATTAAATGCAAAATAAAATAACAACTACAAACGCCATCTATATGTACTTTTAATACATATAGATAAGAAACAATAGATGGCACTAAATCAAAATCAATTTTAATGTATGTCATAACATAACGTACAAGTAGCGATCATCGATTTTCAATAATAATCAATCAAAAAATAGTGCTTGATTCTTTTATTGTAAGACATGTCCGCGAAATAACTTCCTACCCTACATTGTAGTACAGGTGGACAAATAAGCGTCAATAAAATTACTGGCACTAAGCGCCGTAAGTTATATGCATCATTTAATGACACAAACATTTATACTGCGCTTGTTTATATATATTTTTTTTTAATTGTATTATTTCATTTTTAATTATACTTTCATACATTTCATCGAGGCCTGAGGTTATCAAATACAATGTGGCAGCGTAAACATATTACATGATCGCCAACGTCCATACCACGTTGAATACACCGGTTCTCGTCCGATCACCGAAGTTAAGCAACGTCGGGCGCGGTCAGTACTTGGATGGGTGGGTGACCGCCTGGGAACACCGCGTTAGCTTTTTGCTGTTTTTTTTATGCATCATTTTAATGAAACAATCATTTATATGGCGCTTGTTTTTAAATTTTTTTTATTGTATTTTTAATTTTTAATTATCCTTTCAGAGATTCCGTCGAGGCCTAAGGTCATCAAATACAATGTGGCAGCGTAAACAAATTACATGATCGCCAACGTCCATACCACGTTGAATACACCGGTTCTCGTCCGATCACCGAAGTTAAGCAACGTCGGGCGCGGTCAGTACTTGGATGGGTGACCGCCTGGGAACACCGCGTGATGTTGGCTTTTTGCTGTTTTTTATATGCATCATTTTAATGACACAATAATTTATATGGTGCTTGTTTTTTAATTTTTTTTTATTATATTTTTAATTTTTAATTATCCTTTCATAGATTTCGTCGAGGCCTGAGGTTATCAAATACAATGTGGCAGCGTAAACAAATTACATGATCGCCAACGTCCATACCACGTTGAATACACCGGTTCTCGTCCGATCACCGAAGTTAAGCAACGTCGGGCGCGGTCAGTACTTGGATGGGTGACCGCCTGGGAACACCGCGTGATGTTGGCTTTTTGCGGTTTTTTATATGCATCATTTTAATGACACAATAATTTATATGGCGCTTGTTTTTAAAATTTTTTTATTGTATTTTTAATTTTTAATTATCCTTTCATAGATTCCGTCGAGCCCGGAGGTCATCAAATACAATGTGGCAGCGTAAACAAATTACATGATCGCCAACGTCCATACCTCGTTGAATACACCGGTTCTCGTTCGATCACCGAAGTTACTAGAAGGTACTTGGACTGACCTATGCTGCGCGGGCCTGGTGTTCTTTGGTGGCTTTGTTCGTGGGGGCGGCTCGCTATGTGCGTAATGACGTAATAGTGAGGGACCTCAGGTTGGAGAGCATCCACGAGTTTGTGGCCGGTTGGTTCGGAAGATGTTCGACCGAGCCGACGATGGACCACACCCACACCTAAATAATTTTGCTCCCCTTCACGCTCGCCCATCTGAGGGACGTCCGTTCCCACGTGAAATCCTCCTGTCGCCGCCTGGCTTCCGCGACGGGTGAGGGCCAGCAACGGACCCAATGTACGAATAGGTTCAGCCATATCTCGACGACGCGAAGTCGTTAAAGAACGCCGAAAAGCCGCTAGGACCAGCGGCACCTAGGACCGGGGGGCGATTGCCCCATTGAGTTGCTGCACGAGCAGTGGGGTTCATCCCCGAGGCTCGATCCCACATCTCTGCGCTCGGTGTGAACGTCCCCGATTGATTGATTGTAATGTGTGCTTTATAAAAAAGCTTCATTTAATTATATTGTTTTATATGACTTAGTTGGCCCTGCAATTGTTAACATAGATAATAATCAATAGATTGCGCTTATTAAATAAAATTATTGATGTAATGTGGATGGTAAATCAGTTTTATTGGCGTAATGTGGGTTTTATAAAAAGCTTCACCTGTTATTCGTTTTATTAGGTGTACAAATAAGTTTCCGCGGTTTGTCAAAAGATGGCCCCACCAGAAGGTTATGGAGAAATTGTCAGATGTAAAACGTAATATCCCAAGTTTAGTCATCTGGCAACACCATAACCTTAAAGTACTAGTGATTCCGTATCAGCATCACGTAATTTTTTTCGTGCAAAAATGTCAAGTTTTATTCCGAATAAGCATCATTTGCGGGAACTTTTGATTTACTTCTTTAATGTGAAAAAATCTGCAGCTGAGGCGCATCGATTGCTTCTAGAAGCATATGGTGAAGCTGCTTTAAGTGAGAGAAGTTGTCAGGAATGGTTTCAAAAGTTTAAGAACGGTGAGTTTGACGTTAAAGACAAAGAACGCAGTGGAAGGCCGAAAGTGTACGAAGACATGGAATTAGAAGTACTATTGGAGGAAGATTCGTCCCAAACGCAAAAAGAACTTGCACTTACTCTACAAGTGACTCAACAAGCAATTTCACATCGTTTAAAATCGTTAGGAATGATTCAAAAACAAGGAAATTGGGTTCCATATGAACTAAAGCCGAGAGACGTTGAACGCCGATTATGCATGAGTGAAATGCTGCTTGCCAGGAATAAAAAAAAGAGTTTTTTGCATCGTATAGTCACTGGTGACGAAAAATGGATTCACTACGATAATCCAAAGAAGAGAAAGTCATGGGTTAAGCCCGGCGAACCATCAACATCGACAGCTAAGCCGAATATTCATGGAAAAAACTCATGCTGTGTATTTGGTGGGATCAGCTTGGTGTCGTGTATTATGAATTGCTGAAACCAAGCGAAACCATTACTGGAGCTCTCTACCGAACACAATTGATGAGATTGAGTCGGGCACTTAAGGAAAAACGCGCCCATTACTACTCCAGACACGACAAAATTATTCTTTTACACGATAATGCTCGTCCACATGTTGCGGCGCCGGTAAAAACATACTTGGAAACACTCAACTGGGAAGTTTTACCCCACCCGCCGTATTCACCAGACTTAGCCCCTTCTGATTATCACCTGTTCCGGTCGATGGCACATGGTCTGTCTGAGCAGCGCTTCACATCATATGAAGACACCAAAAATTGGGTAGATTTGTGGATAGCGTCAAAAGATGAAGAGTTTTTTCGACGGGGTATCCGAATGTTGCCAGAAAGATGGGGAAAAGTAGTGGCAAATGATGGAAAATACTTTGAATAAAACGTAATGTACTTTTCCTTTACAATAAATTCCTAATTTTTTATAAAAAACTGCGGAAACTTATTTGTACACCTAATATATGACTTGTTTATTACTAATAATAAATCTTTATTCGTATAATGTTAGGTATAACATGATGAAAAAAGACGTATAAAAGCTCCATCACATTGTCACTTATGGCGTACAAATTTCATTAATTATTACATGTATAAAGATCTAAACACATAATTAAACTATTATTTTGACATTAAAATTATAATTATTCTTTAACCCTATTGAACAGAGGACAACATTATTTATTTACGGCCCAAGTCTAAATAATCTGGCTTGTTATACTATCGAAAAAGAATAGTGTGCGTGTGCGTGTGTGTGTGTGTGTGTGTGTGTGTACATTCTCTTATGTTGTATCAGGATGAGGGGTAGAAATGTTGATTAGAATAGTCAGGCTTCAACTTTCTGGCTGTAGATAAACACGTACATGGGAAGAATGATAAAACAAAAACAAAAATTTAATATGTTTTACTTTTATTCGTCACTTGATTCGTTTTTACAACATTAATACATTTAATAGATAAATCAAATATACAAAAAGAATATTTTCTGCTATTACAGAAAAAACACGCCAATTAATTTCATATTACATTATTCATACAAGAAAATGTTCACATAATTACATATACGCTGTTACGCGTCGTCAAAACAGTTCTGAGTTACATTTTGACATACCAAACACTTCTTAATCAGTCTCTAATTACACATTATTTTTGATGTAGTATATATTTTTTTGCAATATTATATTAATATTTTAAGTTAAGAAAAATTGCATAACAACGACCTTTTACTATCTCGATTGCATTCAACGTAAAATATTTTAAATTATTTACAATACATACTTTCATTTTCTAACCTAAAAATAGTTGAAAACCTCACGATAGTCATCTAAAGAAAATCTAATTAAGTACATTCAAAAACATTTGGTGGTAAAATGCATCCAAGCCTCAAGGGAGGTGGGGGTATAATACAATAAAATCTCATAATCTTTAATAATTACAATTATACATTGAAATATTTCAATGGTTTCCAAATAAAAAAGACGGTGTATGGAAATGAATTTGCTTTGATCGCAAAAAAATACCTTTTAGTTATGACGAGTTAATTGTTAAATTGAACGGAATTTACCATAATCATAAGGAAAGAAAAGATTCTTGAATTAAAGTATGGCATATTTTCGAAAAATATGTATGCATTCAAAAAAATAAACATTAATATATAAGTTGAAATCCTTATTAAAATGCTTAATTTTAATATATTTTAAAAATAACGTAACATATATCGTCTTAAAGTCATTTAAATTATTTGATTTCTGAAATCAAAAAAGTTTGATAGACTTGCGTGATACGACAACCTTTGGTTCCTATGATAAGTTTATATTTACATAGAATGACCGCGACAAATAGAAAACCTAAAAATAATATTTACAGAGTATTATGCAAATACTTTTTGTGATACATATTTTTGGTAAAATTAATAAATAAATAATATTCTATAATACTTAAACAAAAATACTAAATTTTATATCTAAAGTTCTGTTTTGGTAATTTTGACTTTGTAAGCATAATTAATAAATTATTATAATACAGAAAATATTGAAAACGTTCTTCAAATTTATACCAAATGCATTCAATATCAATATCAGTCCGCGGCAGTCCACTGCTGGACATAGGCCTCACCCAAGGCGCGCCACCTAGCCCGATCTTCGGCTACACGCATCCAGTCTCTGCCAGCCGCCTTGCGCAGATCGTCGCTCCATCTAGCAGGAAGGCGTCCCACACTACGTTTGCCGAGTCGCGGTCTCCACTCCAGCACTCGTCTACTCCAACGATTGTCCGTTCTCCGACAAACGTGTCCAGCCCATTGCCACTTCAGTCTGCTAACTTGAAGAGCAATGTCGGTGACTCTGGTTCGTCGTCGTCGTCGGCGAATTTTTTCATTTCGAATTCAGTCCACCAGAGAAACCCCGAGCATAGTTCTCTCCATAGCCCTCTGAGCGACTTTGAGCTTGGCGAGGAGACGGACTGTCAGCGTCCACATCTCGGCACCGTAAGAGAGTACGGGCAGGACGCACTGGTTGAAGACTTTTGTCTTCAGACTTTGTGGTGTGGGCGACGAGAAGACTTGACGGAATTTCCTGAACGCTGCCCAATGCATGCCAAATGAATATCAAATGCATTATTCGCGATTAAATATTAGATTTTTATTATTTTCTTATTATAAAATGAATACTGCTTTAATTTTCATGAGAATATTAACAAAATAAAAACATGTTCACCATATTTATGTTTTACATATTACGTTTAATATATGTGTTTATTTGTTATTACAAATTTTTCTGTTAGAAATAGACAAAATTATTTTTTAACAATAAATATAGATTATATACAATTTTTTTTTGGAGAAAAAATATTTTATATTGTATAGTAAACGAAAATACATTAGAATTCTTATAACCATATATGTAGATGATATCCGTTATAATTAAAAATAAAAATAGGTGTTCCGATAATAATTGTCGTAATTATTTTTATGCCTTAATTGAATTTTCTTATAGACCAATGGCCTGCCTATTTAGCACATATGCCCATAATTCATCACCTGCGAAGTAAAATACACCAATAACTCACTTTGCGTCGTGGCTACGTTCCAAAAAACACGGCGCAAATGAAACGACTTTCTATGGCAAACCATGTAACGATCGAAGATAGGTTCCAGGGTTACGAAAATACTACTTTTTAAAAAGAAAATTGAACAAAGTAAACATTTAAAAAACAAAAATAATATAAAATTTTATTTCATACATACAAAAAACAAAAAAAACGTATTCAATTGAAACAAAATAAACTATTCAATTAATTTTAATTCTTTTATAAACAAAAAATTAAAGAATCGAACACAAAACAACGCAACTTCCAAAATCTAACGACGAACGGTGAAAATGAGTTCTAATTAACCCGCGACGCAGCTTTGAAAAAACGCAAAACGAAACGACGCAAAGCGATGTACTGATGTAGTCTGTAATAGATTAGGTACCGAATGAATTCCATATCGCCATGTAATTTGTTTTTAAAACAATTTCTCAATGTACATAATAAATGAATATTTAGATGAAATTTAAAATGCGTAAATGAAGTCATATGAAACTACTTGTTTTATAATTAAATTTTAATATTGTGTACAAACAAGTGTATTAAAAAAAATATAATATATAATTACTGCTTTTGCTGTGATGTCGTCGATACGAGAAGACTACTCGAATAATTACCGGTCGATTGGTATTAATTAGTATCGAGTAATAAATAATAGAGTGATAACAAACATTCTGCAAGTCACAATTTGCTCGTCAAGCATAGAGATATCCCTCAGGTATGGATGAGGCCAATTGAATCAACTGTGTAACTCAGGTGGGAAATTTCCTTGATAATTAATGATTTGCTTACTTTCCTAATCGCTATCACTTCCTAATATTTGTTAAATGCTTCCAATACAAATTTCGTTAGGTCCTTAAATTACTATACAATCATATCTTTATATATTTTACATCGTTTTTCCATCCATAACACATCTATAAAATTGAATATCACTATTGCGATACAAATCTTATCCACATTATCTAGTTAGTAGTATCATTGCCGATTCTTCTGGAAAATACGTAACAAAGAAATGGAAATATTCAACTTGTACAATTTATTCACAAACACCATTGATTATAACAATCACATACATACACACAATTTTTTTATTCTGCTTTGGCTACAAAACTATCGACCATTCAGATAGAACACAAAAAATAATCTGGATTTTCTCATTACAATTTCTATATCTAACATATATACATAGTTTTTTTTTTCGTTTTTATTATAAATTTAAATATATACACGAGAGTATTGAAATGAAATATCTAATGAATATACTTTTCATTGAACCACTTTTTCTCGATAGGCAAACCACTATGCAGGTCACGGAAGCAATCACTGTCGGCAATGGATATTGTGATGACAAATGGATGTGAATAATGGGAAGAGATGAAGAAAGTAATGGAATGGAAGTAAAGGAAGAGGTAAGATGTATCCGGATTTGAAGCCGAAATTCGAAGTTTATCATCAGATTAAGGGATATATTTATCATAAGATATATTCTTAAATCCAATCTCATCTGCCACTCGATATCATATCTTTGGAGAGATACAACCGCAATTATTATACCAACGGAGTTTAACATATACCCCGTATCGACTCATAAAATCATTATTTTATGAACGGAAACTCACTGTCACTCTCATCACCGGAGCCGTCGTAACTTGACGGTGGAGTGTCGAGCTGCGGTAAACCCAAGTCCAAGTATTCCTGGTTGGCTGTCACCGTTAAAATCTTGTCTAGATCCTCAACCAACTCCGTGAAGGAAGGCCGGTCGCCCGGGGAAAACGACCAGCATTCGCGCATCAGCATATAACTGAAAAACAGAAAAATTATCTACTTTATAATTAAATATAATGGTTAAAGTACATCTGATTTGTAAGTCATCAAACTTTATATATTCTATGGTACACAATTAATATTTAGAGAAAGGCAATGTTTTCCTGTAATATAGCCTGATAGTGGTAGAGCCACGCTGCAGACGAATACTTTGTCGAGAATGGCATAATATTTGTCTGTAGCATGAATGGGCGAATGTACCACACTCTCGCAGAAAACCGGCGTCTGATTGTGACCGGCTTGGCTACCGCGCTTCGTACGGTGAGCCGTGGAGTTCCGGAGGCCCAACACCTCATTATTGATTTAAGTTTTTGTGATTTGTTTTACCTAAAAATATTAAGTGTATATTTGATTTCTAAATTGTGATTAAAACAGCTTACATTTCAAGGCTGCAGCATGGCGGTTTCTCCATGCGATGTCCGGCACTCAAATGCTGGTACATGTATTGTCCAGGAACTGTGGGGTAAGGTGTGCCTCCTAGAGTCATTATCTCCCACAGAAGTACCCCAAACGACCAGCTGTAAAAGAAATAACAAATAATATTATTAGTTGTTTCCTCTCGTTCTTACGTCTGTTCTAAAGGAACGTGACCGCCATTAATCAGAAAAAATAATAAAGAATTTTGTTTTCCAAATATGTATGTATGAAGTACATGTCGGCGTATTAGAATTCATATCATTATTTAATTATGCTATGCAATAATGAAAACTAAGTTTTGGCGCCATCTGTTGGCAGATTATGTAAGGATAATGTTGGTTTATATAAAATCATTACAATAATTGTAATTTGTGTAAAATAAATAATTTGGATTTATTTATTTTATGTCAATTTACAGGTGAAGTTGGATGGAGCATTCCGATTTTGTCATTATTCAAATTTGGAATACATAAATAAGTACATACATACATAACACATTCTATTACTTGAATAAGATCCGCGACAAGCGAACAAAAGTAGAAAAAAATTATAATGTGAGTTTTTTACTGGAGGAAGTGTATTTCCAGGGAATTAAAACTAAATCCTACTGAAAAACAGGTACAGTAGACTCTGCGGAGGACAACGGTTGTCTTCCGAAGAGTCTACTATACCTGATGATGTCTCGTGTTCAAGCGAAAGACGTGTCGTGTACTTTAAGGAAGAGTGGTGGCATATGATTGGTGTTGGTGATAGTAGTTGGGAGGTGGACAGTTCCTGACGGCGGTTTTTCGGTCACCTATGTTTTAAATCAATAGTGAGGAAATTTTATATAACTTACACATCCGTCTGTGTTGTGAATACTTTGTGGTACAAGGACTCCGGTGCCATCCACCGCACGGGCAGTCTGCCCTCGGTCTTCTTCCTGTAGTAGTCGTTGCTTTGGACGTCCTTGGCGAGACCGAAGTCCGCTATTTTAAGGACGCAGTCGTCAGAAACGAGGACGTTTCGCGCTGCCAAGTCCCTGTGAATACACTGTAAAAGAAAATAGTTTTTATTTATTTAAACTTTCGCATAAAATGCACAACAGACGGTTTTAATGCGATTGAGCTATTCTCTCCCAGTCAACCTGCAGGCCAAACTGAAAATATTGAATTGACTGAAAAATTGAAGAATTAGCGTATTAGAATTAATATCATTATTTAATTATTTTATGCAATAGACAAAACTAATTTTATATGTATTGTATTTTGACGCCATCTGTTGGCAGATTATGTAAAGATATTGTTATATATGTTTATATAATTGTAATTTGTGTAAAATAAATTATTTATTAGGTGTACAAATAAGTTTCCGCGGTTTGTCAAAAGATGGCCCCACCAGAAGGTTATGGAGAAATTGTCAGATGTAAAACGTAATATCCCAAGTTTAGTCATCTGGCAACACCATAACCTTAAAGTACTAGTGATTCCGTATCAGCATCACGTAATTTTTTTCGTGCAAAAATGTCAAGTTTTATTCCGAATAAGCATCATTTGCGGGAACTTTTGATTTACTTCTTTAATGTGAAAAAATCTGCAGCTGAGGCGCATCGATTGCTTCTAGAAGCATATGGTGAAGCTGCTTTAAGTGAGAGAAGTTGTCAGGAATGGTTTCAAAAGTTTAAGAACGGTGAGTTTGACGTTAAAGACAAAGAACGCAGTGGAAGGCCGAAAGTGTACGAAGACATGGAATTAGAAGTACTATTGGAGGAAGATTCGTCCCAAACGCAAAAAGAACTTGCACTTACTCTACAAGTGACTCAACAAGCAATTTCACATCGTTTAAAATCGTTAGGAATGATTCAAAAACAAGGAAATTGGGTTCCATATGAACTAAAGCCGAGAGACGTTGAACGCCGATTATGCATGAGTGAAATGCTGCTTGCCAGGAATAAAAAAAGAGTTTTTGCATCGTATAGTCACTGGTGACGAAAAATGGATTCACTACGATAATCCAAAGAAGAGAAAGTCATGGGTTAAGCCCGGCGAACCATCAACATCGACAGCTAAGCCGAATATTCATGGAAAAAAACTCATGCTGTGTATTTGGTGGGATCAGCTTGGTGTCGTGTATTATGAATTGCTGAAACCAAGCGAAACCATTACTGGAGCTCTCTACCGAACACAATTGATGAGATTGAGTCGGGCACTTAAGGAAAAACGCGCCCATTACTACTCCAGACACGACAAAATTATTCTTTTACACGATAATGCTCGTCCACATGTTGCGGCGCCGGTAAAAACATACTTGGAAACACTCAACTGGGAAGTTTTACCCCACCCGCCGTATTCACCAGACTTAGCCCCTTCTGATTATCACCTGTTCCGGTCGATGGCACATGGTCTGTCTGAGCAGCGCTTCACATCATATGAAGACACCAAAATTGGGTAGATTTGTGGATAGCGTCAAAAGATGAAGAGTTTTTCGACGGGGTATCCGAATGTTGCCAGAAAGATGGGGAAAAGTAGTGGCAAATGATGGAAAATACTTTGAATAAAACGTAATGTACTTTTCCTTTACAATAAATTCCTAATTTTTTATAAAAAACTGCGGAAACTTATTTGTACACCTAATAGAATTATATAAAATTCATATAAATGTCTTATTTTATTATTTAGCTGTATTTAATTAATTTATTTAATTATAAATTTGTTTTGCAGTAATTTCATTTATTTATTTAAAGCAGATATTGTCGCTTGCTAAAACAAATCTATTTTTAAATTCTTTGTCATTGTACATATACTGTCTTTGTTTGCCGTCTTGATTTTGTGTATAAAAGCCGAAACTCAGGCGCCCCGGGGGGGGGGGGGGGTTAATTCTAATTCGAACCGCCGTCGACACTGAAGAATACAATGGTCGCGAGTTCAATTCGCGCATGGGGATAGTAATGATATAATAAATTTAAAAATTAAAATATAGATTACTAATAATTAAAATAAAAATTCTTACTCGTCTCGATGCCAAGTATTCCATGCCTCTTGCGACTTGATAAGAGAAGGAAACTAGATCTTTTTGCATTAGGGTTTTCTTTTCCTTTAAATCTTCAGTTGGCGACTCGTATCTGAAAAATGAAATATAGAAACGATACCTTTAAGTCACAACACACATAAGAGAGAGAGAGAGAGAGAGAGAGAGAGATACTTCAGACCGCCTAAATATTAATCATTCCTATCACCTACAGTTGACGACAAGACTGGACTGCTTTTAACCCCAAGTTAAGTGAATTTTTTATGAAATTGAAGGGTAACCTTTATGAAAAGTCAAAATGTGTCTAAAAAGGTCCGACTGGCGCTTCATCTGGGAATGCTCGTTTCGACTCTGATGTACGGTAGTGAAAGTTGGGTTTGGCAGAAGAGTCTTGAAAGCAGACTGAATGCGGTGGAAATGAGAGATAATTGAATAAGGTATGAAGTTTTAAGGCAGCGTTGACGAGAAAAAGGTATTGTGTCGTTTGGGCACATAAAGAGGATGGATGAAAGACGACTGGCAAAAGAAATTTACGTTGCGGATGGGGATGGAAGGGTCGGTAGGGGAAGACCAAGGAAGATATACCTTTTGCCGAAGTTCTTAAGAAAGGTCAGGTCAAGAGTACCCGTAACCGGCGGGCTTGCATGAGGAGAGTGATGAGTATGGAGGAAGCAAGGAAAGTATGCCGAGATCGTAGCAGATGGAGATCAGTGATCCCTGCCTATCCTAACGGGAAACAGACGTGACCTATATATGTATGTTGCCGGCATTTAAGATATCTGTATTTGTCACAGTGGGAAGACATAGTGTTTCTTATGCAAGGTATTATTTTTATAAAGTCACTCGTGTATAAATATAAATATCAAAACATATTTATTTTCGCACCTATTGCCTGGTCGATGATTCCTCAAAAACTCCCTCAAATTGCCATTGGGTGCGTACTCCACAATCACGTATAACGGTCCGTCTTGCGTACAGCATCCCAACAGATTGATAATGTTCACGTGTTTGCCGATCATCTTCATCATTTCCATCTCTGATACCAAAGCCATCATCTCCGCGTCCGTGTGGCCCTCTGGAAAAGAAATAAACAACACAGATTAAAGTGGTGGTTCTCCGATTCTTTCTATTGAAGAGATACTCAAAAGAAAAAGCAGGTCAACTGAATGTAAGCTACTACCACTGACCATGAACATTTCCAGTGTTAATATATCTTCCATTGGACCCCTCATTTTCAAGGCACAAGTGGTATTAGCTAACTTGGGATGGTTAATAATACACACATACACAGTCCTAAAAGAACCCTTTTGATTTAGACGTATCCACAATTATAATTTATAATAAATATAAATTTTGCGTGAGTTGGACGCTACAGGCAAATTTTTAAAAAAAATAATCAGAAAATTTATTTTACTACTTAATTCTTGTACATAATGAACAAACATACATATAATGGGTGGGCAGAGACCACAGATGTCCATCTGCTACGATCTCGGCACGCTATGCTTCCTCCACACTCATCACTCTCCTCATACAAGCCCCCTGGTTAAGGGTACTCTTGACTTGGCCTTTGATCAAGGTTTGGTCAAGGCAATTTGGTCAAGGTATATATTTAATATTCGAAGAAAATGGAGATAGATAGGGCATACTCTCCGGCGCCACACTAGTCATATCCCCAATCAAGCCGTCGAATGGAATCCGCAGAGAAAAAGAAAATTGGCGCCCAAAACAAACTTGGCGGCGTACTGTGATGGCGGAAGTGCAGAAGATGGACTTATCCTGGAGCGAAGTGAAGCGTATGGCCTCCGACAGGTCGAGATGGAGAAACATCGTGTCTGCCCTATGTCCCAACAGGGATACTTAGGACTGAGAGAGAGAGAGAGAGATATATATATATTTAACGTACGTAAATTTCCTTTGACAGTCATCTTCCATCCATCCCCTCTATGTGCTCTAACCATCTAAGCATCCCTTTCTCAACTTTTATCCCGACACCTTTTGCTCCATATACTGGTTAATAATGATTGTAATAATATCAAAATACTACCAGCCTTCTTTTTAAAAAAGAAAACATTATCATGAGAACATCTACTCGCTTCTATATTTTTTTAATACCATATATATGTTTAAAATGTTATCTGAAAAATTACCTTTCAACATCTTAACAGCCACTACTGACTGCACTCCAGGCTTCAATATCCCGACGCATTCGGCTTTGACAACTTTCCCGAATTCACCCTCGCCTAATATTTTACCAAGAGATAAGGACTCTCTTGGAACTTCCCAATCTATATCAACTGGCAATTCGTACTCCGACATCATCATTGAATCACTCGTGTTGCCTTGTACTTGAGAGAGTTTTTGTTTCTCTATCTTCACCACTGGCATCAGCTGAAATATGAAGACATGTTAAGGAATCTTTTTCGTTTTAAGAAATTAACTGCTTTGGGTATAGACGGTCAGTTCCATGACCAAAGCAGTTTTAAATATAATTGGAATATTTGAATTAAACAAAATATGTATAAAAAGAAATTCTGTTCTTTACTTATGTTATCAATTTACAACAACTTATATATCCTTTTCAAGTATTATTACTTTTTAATATAATTCTCACAAATATGTTCCGTTACTTTTACAGACTCATCAGACTTCATTTCTTCGTGTGGAGTTAAGACTTCTCCCATTATTTTTACTCGTGACATCATAAATTTGTTTGTAACGTTATCATACTCAGACGACATACTTGCTTACGTGCCTCCCTATCCTATAAAATCAGTTCAACAATTTGTACGTTTGAAATTAAAAGATTCCGGGAAATGTTAAAACTAAAGTTATCACCCGAAACGTGGACGCTGACAGTCCGTCTACTTCACAAGCTCAGTCGCTCCGAGAGCTATGGAGAGAGCTATGCTCGGAGTTTCTCTGGTAGATATGATTTGTAATCCGCCAGAGAAGTAAAGTCACCGACAATGCCTTTCAAATTAGCAAAGTGAAATGGCAATGGGCTGGTCACGTTTGTCGGAGATCCGACAATCGTTGGAGCAAACGAGTGCTGGAGTAGAGACCAAGTCTCGGTAAACGTAGTGTGGGACTCCCCCCGGCTAGATGGTGCGACGATCTGCGCAGGGCGGCTGGCGGAAACTGGATGCGTGGAGCTGAAGATCGGAGTAGTTGGCACTTCATGGGGGAGGCCTATGTCCAGCAGTGGACTGCTGGAGGCTGTTTATGAAAGTTGTCACCCAGTGTTTTGCCTAACAACTCTGAATTTTATCCTCTTTCTGTTTTTACATCGGTCATCAGTATTAACAACAATATAATTTAAAACTTACCAAAGCTTCACCGGTCGTATTAGGAGATCCATTCATTTGTGGTTTTTCCACTGTAACCTTCTTGGTCCAGTGGGTGACTATCACTGCTCTTGCTGTTTCAATCGCCAGTTGCTTTTTCATTTTTTCTCGTTTTAGCTTCTTGAATATCATCACAACTATAAATGCGGCGACTAAGAACATGGCCCCTAGCACTGCTGTTAGAATATTTACAAACAGTGTATGCTTTCCGTGATTAATTGGTTCTGGTACAGGAAACGCTGTAAAAGTATACATTTCATTAGAAAGATAATTTTTTCCATATTCTTACGTTTCATTAGTGTTGTACTTACATTCAACAACTGACAGGTACCCTTTAGCAGTAGTGTTGCCCAAAGAATTTAGAGCAACGCACACGTACCAACCTTCATCTTCTTTAGTTACGTTAAATATTGTCAGTTGTTCTGGCTTATCAGAAGGATCCTCACTCTGAAATATGGAACGGTATTATTTTAGCACTAAATAAGGAAGTACAAAATTTTAAAGAGAAATAGTGTAATATTATAAAGAAGAACGACATACAGACATTTCCCTAAGAAAGATAGGAGATTCAAAAACTATAGTAATAGATATTAATTGTAACAATCATACAACAAGCATTAATTAAAAAGGAATTTGTAACAACATACGTCAGAATAATAACTTAAATATATTTTTTACACCTTTTTCTTCATCGACTACTGAAATAAAATCCATTGGCATGCTCAGATAGAAACAGAATGAGATCCGAGTTTTTATGAAAGTCACTTTAATAGTAAGTGACTATTAAACCTCTACCGACACCTGTAACACCAAAGGTACTGTAGATGCGTTGCCTATTTTAGGAAAAGTTGTTATATAATGGAAGAGTATATAAGGGAAGAGAGAATAATTAGACTTCTGGCTGTCGTCACTTACCGAACAAAGCGCAGTTATTAAGAATTGAATAATAGGAGGAGACAAAATTAACCATTATGAATGAGGTTGTCAATAGTTTTTTTTATTTTGATTTGCATAATTCAACCGTTAAATCAGCACACACACTTGAATCAGCATGCACAGTTAAATCAGTATGCATAATTAAATCAGCACATAAAGTTAAATCAGCATGCACATTTATAAACCCACACACATGCGTTAGTCACTCGTCCCTCACCGTCATAACTTTAGTAGTATCGTAGTGCACCACCGACTCCTGAGCTACACCATCACTGGTGTCAATTGTGGCGTTATAATTGTATTCATCATTAGTAAAGAACATCCATAAAACATAAGGATGCAAATCCGAGAGGAATTTGCAGCTGAACTTTGCTGTTTCTCCTACCAACTTAGTTTGATTGACAACGCCTTGAGTAAGTACAGGCTTCGCGTACAAACGTTCTATAAAGAAAAATATAGAATCACATTATCACCTTAAATCTGAAAATCTTATATCGTTGTCTACAACGTCAAAAATTAACCCCATTTCTTTAATTTATTTATTCATATATAATATATATTTGATTAATGGAGCCAGGTCTTTGCAGAATATCTATTATAATGGGCCATACCTTAGCTTTGTTTCGGGTGTGCTTAAGACCTTTTATCGGTATTTTTTTTAGTATAATTAACCTTATCAACTAAGTCATTTGCAAAACTTAAAATACCTCCGTCACCATTATGTGCTGAAATATTAGTAACTGTGTTTTCTAAAGCACTACTTAATAACTAGATGGCGTTAGGTGCATAACTAAATATTAGGAGGGACCTAATATTTAGTTTGAATTAATCAAATTCAAAACATTAGAAAGGATATGTACCCAGCGTCATCTACTTGTGCAATGGGAGATTTTTTCCGCATAATATATAATACATTATTGTGATAGTGGAATATTTTACAAAAAAAATATTATTGTATTAAAAAACAGAAATAATATAAACTTATAAATATTATTTGTTGCGAAATGAATGCAAGAATGAATTAAAAAAATTAAATTAAAAACATTATGGAATTCAGCATTATTTAACGAGTTTGAATGTAGTTGTTGTTTTAAATATTATAATATATTTTTATTTTCATATTTCCCATTCTATGTATAGGTGAGCATATATTATCAGTATTACGAAGTTGTACTTGTTTACCCAATTAAACATTTAATTTGATAACATTTCTATTCAGTCATTCATTTAAATTAATGGCCTTCAATAGTGCGAAAATAGCTCGGATGATTTGGCCAATGTCACGTAAAAGGGAGAAGACACGAAGGGGGTTAATCAGTGCGGTCGAGATAAGGAAGGAATAAAATGCACAGGACACGTATGAGATTGAACGGTGCGGTCGGGGTAACAATGGAATAGAATGGAGAGGACACGGAGGAGATTAATCGGTACGATCGAGATTACAACCTCAATAGAATTTTTAAGTGAGACAACATTTCTATTTAAATTAACCCTTTGCGGACGGATGGCAACTCTTGGTCACCACGCGTCTTGTCCGGCAGGACAAGTGTCGAGCGAGAAACGACATAAATAATAACGGTGGATTTCGTTACCTTACATAACGTAATGCACAGTTGGTTTATATTTTAACTATTTACAATCTCCCTTTTAATCCCTATTTACTATTTCCCACTAACTCGACCTGCCGCTTCAATCGGCCGAAAAATTCCTCGTCCGCAAAAGGTAACGGCATATTCTTAGTCAGACAAGATAGGTATGAATATAATTTAACACCACCACCTGGTAAAGCAACTTTATTTAACGTGTTACAAAAAATTGTAGTGTTTAAAATCCTTAATATAAAAGTATGTCTTATTAACACATTCCCATCGGTCTATTTTTGCTCAAACTTACCTATAAATCGGGGTATTTTTGTGATCAAAATATTTCGATGTGTGAATTAAAACTGCATGTTATTATTCCGATGTTAACATTCAGTCTTAGATTTTAAATGTCATCAAAAATGAACGTTGGTTTAATCGTTTTTACATAATATTTCAATAGAGATGAAAACGATTGATACATAATTTTTGAAGTTGTAATTAATCGGGACTTTCATGATTTTTTTTTTCTTAAAACGTTTTTATCTGATAGTTTGCGTATTAAGTATTTTTATGCACTATGTATTTTTAATTTTACATGACGCAATGGGTAATATTAAAGTAATAATTAATATTTTTTTTAAAATACGAGAAATCTCGTTTCCCGATGTCTACGTAGTATTTCAAAAACGAGAAATCTCATTTTCCGATGGGATTGTGTTGTACATGTATTATTAGTTCACCGATCCAACTAAAACCATCATCAGTACGAAAACCGCCACCAAAATACAAAATCAAAGACCTCTATAACGTCTCCAGGTGGAATTGGCGCATCGCTCGGCCCGACCTCGACATCTCTTATCGAGTAATTCGAAGGTCTAATCCAATACGAAAAGGGCTCTAAATCGGATACAGGCGGGCATGATAGCTTTACTGTGTCGTTCACTAACACAGTTAGATTCCCCGGATATCCTTCCTTTATGTATGGCTTCGACGGGTATCGTTCTAAAGAAATTGGCATACATTTAAATTTCTTTTATCCGTTATGGATTTGTAAATTAGATAGATAACTTGTTTATTCAAGTATTGTGCCTTGAGCAAACAACATCAGAAGTAAAATTAAAAATTAAGCTAAAATTCTCGAAGTAACTTAAAATTAACGTTAATATGCTAAAGAATAGGCCTTGGCTCAGCTTTAATGCTGTAGTTGGTTAACTACAGCGCTGGTAGCTCTGCTAACACCTGTTGGCACGCACACTATTTGTGTTAAAACTATTGCAATTGTTCCTTAGGATTTTGTCCCTAGCTAGTTAAAGCGCCTTGATTCAATTTTCAATAGTCATTTTATGAAATTATTGAAGCTCTATGCAATTTTCTAAATTTTACTACCTTATATATATATATATATATATATATATATATATATATATATATATATATATATATATATATATATATATATATATATATATATATATATATATATATATATATATATATATATATATATATATATATTTGTGTGAATGAAATTGTGAATTGTGAATGAAAAAATATAATAAAGAGAATATTTATTATGTTTCAGATGAGATAATTTACTTAACTTTTAATACAATTCAATCTACATAACTTACCTTGGATGTGTAAAACTACTGTATGATTAATACATCCCAATTCGTTGCAGACGAGGCACGTGTAGTTTCCGTTGTCGGCCTTCGTCAGCTCGTCCAAAGTCATCGACCATTTGCCATAAGAAGGCTGGAAATACGCCCTTGTTATTGGCGTTCCGTTGTTTTTGAACCAAGTTATGTTTGGTGTTGGGTTTCCTGTAATTAGTGAGATGTTAGTGCTTCAACTGCTAACCAAGTTTTTATGGGATAGGATGTCAAACGAGCAGGCGTGTCACCTGATGGAAAGCAATCAACGCCGCCCATAGACATTCAGTGTTATAGGTAGTGCAAAATCGTTGCTGGCCTTTAAGGAAAGTGTCATTATGGGAGGGGCAGAGGGGGAGGGTCTCAACCATTTTCCGGACGAAGCGCGGTAGCTAAACTAGTGAAATTTAATTTGTTTTAAAACTATTAAAAACAATAAGCATTTTAACAATCTTACCATCCGCCGCACATTTAAGACGTATCGAGCTACCAGCTGGTTTCATATCCATGTTAAACATCTTCGATGGATGCTTGAATTTCGGCGCGTATTTAGTTTTCGTATCATCAACGTGCCCATAATTTGGATGATCTCGCTCGCTCTTATCATCAAGATCATCGTCTCTCGTATCGTATTCTTTATACTTCAAGCTCTTCGTTAACCTTTTTGCGTCTGCTGTGACTTTTTCTTCAACTGTGTTATTTTCTAACAACAAAGCCGCTTGATGTTGTGACAGTATCTCTGGCATTGGCTTCTGCACGTCTATATCTGATTGATATTCTGTAATCCATAACAATTTTATTTTAGGAAAACTGACAGGCCATTAAAATGTAATATCTCTAAAAAACATAGAAAATATGAAGATCAAAGAAAAAACTCTAAAACATTTTTACGCAGGAATTTCATTTCATAAAGCACAGAAGATCTCCATATATACTTATGAAGTAGGCGCTAGTAGGAAGTCAAATAGAGGATGAGTATATAGATGTTCATTACAGCCTATAATATCGTGAGTCATACAAAGACGACAAGCCATGTTTTATTGTAATATGTTTATAATTCTTGATAACCATTCCAGCTAAGCTAATAACGATTGAGCTAAGATATATAAAAGTCTAAAGGACGATACCAACTCACGACCGCACATAATTTTGATCATTACCGAGTTTTTACTAAATACTAATTAACAGTTTTAGACGCCCTCTTTAACAACCATGGTTGCCAAATTTTGCACCTATTTGTTTTATCAATTAAATGAAACTCACAGCAGTTAGCTTGCAAATCCTTCCGACGAACTTCTAAAGACTTGTGGACCAACAACTAGTTTGTAATAAAATTTGATGTCCCTGTACATTATTTACTTCAAAAGGAAACCATTTCTTACCTTCCAAGTTGTCTTCCACATCTGGCTTATGCTTGATTGTAACACGCATTTCCCTTCTTTTGTCTTCGTCGTTTTGGCATGAATACACTCCGGCATCCTTAGCTCGGAATCCTTTTATTCTCAGCCTGAAATACGTAAACGACACTTTCATTAACATTTAGTGACATGTGCGTTCAGGATAACATGAACATTATATCTCCATTTAAAATCTTGGTCAGAACATCGAAATATCGGCATTAAGTGGTAGCATTTTGCCGTGTCACATTGTTTGGTATTGTGAGGGCAAAGATCTGTGTTGGCGATTCCTTTTCCTTTCCCTTATTTCCTCCTCTCCCATTACTTCCTTCATCTTCTCCCTTTATTCACATTTTTACACTAAGGTAGGCGACGTATCTATTGTACATTTTACAGGTGATAAGCTCAAATTAATTTTCTATTATATAATTAATTTTGCAATAATTCACCTGAAATACCGTAATTTTTTTTAAAAGAAGACTAGCAACGTCTTTAATATTACTAGAATCTTGTGAAGCATTCCAACTAAGCTAATAATGCTTGTGCTAGGATATGGTTCACATCAATAGTTCAGTGAAAGATACGAACTCACGACATTTAGATCGAAATGCCGAAGCTTGAGGCAGAGCAATACTGCTAGCTGCTTAATTATTTAAACATTTATTATTATTACAAGTCATAATTGTTAATTATTAGTGCGCGAAGGTATGAAAGATTCAAATAATTATTAGAAAATTAAACTATCTAAGTTAGTGAAACAAAAAAAACTACAAGAAATAAACTGTTATGAAACGTCTATAAGTCAATGAAGAAGTGACATCACGTCAGTTAAGACCAGTGTATTTGTAAGTCTAGCAACGTTCCACTTGTGGTTACATTAGATTCTATAACGTGATTCGAATAATAAATACCACTTTCGTATATTAATTCCACATACGTGTATACTACAGAAAAGAAGAATAAACAGATTTTCAAAAAATATATTTCAGTTACGATATAAAATAAATAAGATCTTTATTTATCAGGGTACAAAATTTATCAAAGGTTTTGGTAAAATGGCGACCATTTTATCAAGACATAACGTAATAAGTTGACTAGTTTTATATCAAGAGATTTGATGTTATCCGTTTTTTACTTGACACTGGTCTAGTAGTTGTAACTAGTTGCCATCAAAGAAAAGAACGACAAAGAAAAGAAGACACGAACATTTCTCTACAGAGCATACTTTATCCCTATTTTTGTTTACATATTTAAGGATATAGCGACTTTAAGTATATTAACATAAATAAAATTCTTGTTAACAAATTGAATTCCTCTATTATCAATTATTAAATTATTTTTCTGTTCGCTTTTCTTCAAGCCTAAATTCGTAGCAAAGCTACCGCTTTCGGAGACAACGATAGCGTATTCGGTTCCCGGATGTGTATGACCTGTCCCAGCAATCAGACAAGGGCGATGGGTTAGTGTCCATTCTCTCAAAAATTAAAAGGCCTCGTACCCAGCTGTGTAATATATATAGGCTGTTACATAAGACAATATTGTATTTTAATTTATTTAAAAAGCATATGTAGCCACAACTTTAGAACTGAATAAAGTATGAAAAAAATAAAATTCCTCCCTTTTTATTCATTCATTGTGCACAGACCCGATTTGTATACGCAAATACCGTAGTTAAGAATAGCTTCGAAACCTTAATCTCAGATCAGCTTCGTGTCACGACTGATTTGCTACGTTGCTTTGATTGACAGCGCGTTTTATTTGCCTCAAATAAAATGGCGCGCTGCGCTTGAGTTATTGCGTGTATTTTCATCGACTCTCGATAGAAATGCATAAATATTGATACAACCGCGTGTTTGGTTGATTTAATCTACAACATTGTTATTTACATACACAATTTTCTGTGAAATGGGGATAAATGAAAGGAGACTTGGCCGTCTTGTGCAGAAAACTAACCTAAAAATATATTTATTTTTACAGCCCATATATGTCCCACTGCTGAGCACGGGCCTACCCATTTCCGGAGGAACGGACGTTAACCCACCACGCTTGTCCAATGCGGATTGGCGGGGTTACCAGACTCGGAATGAATATCTGTAGGCCGTACATATATTTATTCCGATGTGGGGATCGAAGTTGCGACTATTGACTCCGTGGGTGGGAAGCCCGCCCCTGAGCCAATTGGTCGTCCAAAAATACATAAATATATATAATCTACCGCGGTAAATTATGTCCAGCAAACAAAGCGTTGAAAATCGTCACTCACCATTGTCTCTGCTGTGCTACCCGCAGTTTTGATTGGCTATCGACCAAATTCCCATCGTAGTACCACCGCACGGTTTGACTTGGACTCCTCGATTTCAGTCCGCATATCAGACGTAATCTTTCATTCGTCGTCGCCTGTATTACCGTGTAAGTGTCATCTGGAACAATTATAATAAAACCTTTACTCTAAAAAAATATATGACACAATAGAAAGCTCTAATTTCCACACTTAGATTCCCTGTATTATGGGAAAGTAGGCTCTTCTTTCAGTATGCATATATATTAAATGGTAAATCCTAAACAACATATGGGACAAAAAGTAACTCAAATTAAAAATCCCTCAGTATGTACATACATATGTTTAATATAACAACAAAATATATGTGAAGAAAAATAGGACAAGTTTTATTAAAAGAGATAATCTTTGAAAATATAAAAACATTTATAATAATATAAGAAGAAATAAAGAAGAAAAAAATACATGTTTTTTTCTAAAAATATCTTTAAACAAAGGTTTCAAAATTTCCTAGAAATAATTTTGTATAAACGTTACGGTTAAATCCACTATATGTCCCACTGCTGGACAGAGGCTATCCAATTTCAAGAGAAATAGCCATTGAACGCCACGCTTATCAAAGGTAGATAGGCGAGACATCTCGACAAAGTTATCCAGCCCATTGCCACTTCAGACTGTTAACTTGAAGAGCTATGTCGGTGATTTAGGTTCTCCGGCGAATTTCTTCGTTCCGGATTCTATCCACCAGAGAAACTCCGAGTATGGCCCTCTCCATAGCCCAAAACTTTGAGCTTGTGACGCAGACGTCAGTCAGAGTCCACGTTTCGGCACCGTAAGAGATTACAGGCAAGACACGCGGTATCCTGTTTCTTCTTCTTCTTTTTATGGTCCTATGTCCCCGAGTTGGGGCAGAAGGCGTCCACATTGATTTTCCATTGGGAACGGTCTTGAGCGACGTGCTTCACTTCAGGCCACGTCAACCCGATGGATTTTATCTCGGCCGGGTGGGAAGCTGAGGTATGGTTTTGGTGGGTGCTCCGATTAAGAGGCTCCCTATAAAATGCCAAATATCCATCTGCTGTGCCAGTTGCGGGACACCAAAGGAGAGCAATACCTCAGCCAGTCCGAGTCATCCACGTCCCCGTTGTCCACCCCGGGACCTTCTACAGCTGCACAACTGCGTAACCGCTCCCTCGAGCTATAGATGCTAAATGCTATATCCTTAATAGGGCACAGGGCGAGCGTTCTGCGCCCTAAAACAGAACTAACTCACTAGGGAGGATACCCAAAGAAAACTATTTTACTAAATTAAACCTACTTGTCTGAATTAAACCGATTATAGAAGCTCAAACTGTTTCCTGTTTAGTCTACATTAAAAAAATACTCTTATATACATTGGTATAACACGAAGCGTCTCATTACGAAGTATCGAACATTTCCACTATTTTAGAGAAGAGACCAAGATTCGCATGACTGGTAGTGTTCGCACTATACATATCACGCGCCCAAAATAACTGGATGCGTTTGCAATGGCACACCTGAACGCAATAAATTCCAGAGTATTATTCTAACACGTTCAAAGCCAATAAACATTATCGCTTTTCTATACCTGGTGTTCGCGACGTGGTTAGAACTGTTGTAATGCTTATTTGTGTATTGGCTTTTGATCACGTCATCCTCATTGTCATGCGCTAATCCATAGGCTTCTTCCAAGGCAGGCCATGTAGCTTAATTTTTAACTACACGTGCTAGCTATGGAACCAGCTGCCTTCAGCGGTAATGCCGAACGATAACAGCATTGGAACCTTTTAAAGACAAGCCGGCCTTTTGTGAACACACACGCTCGTCTTTTGAATGCCCATATATCGTATTTATTTCCTTCTGCCGCTGAATTCCACCACCGTACAACTCGTTACAAATAAAAGTTTAATCCCCACAAAAGTGGTAAATGGCGATTCAGTACAGTGAATTTTTATCATAGGTTCTTTCCACGTACCATTTCTCTGTGGAATCAGTTACCTACAGCGGCATTCCAAACTGTTGCTGCATTGAACCTTAAAAAAACAAGCCTGCACATATTTCAAAGGCTCGCAACGCATTTGTAATACCTATGGTATTGCAAATGTCTATGGGCGGCGTTGATTGCTTTCCATCAGGTGACTCGCTTGTTGGTTTGCCTCCCTATCCCATAAAAAAAACCACATAATATTATAATTCTTTGGCGAGCCTTCCACTAAAGAACGACTAGCAATCATCCTTTGACTTAAGTTTTAAATTTTTTTTTCTTTCGTATGCACTTTATGAAATCAATTCCCTTTTAAGTATACTCTTGCTTTTCTTTTCTATATAGTTTTATATCGTGTCTTTAAGCGCTTAAAAACTATATTTATAACACAAATATATTTATTCATATATGTGTATAAAATATTTTTTTTACATGTGTCTATATATTACATAATTATGCTGTCTATATATTAAAATATATATTTAGTAATATATCACTGTATACTTTCTATTCTATCACTAATATTTTGAATCTTTCTACATTGCCCAATAGTTAACTAAGAGAGAATGCGTTTTGTATTATCAATTCGACATATGTACGTAAAAGTTGTTTAAAAGATAGATAGTTTTAAGGTTTATAAAATAATATGTACATTTTTAATATATTTACAATACATTAATAAAAGTCCTCTTTTTTCAAACCAACACAAGTCAACGTTTTAAAAAAAACATTGTTTGTATAAATAACATAATTGCTTCATAAATAACTTGCAGTGCTTGGTTCTGGACCCAATAAACAAGAAACAACAGAAGGATTACGCGGTGCGTGCCGCATGTGGGTAAAACAACACGAAATTTAATGTCCGCAAAAATATCTCGTTTGCGTTACGTATTGAAACGAAATTTGATTCACTGCGTTTGTTTTTCGTGCAACAAAGTTAGCATTTTTAAAAAACAAATAATGTGGATTACACTTGTTTTTTATTCAAGTTTAAAGACGATTGCTAATTATAAAATAAAAAAATAAATACTTTTTTCTCGACTTTCAAAATTTATATCTTTCGTCAAACGTCAGATTTGATCAGATAAGAAAACTTACAACGTATGTGTAAAAGGTTTAATGATTAGAATTTGCAATACAACATTAAAACGTCGTACTTTTTTATGGGACAGTAAATATATATTTTTTTTATCTCTTCTGTGGTATTAACTAGTATATATATCCAAATCATTTAATTTAAAGAAACAACTTTAACTTTATATATAATAAATATAGAAAACACATATAAATAGTAATAAGTCAATTGGTAAGGATTACGCTAATAATGAGCTATATACGCTAATAAAGGTCATAGTGATATCAAAGTTTGATGTATCAACAATTGAAGAAATATCAAAACATTTTAGTTTTCTTCGAAGAGAGAATAACTTATAAGTACTCCCTGATCTTATAATACGCTACGTAATAAATTGTGTAATAGTAATAGACCTAATTTGTTAAAAAATGACGGCGACGTGGTTCGTCACCCGTAACGTCCTGATTTCCACAAGGGCGAGAAGCGACTAACGTCCTTCGTCTCACACTCCTAGCAAGCAAGCAAGGGAAGTATGCCGAGATCGTAGCAGATGGAGATCTGTGGTCTCTGCCTACCCTTACGGGAGACGGGCGTGACGATATGCATGTATGTATATATGTTATACATACATACATATTAGAATATAGTCAATAAGGTACTTAAAGAATAGGGCGAGGTCTGGACTTTAAAGGTAAGGTAAATCTTACTTCGCATTTTTTTTATATACGAATGAAAAGATAAAAAAATGCGACGCGAAGAGGCACCATAGTTAAGAGCGCTGTAATTAATGAATATTGCAATCAAAACATGAATTATTTTTGTCGAGTTATTTTTGCAATGGGCAGAGGAGGTTGGACAAAGTTGCAGCTCTTTGTTTGCTGAGTGGGCTCGGTTGAAACTTTTACGGCTCTCCAGATTTGTGGACTGTGAATTATGACCGGGACCGGACAGTGTTGGGCTTTGTCCTCGACATCGACATCGATTGACAAACAGTGCTTCGTTTTTTCTCTTTTCTTTTGTTTCTGGAAGAAGATAGTCGTTTTCTTGTGCCTCAGTATATAAACATGTAAAAATACTGTTTATTTTATACACTGCGACTCAATCAGAAAATAAAAATTATCTTAATACATAAAATGTGTCATACCAACATGCTAATGTTTATCAAATTTTTTTATGAGATAGGGAGGTATATGATCAAACGTATCGCCTGATGGAATGCAATCAGTGCGGCCCACAGACATCTGCAATGCCATAGGCATCACAAATGCGTTGCCGGCCTTTAAGATATGAGTAGGCTTGTTTTTAGATGGTTTCAATACCAAAGGCAGCTGATTATATAGAGTAGTGGAACGTGGAATGAAGTTTGGGAAAAAACGCACTGTACTGGAACGCCACTCATCCAGATAGTGGAGATGAGTGGCGATTACGTCATTTTACTATTGAACTTAGACAAGGTGCGCCACCTATATCCTATATCTTTAGTTTTCAAGTTTCAGTTCCTACTAGACACCCTACGCAGACTGTCGCTCTATCTAGCCGAGAGGCCTCTAATACTATAATATCGAACACACGATCTCTTCTCCCGCACTGCTCCAGTCGTTTTGGGTTCTTTAACTAAAATAATTAGACCATTGCTTCTTCAATCTGGTAACTAAAAAATATTTGTTGATGACTTAAGAGTCTCAGGTTTAAATATAATTTCATTTTGATAGTTATTAATCATTTTAATATATATTTAAATAAATAAACACTATTTATTGGACAAAGTATATAAAAAAATTAAGTTCTATTCTATAGAAAGATATAAACATGACCAGTCTCATCGCTACGATCTGAAAATACGAGATTTTTAAGAAAAATGAAGTGTATATTTTTTAAGCCTTTTCTCGTAGGCATATACAAAACTTAATAAAATATAATTCAATCTATATATATATTATAACGATTATCGATATTTTTAAAGATCATCCTTATTTATTTTGCACACTCGTCAAAGGTCGATTTAGTGGTTGCATATGTCGAACAGATGCAAACCTGCGCCCTTAGCTACAAAAAAATCTTTCTTAAGACTCAATAACGTTTTTCTTTTTAAAAACAATACCGACCCGAAATTCGTGAGAACATGAGAGATGGAGTTTAAAAATGTCGCCTTGTTACTTACACGAAGTAATTTAACTTTTTATCATATGAGTCAGGGTCCTGATTCTGAGCCTTGTTCTTTATGGTTCTAAACAGTGATTTTATTTCTTTTCTAAAGCTCACAAATGTCCCACTGCTGGGCACGGGCTCTGCGTTTAAAAAAATGGACATTAATCCACCACTTTTCTCCAATGCAAATGGTGGAACATCTAAACTTGGAATGCAAATGGTGAAACCTGTAGGCCATACATTTTTTCCGATATGGGAAGCGAACCCGCATCGACTCCAAAAGCGGTTACTTCGCTACTGAGCCCAGAGAGGTCGTCTTTATTTTTGTTACATTGTTACTCATCATATTACTCAATGTCACTTACATTTTTTATTATCGAGTGACACAGTGATTTTCCAAGCAAAGTGTGCGCTTAGTATGAAAATATTTGTATGCTTACAATTATTTTCTAATTTAGTTATTTATCTAAGTTGCACATTTTATTCTATTATATAGTATAATAATACCACGATCGTAATAGTCCACAGCTGGATATTGACTTATCTGAAACTTGAGAAGTTCTCTCGAAATCCTGGTGTGTTTGTATATAATGTAAAGTCGAAATTAAAGATTACTTCGTTTATACATCAACAGTTTCTTTCCATACAATGAACAATAAACTAATCGAAATTAATAATACCCAAACAACTTTGTAAGTCATTTGATTATAATTTTAAGACCTACCCAATACATCGAGCGAGGGATAAAGATTCAATGGGATGCGAGCTTATTGTTTTCCACGGTTATAATTCAGCCTTAAATGGAGGGAGATTGTCGGTTGGGTTCCCTACAATTAGCTGGAACATACTTCTCTGTGGTGCATGATTTTTAAATAATCAAGAGATTAAAGACCGCACGTGTTTAGAAAGCTGACGTATCAATAAATATGACAATGAACGAAATTTGTTTGTTTGATTGTCAGTTCTGTGGTAATATGGTGAAGTTTCATCTTTAGGTAAATATTAACAATAATTTATTTCACATAATGATTGGCTCAATGGCGGGGCCCTCGGTCCACAAAGTCAACGGTCGCCGGTTCGATCCTGCATTCGTTACTCCAGAAATGGATAGACCCGTGCTCATAAATGGGACATACAGGCTGTGAAAATAAAAACCGTAAAATCAACAATAACTTAGTTGTTGAGGATCGGGCATACAATCTGAAATCGTAAGTTCGCATCTTCTATTGGACGACTGATGTGAACCCATTTTCTAAGGAATATATTATTAGCTCAGTTAATTAGTACCAGTTAATCAGTAATAATTATATTTATTAATGTAGTAGTATAGAGGAGATAAACCGAAAAGTCGGTTTTCGGTTGTCTTCCGTAGAGTCTACTATACCTGAAGATGCCTCGTGTTGGGGCGAAACACGTGTCGTGTACAAGATGGAAAAGTGATAGTGTGTGTTTGGCGTTGTGTATAGTGGTTGGTGGGTGGAGAGTTGATGGCCGATTTTCGGTAAGTTTTTGGTTTAAGTTCCAAATAAATCCACTAAACCCAACGGAAAAACACACATTATTAATTTTCTGTTATTGTTTTGCTTGTCGCGGATCTTAGCTAAGTAAAACTTTTGACTGTCCATATAGTAATAATTATAGTAATATTAAAAATATTGCTTATGTAATTTACCAGAAATACCACTATCGGAGTTAATTGCGTCGAAATAAGTTCTATACAATATATTTTTTATTCCTGTTCATAGGGATTTTGATTTTTGTTTCATAGGGATGAAATTACCAGCTACAAAGTAACTTTGTTTTTGTATGTGTGTGTGTGTGTATATCGACACAAAAAAGGGAAAACATTGTAAATGACAGATGTCCAAAAACTTTAATGCATATTGGGATCAGGTACAACGTTGAAATTGATTGTTTGTCTGTGATCACATATACGTTTTTCGAAATATTAAAAATTTTTTGGGCCTATTTTTTTAGATTGCTGTTTACTACGTTTCGCTTTTTACGTCGACATATACCGATATATGTGTTTAAATGTATATAAGAAGTATTTACTCTATTTTATTACAAGCTGCATTACTTCCCTAGCAATCGTTTTCGTCTGCAAGTTGACTGGGAGAGAATGCCCAATGGCGTTAAAACCGCCCATTGTACTCACTTTGTACAAAAAAGTTTAAAATAATATTTATAATTATTAATAAAGATTTTTAAAATCCTAAATAAACGTACAACAGAACATGAAATATATATTTTTTTGCAATCCAATGGGTTTTTAATTGTTTGGAACGACTCCAACGAGAATTTTTACACGCGGGCCATTCACTATCGTCGCTCTTTAGCCAAACGCAGGGCATCTGTACCTGGAACGTAATATTTCTCAAATACGACCATGTAATGTTGTCATTACATTATAAAGAGTGAATTTTAGGTCTTTCAATTACACTGTTGAAGACTTGTATTTGAAATTCGCCAACGCATACCGTGGCATGTAATAATCAATTTATCGCGCAAAAAGAAGTAAGGAACTGTGCCAACTCTCATCATTGACTTGTCTTGACTGCCATTAGTTTTGTACTACAGTAGAGGTCAAACACCCAATCTTGTAAACATTATATATGACGGTTAAGTCTTATCAAGATTTGTTATTGTAATCATAAATGACATAAATCGCTTGTTATGGTGACGAAAAAAATCTATACTTTATTCGTATTTAATGTATTTACTGCTAAATTTATTTTCCCACAAAATAAAGAAAATCGCCTTTTTTTAAATGAGACTAGAGGTTTTTTGATATCACTATATTTCTTGTTAACAAATCTTAACTAAGGTAATATCTAGGCTACACAATGGGTCACATCGATAGTACATTGGAAGATTCGAGAGAGATAATTATAATCCATGACTTCAGATCGCAGTCTCAATCCTTACCAAATAAATGCTGATTGTTTCGATTTTTTTACGGCCATATCGGATTTCCACATTGGATAAGCTTGGTGAATTAAAGTGAATGGAGAAGCCCATGCCCAGCAGTGGGACATACATAGGCTATAAAAACTAAGTAGAGGCAGTAAACAATGAAAAATATTAGAGGAGACCTGTATCATAAGGCAAACTGAATTATAAAATACCTAATTGTACTTAATGTTTATAAATACATTTATATTTACATGCAGAATGACGTTCGTCTTGAAATTCTTGAGTTTTCTTAAACCTGAATGAAAAATTAATAAAACAGAAGGCTTATGAATTGATTAATTGATTTTAATAGTTTATTTTTTACTCTATTTCTAATTAATATATTTCGTTGGTTAAATAAATGCATTCACAAAGACACACTTCCGCACATTCTTGAGCTACAATGATTTTACATAAGTCTAATAATTTTAATATACAAATCCTATATTATACGATATATATCACGACATATTTTCCTATCAGCCTACAAAACATCGTTTCCCTGCTATTTGCGGAAGGATAACCAGCCATCATCTTGTAAATTTACGAACGCGTCACCATAAACCATTTTTCATTCAAATTGCGTTATTTATCTTTTGGCATCATATTTATTTCTGTTTGTCAGAGTTTCCCGCTCATAAATAGCGCATAATCAGATTTTTCATAAGAAATGCGGAGAGATGACGATAATTTTCGATATTCGTTGAATGTTATATTGCAAATGATATTTTTGCATTTTCATATATATATATTTTTTCATATTTAATACTTCATAAATACTTCCTTTTTATTTTAAATCTCAAGTTTTTATTGACTGCCGAAAATATAGACGTACATGAAAGTGAAATGAAAAATCAATAATTTAAGTCCCCAAATCAAAAAGAAATGTGGATGGATCCATGGCCAAAAAACTGATTTATTAAGGAAGCATATAACTCATGAGAAGGATGGAACTTACTCAACTATTAAAAATGAAAGGATTACAGAACTCTTAGTGCCAACGACAGACGAATGACTTCTCAACAGAGATACAATCAGGTGTTAATCATAAAAATCATATATGTACAAAGCAGACACAGTCAGCATAGGTAACACAAAGGTGATTTAAACAGAAAGCAAACCACACCAACTGATATACTGAGATAACTGAAACATTTCACAATATTTCAGCTGGGGTCCGCATCCACGTGTAAATTTATCGCTTAACGTCAGACCTCTATCAGTTAAGGAACTGAAACTGACGCATAATTAAACCTACTTTCAATTAACTAGACCTACATTAGATACAATAGTCAAACTTTCACTTCAAGAGTTATGTATTGCAGACTTGGATTTAATAGAGTAATTATAATTAATAGTAATAGAAAACATATATGAAACAAAATAAAACAAAGTCCGCCACTGACCAGTTAGCTCGTTTTTGGTATTTTTCTACCTAATTCTATAGTGGTAGAGTCACGCTACAGACAAATACTTTGTCAAGAATTGCATATTATTTATCTGTAACATGAATTGGCCGGCCGACCGAGGAAGTATCACACTCCCGTAGAAAACAGGCGTCTGAGTGGTAGTTTACCAACCGCGCTTCGTCCGGTGAGCGGTTGAGTTCCGGAATCTCAACCTCCCTCTCCCCCTCCCTTCCCCTCCCGCTGCCAACCGGCAACGTTTCTGCATTGTCTATGGCGCTGCGGATGCTTATGGGCGGCATTAATTGCTTTCTATCAGGTTACGCATCTGTTCATTAAATTCAAAAAATTTACAGAAATAGAAGTGGTAAGATTCAAACTAGGTAAATAAATATCAATTATAATATTTGGTAAGGTTATTCATAGATTTTAACCAAATACGACGACCTCGTTATCTATATAATAAAGAATATGATATATGGTAAAGAATAGATTTTAGTTTACCACAAGACATCGCAACCTATAAAAGAGCATCTTCCCTAATTGAGAATGACTAATCATCATGAACACAAATGCAGTGAAAATAAGAAAGGGCCGAGTTCACTTCTGTTTGATTCAATTTAATTAGCAATTAAGCCGACCAGATACAGTTTTATTCTCAAAACAAATGTTTTTAATTACACCATTGACATTGAGTCGTTTATGGCCGGTTCATTTGTTTACTTTTTGTTTAATGACTTCCACTTCCCGAAATTGGAAATTCACTGTGGTTTGATAAGGCCTTTCTAGATAAGAACAGTTCTATTTAATCTTTACAATCATAATTTTGCTGTATCCAAAGTACATGCACGGGTGTAAAATTTTAATTTATTTTACAAGGAAATGAAAAGAATCGTTTTTGGATCCAATGCCCCGCTTCGATCGTTGTGTGAACCGTACCACAAATACATGAAAAGAAACAACGCTTTAGACATTCTCTACGACAGTGTGCTACAATTCACACACCGTATTAAATCTAATATTTAAGTCTGTATAATATTCGATTTGTCTGCTTTCACTTTATGTTAATGTTGTGTCCATCTATAATTAGGATTACATTTATGTGTTTTTAAAATTACTTAGAATAATGTATTATGAATGTAACTCCTGTTATGGTCCATAAAAAAATTAAACAAATAAAATAATTTGAAATAAAACTTATTTATTTATTAAGATTTAATCTTAATGCATCGTATTTTTTTCACTCTAAGTAATTTGTCTTATTTTTTTTAAAGTTTTGTCATAATTTATTCAATTTTAAGTTGTTAGTTTCTACCTTATTCTTTTATCCTCTACGTTCTAAAGTAGACTCAGATTATTTCATCTATGGTATCATTAACATTACTTTGTGATCTACAATGATACAACAATAACAACACCAGAAATAATAAAGAAATAATAAACGTACTTAACGTTTTATTAAATTTATTATACTTAAATTTTCATTCAATTTAAAAACGCAGTTTTTTGAATCCATAATGTCCATTAAGTGTCGCATCGTTTTTTATAGAATGAGGAGAGAGATAGTTTTTGTTGAAATCGAACGCGGGCGAATCATAAATCACGGAGATATTTTCAGATATTTCTCTGATATTGCTGTTCGTTCTGTGTTAGCGGTTTTCGACACACAAATGATCTGTTTAAAAACACATTAAATGCGATAAAATATAATCGGATGATAGATTAAAGTTGATACACAATAAAACAACATTGTCATGAAACAAAGTAATCAAAGAGAGTGTGGTCACAATTAAAATTAATACAGATAAAAAATTACTATTTTTGTGTATTATTTTACTTTTATTTATTCCGACCGAAGAAAATCATACTCAAATAGAATATAAGGTAAAAATTTTTTTGTGTAACGCTTGTACGATGAGTGCAGAGATCCAACATTTTTCCCCTTCCTTAGTTCCTTCTTACCCTCCTGTTATTCACATCCTTAACCTAAGACAGGCATTGCATCTCTTCTACCTCTCATATTGCAAATGTTTATGGTGGCATTGATTACTTATCCTTAGGTGACCCACATGTTTGGTTGCTTTGCTATTAAAATAGTATTTACATATCTCTGATAAACATATTTATTTGACAAAAACACCAAACTTTAAATGGAAACCATCTTTATCTAAGTAGTTTATAGGCCTGGCAAGAAAATTACACCATCACTTACCCACAGGAAATGACGCTATTTCAAAACGTCATGCGCCAAAACCGACGTGACACTCGTTACGCGATATGACAGAGCCATCCCTTACGAACTTTGTTTCATAGATTTTTAATTCGCTTTTATCATTAACATCATAAGGTGCAAAATAGTAGAAATATTTACCGTTATTGCAAGAATTTTTTATTTACAATCCGCAGGGCGAAAATGCATCTGTATGTCATAAGTGGTAGGGTGTAAAATTAAATGATAAATAGTTTTGACAGCGGCAAATCGAGTTGTCAAATATCGAAGTATCATTTTTAGAACCGACATCGATACTCGACGCCATGGTTCATTTTACACGCTGTTTTTATTTATTTCCTATCTAAAAGTTTTGGTATTATTTTTTTGTTGACATATGAGGTTTAACTTTTGTAGAGTGCTTTCACTTTGGTCATAATAATCACATTTCGATATAGTACAGCTCTGGGAATCTACAGAACGGTCATCTTTTTGCAATTAATTGCAGACGATCCATGTAGCGTAGGGACAAATTGTTTGTTTTCATGATCTCTGAACCAAATCAAAGGTCAGTCAGTATGGCCTAAAGGTTTTTTATTCTAAGTCTTGGTGGCTGTCCTTGTCATTTATATTTATAATGGCATCCACGATAAATAGGATTCTGGCATGGGACTATGAGTGTAAAGTGTTTTATGTTATTTAATTTTTAACACGAGCTGTTGAATACAATAAATGTTATTTGAAAAATTTGGTAGCAGTATTTACTGATCACGCTTTAATTCTTTTTTGTTTTATGGATAAACTTACCTATCGAATACAAAAAGTATATTTTTAAAACTATTTCTACTGTTTTTGGCTTAATGAAAATTTTTTGTCATATTTTTTATTTAAAGAAAATACTATTGTGAATTACAATAACGATAACTTTTTTAATTTATCTCCTATTTTCATGATTGAAAATCATTTATTTTAATTATTTTTTTTACTTGAAATACATGCATAACAATTTTTTTTTAAACTGAGCAAAAACATCTGGTTGTTTTGAGATTTAAATGTTAAAGTTTACTTTTTCTTTTTCCATTGTTAGTTATATAATTCAATTGAAGTTCGATAAAATCATGGAAAAAATCAATAGATCATCATAAAGTAACTCGTCGGCAAAGTAACAATTTTATTTTATAAACAATGCAGTATTTCACAAATTCCTTATACTACATGATCTGATAACATTTGAAGATACATAAATATGATCTCATTCATTGAAAAAGGGACGATCGCGCCAATTACATGGCAATAAATTTCTTTCACTTATGAAATATTTATTGATATTCCTTATCTTGCTTTCTCACCAGCTACGTGTGTAATTTAAACGGTACTGTATCAATCTTTAGTTTCTTCACCAACAATTACTGTCTGTGCGCCAGAATGGTCTTTCTATACAGTTACGAGGCGGTGTTGACAGTCTGTCAGTTAAAACCTGTACTTAAGTGCTTGTAATTTCACGCATATTTTGATTGAATAATTCGAGTTTTAACTTTGCAAAATTATATATTGTTTATATATATCTGTCTGCAGACGAATACTTTGGTCACGAATGGAAACGAATTATTTGTCTGTAGCATGAATGGGCCGGCTCGCCCGGGGAAGTACCACACTCCCGCAGAAAACCGGCGCCTGAGTGGTAGCTTAGCTACCGCGCTTCATCCGGTGAGCGATTTAGTTCCTATCCCATAAAAAAAAATTTCATTCAATTGTAACTTTTAATACCGATGTAATTTATTTTCTTTCTTTCAATGTTCACATAAAATTCTAATAAACATTATAGTAAGTCGTAAAGTTCTAATACATTATAAAGATGTAATAAAATAAGACTTAAGGTCTTAAGGAAGTTTAACGAAAAGAAGCTTTCGAGTTATTAAATTTTCCATTTAATTGCAATAGTCTTCTTGTGTTTTGATGTTCTATTCTTTGTGTGGAATGGCTTTGTTGGCCTTAGGGCCTTTATAACTTTGTCCAAAAGATTCGTAGGTGTAGATAGAAGTAAGGGGTCTATAACTGGGGACGACAAAAATTTCTAGACAATTTTTTGGGACAGTTGACATAATTCTCACTATTGAGCACGAGTTCTCCTGATTTTTGAGAGAATGAACCAACATGCCTAATCCAGCATGCTTTTTTAAAGCGTATGAGCGTATTATCTAAACTCGGAATAAATATATGTATACCATACATATATTTCATCCGATGCGCTAATTAAAGCCGTCGTTTTCGAAGCGGTAACTTCGCTCTAAGCCATTTAGGTAGACCGAATACTTATGGGACAAGACGTGTCTATTGCACGAGACTTACTATATAACGTTAGTAAGTCTCGTGCAATCGAATCGTCGTAATTCAGTCAACGTACGTCAAAATTAAGATGTTTAAGTATAATACAGCTACAACCAGACAGAATATAAATTTTGATTAACACCCGGTTATTGTGGGAAGTGGAGACATCAAAAGCAAATTTTCAGATGGGAAGTTATTACGCACGACCTACACACGAAAGATGAAAAGAGATTTTTATTTTTAATCGCGGCAATCCTAGACGCGAGTCGAATATAAAATAGAATTATTAAAAAGGCGACACCGGCACATCCGTTTCCTCTGTTCGGATTTCGAATGTACGCTGGGGAACGCGTTTACATGTAGGTATTAATGTATATGCTATCCTAGTATTTCAGGTGTAACACGTAATTTATGTATATATATAACTACAAAATTATCTTAGTGGAAGAAAATTCGCATCTATTGGACAACATAAAAATTCATCTTGAAAGATTTTTCGAAAGCAACGATGAAGCCTTCTGGAGAGATGGCATTATGCAATTGTCTGAGCCAGAGTGATACAAAATAATGGACAGGATATTTAATAACCTAAGTTTTAATTTTAGAATGTCTTTTGCTTTGAATAAGTGTTAAAAAACCGAACGAATTTATGTGACAAGCCAATATTTTTATTTATTATATTGCACTAGGGCGGGCTGTAAACGGAACAAGTAAGAAATCTTCCAAATGTACTGATATAAAATAGCTTCCAGAGTGTTCAGACTATTTAGAATATTTTTTCCGTGTTATTCCACTACTCTCTATCTCAGACAGAGTCACACTATTAAACTTGATGATATATGACAACAAAATATCGATTATATCGAATAATTATACAAATATATGTGCTAACGGCCGATCGAGTTGTGAAAGGCTGTCTTTCTTCAGGCGCAGCTTGTTGAAGTCATCAGAAGGTTGCATGTTCAAATCACGTCGGGGTCACCAAAATGTCGTGATTACCAGAAGTGACCTTCGTAATAATTACGTATTCAATAAAACGGCCAGCTTCGGGAAATAACTTGTTTTAAAGCACACTACAAAAGCACAATACAAAAGTTTGGGAGTTACAGTAGTCGTTAGAGTCTATATCAAAAGTGTAGATAAGTATTCCTAATTAAAAAACTAGTGTGGCCAGATAAAATCATATAATTTGCCACATACGTGATAAATACAAGCTGTTTATAACCCAGCATTTTAGCTAATAGTTTACTCGAAAGTTTTTCGTTTACCGCCATAAAATATTTTTTTTGTCTACCGCACATGCTCTGTACGAAGGGTCGCCCGCCATCTTGTGTTTATTTATAGAGGGGCGCGTGCGTGAGTTTCTTTTGGTTGCTTTCAATTAGTTTTGATTTGTGGGAAATCGATTTCATGGAACTCACGTTTCGTGGGCACGCTTTAACAGTTTCTACTAATTATGTCCGGAATAATTTTACAAATGTACATGAACGTAGATTATTTACATATAAAATTATTATCTAGTGTGATGTAAGCTAACCTATAATTAGTATGTAGTTTGAACTGATTTACACTTTCAAAATGTATATATTTATTAAATAACTAAATGTGCATTCTAGAAATTATTTACGACCGACGACCGATTGGCTCAGTGGCAGGGTCCTCCGCCCGCGGAGTCAAAGGTCGCGGGTTCGATTCCCGCATCAGAATAAATATTTATATGGATTTATAAATGTTTATTCCGAGTCTGGTAACCTCCCCAGTCCGCATTTCCTTTCCTGCCCCTTCCTTTCTTCTCTATCCTTTCCCTTCCTCTCCGCCAATCCACGGTCTGCCGTGCCAATGGCTGCGTGGCTAGGGGCGAGCCTAGTCGCAAGCGTGCTGATCGTCCCGGGGTCGGGCTCCCCCGGAGACTATAGTGCCTTACCTCAGCATGCAGGGTTCTGCTGGGGCTGACCTCCATCCTCCCTTGCGGCTCGTGGGATTCACTAAGACGAAATTAATATACTTAATTTGTCGAAAATGACGGCGACGTGGTTCGCCACCCGTCACGTCCTGATTCTCACGAGGGCGAAAAGCGACCAATGACGAGCCGTTTCGCTGCGATGAATGGCAGCGGATGGAGCTCTGTGGTCTCTGCCAACCCCTGCGGGGGATAGGCGTGAATATATATATATATATATATATTAAGGATTACTCAGTTCAGTTCAAACACGGGGTTTTGACAAAATTAAGTTTACAGTTATTTTTATTTTAATTAGATTGTAATTTAAAAACGAAAAAAGGTTAAATAATTTCTAGAATATATATATATATATATATATATATATATATATATATATATAGATATATATAGATATATATATATATATATATATATATATATATATATATATATATATATATATATATATATTCTAGAAATTATTTAACCTTTTTTCGTTTTTAAATTACAATCTAATTAAAATAAATATATTTTTTTACTTAATAGTAAAATTATATTACGGCCAAAATTACATAAAATCAATACAAATATATATGTTATTCCGATGTGTAACCTATATAACTGTAAAGTTTCATACAAATCCGTCCAGTAGTTTTTTCGTGAAAGAATAACAAACATACATCAATACTCACAAACTTTAAAATATATAGATATATATATATATATATATATATATATATATATATATATATATATATATATATATATATATATAATCTAGAAATTATTTAACCTTTTTTCGTTTTTAAATTACAATCTAATTAAAATAAAAATAACTGTAAACTTAATTTTGTCATAAGCCAGTGGTTTGAGCTGAACTGAGTAATCCTTCATGTAAAATGAAGTAATATACCGTTGAAAGACATGCGACTAATTACTGGTTTCATATTATTTCTTAATAACAAATTTGAGTTTCTAACACTAAAATTACATAAATATAAAGTCAAATTAGTCATTAAGAAATTTTATGAAAACAGACATTACCTGTTTATTAAGGTTTCTTTATGCCATGTATATGAACATAAATCCTATCCTACTAATATTATAAATGCGAAAGTTTGTGAGTATTGATGTATGTTTGTTATTCTTTCACGAAAAAACTACTGGACGGATTTGTATGAAACTTTACAGTATATAGGTTACACATCGGAATAACATATAGCCTAATTTGTATTGATTTGATGTAATTTTGGCCGTAATATAATTTTACTATTAAGTAAAAAAATATATTTATTTAAAATAATCTGTCACGAAACTTAATGTGGCAGACCAAATTCCACGCGAGTGAAGCCGCAGGCGAAAGCTAGTAATGTATAAGTTAAGATTTGTTTCGGGTAGTATAGAGTGTTATATATTATGGCAATAACCTACAGATGTTGTAGATTTCAATTCAATCACTGGTATCACTAGGAAAAATAAAGATTACGTTTTGATCACCGAGATTAGACTGATTATAGTCATCTATATATAGTATAAATCAGTTAGTGCTATTTCGTGAAATGTTGTCTCTTCTGCTGCTTCTTGTACCAGCTCACGCCTTAACATGAGTTTTAACTTGTTCGTTTGACTATCTTATATCAAAAATATACTTAAAACTGTTAGTAGCATTAACTATCAAACTTAACGTGAAAGAGATAAATTGTATTAAATTTTAAATAGCCTAGCGGTCTCTAAAGGTAGTTGTACGAATCAAGGAAATAAGCTTCTTTATAACATTACCGCCTGCAATTACCTATCCCTTTCATTGCTCTCGCCTTCTGATTTATTGCTTTTTGACATAATTAGCCACTTAAATGCATTCTCCTGATGTTTCTATAGCGTTGACAGTCTCATAAATATCGTGTTCGGTTGTTTTGGAATTGTCACTTATTTGCTTATTCCATCTTACCATAGTCTATTGCGTGGAATACTCATATCAAAAATATTCGTAAACACATAAACAACTCTCAATGTAATTCTGTCTAATATATTACACTCATAATAATATAATTTTTCGATAAAGTTCACAGAGATTCATAATGTTGCCTGAAAAACAAGTTTTTCGGCAAATTATTATTTATTATCAGTGTTGCAGCACCTGATATTATTACGTTGGCAACCCTCTAGATATGTACTTGCTTTGCGTGTATTTTTCGGCTAATTCTCTTCTGTCAATGGAATAAAAGTTATTGGTTGTGTTATGACAAAAAAGTCGTTTTTAATGATTACAACCACCGTTGAGAGAATTGCACCGTTGAAAAAATATTAGAACACGAAAACTTACAACAGAAGATAATTTCGACAACGTAAGTGGCACAGAAGCGAATGTTTAATTTTCACAAACAAAGAAAAATTCATATATATACAATATATGTATTATGTGTGTGGTAAATTTTCATAGCTGGCTTATATGTTTTTAATAGATAATCATTACTATGTGATATATTTAATTTTTCAATAAGTAATGTCTTTCGTCTCTGAAAGCTGGCAGTCGGGATAAATATGTAAATGACTTACATGTATTTATTCCAAATCCGAATTTGGTGGATAGTGGGTTCAATGTTCAGAAATCGGAAGATCTCATTCCCAATAATGAGACTTATATGAGCTGTATAAATATTCTTGTTAAAATATCTGTAGTAGTGCCGTGTCTAAAATCTGCCTTTTCTTTTCATTTAATTTGTCAGCCTTTTTGTCTAGTTTCTGCTTTTTCATTTCATTTTTTAGAATTTGTTAGACTAATTTATATATAATTTATACGTTTCATTTAATCTCTCAGAATTGTCATCTAATTTTTCCTTCTTTCATTTTAATTAATTTGTTAAAACTGTCATTTATTTTCTGTTTTTTTTTTCAACATCTCATAATTCTCGTCTTATCTCTGCTTTCAATGTCCTTTTCAATATTATCATCTTGGTTAATTTATGCCTGTCTATCTAGCTTCCTTGTCTCGCCAGTTGACCAACAGACGACGACATAAATAATAGAGATTTATCTCATCGCCCAAACGCCGTTTGGATTCATCCACGCGCCGCGTAATTGAGCGCGTCTCATTAGATTTGTTCTACGAGGTTCGTGGTGCTTCCTGTGCGTGCACAGCGTAGGTGTCGCGTTAGTTTTGCTTTCTTGTCTCAGTACGTGTTTTATTTCTTGACAGATGATCGCTAAAATGGCGTTTGGTGGACTCCTAAATCTTATAGACTCGTATTTCAACAGTCACGCTAATTTACCTCTACGTATGCTTGAGTAGTAGAAATTCCTTTTTACAGCTCATATATGTGCCTTCTGGAGGAACAGACATTAACCTACCACGCTTGTCCACGGCAGATTGGTGAAGCATTCAGATTCGGAATAAATATCAGTAGGTCATACTTGAATTTATCCCCATGTGGGAAAATAAAACCCATAACCATTCGCTGAGAAAACGGTAACTACATCATTGCTGTTTCGCCATAAGCAGATAAATATACTTAATACAAAGCACATGTGCTATTATCAGAATTGCAACCATACTTCTCGTTCTCTTATTTTGTCAAAAATATTTTTTTTTATGTGCGCCGTGGGAAAAAATCCGTTGACAAGTTGACTGACAAGTGAAAAAGAAATATTACGCAACGTACGTTTACGATGTGTTGTTGTTGGAATGTTTTTTTTTAAACATTTAATTTTTATTTATGGGATAGGAAGATAGACGAACAAGCTGGTCGCTTGATGAAAAGTAATCGGTACCGTCAATATAGACGAATGTAAGACCAGAGATAATACAGACGTGTTATCGGCCTTTGATAAGGGTCTAATAAATTGTATTTAACGATCAGGAAATTGAAACAGAATTCTGATTTTCAGTGTTCTGTTATTTACGGTATATTTACTAAATAAAACAACAATAAATGTTAAATTACAAAAAATGTGTTTTACTTTTTTTACGTTTATCTGAAAGAACAAAAATTATATAATATAGCAAAAAAGAAACAAAATTTTCCCGCCATCTTATACGGTTTTTTTATCATCCTAAATTGCATACAGATGAAATATAAATGTCGCACACAACTGCAACTATTCAAATTGGAGGGATTTATCCTTTCCTCTATTCTTTTTTGACGTTTCAATACAAAATGATTTTTCCTTATTCCATCCGTGATTTTATAAAACTTTTCTTAGTCTCCTTACTTTCTTTCCGATATAGTTAAATTGTCTTATTGTATCATGAAACCTATGATTAATTATCTTCCATGTACATCAGTGCTCGTACATACAAGTTATTATAAATTTCATTAGAATATCCGTTTGATTAATCAATTGTCACCAATTACTCATAACATAACAAAGTTATTAATAAATTCCCAGCAGTCTAATAACCCACATTGTCCGTGTGTACATCGAACATGAATCTTTGCAAATGAACTGCAAGTGATGACATATGCAGTGCTTGAAAGTATATTATTTGTGGTTGGATGATTACTTGAGACTTTGTTCACGAGAAAATTAAAAAAAAAGTCTATGATTTATAAACACATGGATTCTTCGATCAGACTTACACAATATAATACAATATTTAGTATTTTAAAATTGACCGACCATTATTTATTTTTGAAAACCTATGATTTTATTGCGTTTACATTTTATTATCTTGTACGTAATCTTCCTTATATTTCAATGTTCACCAACGCTTAGGTATATATAATTTATTATGGTATATATTTATTTCATATCTGATTTACACCAAATATTTTCGCATTGTTGGAAACGATGTTTCTCAATTTCTGGAGGAATGGACATATGTGTTCCACTTGCCGAGAACGGGCGTCTCCATTTCTGGAGGAACGGACGTTTACCCACTACACTTGTCCAGGGCGAATAAATTGCTCAGTTACTGCTATTAAAGGAGTTACGGCTTCCGGAGTGAATGGTGGTAGTTTCAATTCCCGCATCGACATAAATATATTTAATGCACAATTGCGTATTGTAATTTATTGATAATCTAAACACTTCTATAAATACCTATAAAGTATTATTAGTAATATATATCAATTTATATTTGCATCAATATGGCAACATTGATTTTATATTACCGTCTAATCTATGTAGGATCGTTGTTGTTACGATTTATATCCGAAAACACTCTTATTGGTATAAGTGTTTTCGGATACATGCGTTACAGTATTCAAGAAAAAAAACATTTATATCAGAATCGATATATATATATATCCCATGTTTTCGATTTACACTAATAATACTCAACCGGGCTAATTTAGCTGTCGGCGGCTAAGCAAATAATGAGCGGGTAGGAAGCCATTAGTCACGGGCACTACTTCCCGGGGTGATCCGGACGTCACAAATCCGGGATAACCAAAACTTACCAGCGGCATTCGATATTTCAAAAAATGAGACATTTATTGAAGAATTTGAAAGACCGGATACTTATTGAGGATTCAGTTATAAAAATAAATAAAATAAGAAGAAGAGCATAAATACTACATAAAATCCAAAAATGTTTTAAATAAAAATGGTAAAAAGTCAATAGCAACAATCACTAAAATAAATATCACGAACGATATGTAACTAGATGTGTCGAATCGCGCGTCCGAACACATCGCTGCATAAAAATAAATCATACAAAACACTACTGCATCTATATGCATTGGAGGTCACCCAAATATGGACGTATTACAGGCCTCATTGAATACAAAAGAACTATTATATTAATCGGCCATAGGGTTACAGTTATACGAAGCCAAAACAAATTTGGTGTCCGCGCGGCCGCGATGCGGCTTGATACACACGATGTTATCCGATACGACACTCGATGTTATGTGATACTCGCATCGCGGTTCGGTGGTGTGATGGTAAACAGTCGTTTAAATATTTCCTAGTTTGGATACAAGAAGAATATATTTTAATAATAATATTTTGTTGATTCTTATAAAAAAAAATTGTGTCATTAACTACTGAAATAGGCAACTCCTCATGGAGGCTATTTATCATAGTTTTCTTTTTATCATGATACAAGTTGACTGAATATAATATAATAGAAAGATCTCTCACATTCATCGCAGCTATAAACTTGTAATATTTATTAAATGATGCTAACTGATATAAGGGGCCATCCATAAGTTATATGACACGAACTTTTGGACCTCCCTCTCATCCCTGTCACACGTGGTCACACATTTGTGTGATCCTCACCCCTGGTGTGACGTCATATATTTTGCAATTATACATTCAGAATTTATTAAATTAAAATAGCACTTCCAAAATGATTTATATTTCTTTCTTAAATGTTGATAGAACTGGTACTAAATTTCTGCAAACCGTGGTATTTTCCTTATGGACCTATTTATGCTAGAAATATATTTTCAAAAAAAATGGGATTTTGACAATATTTTTCATTTAAATTTGTTAACTTTCTGAGTCTTTCACATAAATAGGTATAAATTACATATGCCATTTATATTTTTTCCGTTCGGTTACTTTTTATAAAAGTAACAATACATAATTATAGTTAATATGATCAAATTGAAGACCTTGCAGATGATATTATTTTCCATACAAAAGTTAAGGACTTATTTTTTACATAAAAATGATATGTTAAAAAATGTCTTCTTTTTAAATATTAAGATCATACAAATATTTTCTCACTAAATATTTCTCTTTCAATCCCACTCCCGACAACCACGCTGTTAACAATGCGTTGATTACAAACAGATCCTCTGGTATTGTTCAGCTCAATAACTGGCAATGACGCAAGCGAGCCCTATACGGCGCTCGGGCGCACGCTTCGCTTGAATTACGACGTTTGAATCGCTTGTTGATTGTAAATACTAAAATACCTTGCCGTTTTCCTTGTTGTTAGGATTGGAAGCGTTTAAATTAATTAATAAAACCAGAAGGGAGGTTTTCAAAGAAAGAGTAACTTTTGTATTTTCTCTTGTTGCACATTATAAGGAATAAATGTCGTTCCCGAGCAATTTTCGCTTCTACAACTTCTCAGGCGTCATTGATCACTTAAAGTAATCGGCGTCATAGGTTTGAAACATTAAGTAAGTTATTTAAAACGTTTGTTAGCACTAAAAGCTTATGTTTTTATAGCTTATTAATGAACTTCGTCCATTAATAGTGGTAGAACCACGCTGCAGACGAATACTTTGTCAAGAATGGCATAATATTTGTCTGTAGCATGAATAGGTCGGCTTGCCCGGGGAAGTACCACACTCCCGCAGAAAATCGGCGTCTGAGTGGTAGCTTAGCTACCGCGCTTCGTGCAGTGAGCGTCCGAATTCCGGAGGCCCAACACCCTCCCCCCTCCCTTTACCCTTCCATTCCCACTCCCATTATGACACTTTCCTTAAAGGTCGGCAACGCTTCCGCACTGCCTATGGCGCTGCGGATGTATATGGGCGACGTTGATTGCTTTCCATCAGGTGACACGCCTGCTCGTTTGCTTTCCTATCCCATGAAAAAAATTAGCAAACTCTACTTGAATATTGTCTTGTATACTTTTTTTATATAAAACATTAAATATTGTATAATACAGACACAAAAAAGATAAATATAAGCATCCATTGAATGTAATAAAATAAACATCAAGAAATATAAAGGCTTCTAATAGCTGTGATTACATCATCAAATATTTGTATTCAAATTATTTATATAAAATATAATCTTACATGTCCGTTCATAATCTACCTGAGACCTCCATGAAGGTATGTTACGCAGTCAATAATTTAAAACAACAAATTAACATACTAAACTTGAGAACTCCATAAATCACTGACCTATCTCTACAGGGAGTAGAGTCTCAGCAATTAGAGAAGTGATCCATTTTCGGTCATCACAAAATTACGCCGTAATCCTGTTGGTAATTGCTCTGTTCAATGTGATGTTGAATAAAAAGATGGTAGCAATTATCGTAATGAACCTTTTTTCATACAAAACGTAAACATAATATTCTAATAATTTTAATAGAATCCTTTTTGAGTATTACTACTCAGTAGAAGGAAACTTAGTTAATCCAGTTGTAAATACACCTTTTTTATGGGATAAGGTTTACCACCTTATCCCATAAAAAAGGTGTATTTACAACTGGCTTTACCAGCCATGCTGCATACGAATACTTTGTCAAGAATGGCATATTATTTTTCTGTAGCATGAATGGGCCGACTCGCCCGGGGAAGTACCATACTCCTGCAGAAAACCGGCGTGACGTGACCGGCTGAGCGGTAGCTTAGCTACCGCGCTTCGTACGGTGAGCGGTCTGAGTTCCGGAGGCCCAATACCCTCCCCCTCCCACTCCCCTTCCCCTCCCACCCATTTTCCCCCTCCCACTCATTTTCCCCCTCCCACTCCCATAATGTCACTTTATATGTCTATGGGCGGCTCTGATTGCTTTCCATCAGGGGACACGCCTGCTTGTTTGCCCTCTGGAAAATAATCAACACCACCCATAGACATCTTCTACAATGTTATAGGCATTGCATAAGTATTTCCGGCATTTAGAAATATGTAGGCTCATATTTTTAAGGTTCCAATGTTGTATTTGTTCAGAAACACCGCTGGATGTAGCTGGTTTCATAGGGTATTGGTGAGTGAAGAGAAATTTCGGGAAAACGGTGGGGATGGAATCTGTCGTACCTTTTATTCTGGCAGAGGATGCTATCAGACATTACACCCGCCATATAATCCAAGAATATCTCTTTCGACTCTTCACACGTCTCTATCATTGTCTTTCTTAGTTAATTGGTCTGAAAATGTTCTTCTCGGTATCCTTATTTTTCCTTCTCTTCATTTATTAAAGTCTTAAAAATGTTTTTAGCTCAAAGCTCTTAAAATAGCTTTTCTATCATTTACGGCTGCTTTTTTCTTATCACCTTTGAATACCCTATTCATTATTAACGTTTTAGATATATTTCTGGTTTCAGTTGTCACATCTAGCTATAATACAAGAATGATTGCTTATAATATGTCTTCCGGTGTTACATGGCTAATAATTTTACACAAACACACATTATGTTCGTCTGTTTTCTATATAAGTTCATGTTTCGCGCACATGTCGAGGGCAAAACCCGCGCTAGACTAATGCAAAGATTAGATATTTCCGCTTTGTTCGCAACTCCCGCGCATCTAAAATATTTTGTCTATGACTCACGAATCTCTACGATTATAGTTTGCAAAAGTGATAATGATATCTATTATTTAACTTTTACCATTGATTTAGTTCACTATTGCACATTTAAGCAATTAACTCAATTGCAAAGGATCACGCTTACAATATAAAGTCGTGGGTTTCATTCTACTATTGGACTATTGATGTGAATGGTTCATTTTTCTAACCCAAGTACTTTCAGCATAGCTAGAATGATTAACTAGTAATATTAAAGTATTAGTAGTCTTTTTTTGTTGTTGCTAAGTTGCTAACTATGCAGTAGTAGAAGAACACTTTTAAAAGTAAACTTAGAAACTGGAATATAATACAACCTTTTTATTTTTTAGTTCATAATAGTTTGGTTGTATATTTAATATTTTCATTTTACTCTTTACAGTTTAATGTAGGTTTTGAATTGTACGCGTATAATATAATATGAAATAACAACGATTTATTATAAAGCTAAATAAAATTCAAGTAAATTGATTATCAAGTATTGCTCAAAGATTTAAATAATCGAAAGTAAGGCACGTACTTTAAGGCACGCAAACAAATACTGACTATAGAAAAGTTCGATGTACCACGAGGAAATTGATTTTTCAATTCGAAATATTGAAAATATTGTATAGACGACATAAATGGCTCAATAGCAAAGTTACTGTTTGCAAATCAGTGGTCTCGGGGTCAATACCTGCATCGGGATAAATACATAGATAATTATGTCCTGGTCGTATTTTTTCAAGTCTGGATGTATCCACCTTAGATAAACGTTGTATTTCAGAAATGCTAAGGATCCGTATGCAACAGTGGGAGATAGGTGGGATTTAAGAAGTGTCTCACTTTTATTTTTGTTTTAAATATCGACTTATCAACTTGGAAATTAAAAAATAGTGATTCAGAACACAATCATGTTCAGTTCACATCATTGCTAGATATCGAATTCATATACGTGCTGTACTTACAAGGTAAGTTACACTTTTCGTTTGCCAACGAAACAATAAATAAGTTAACAGAACCTAACGAGCTACTTAACATCTCAGTGCTTTCGTCCATAATTTCTCAGGCTGGAGTGAATCACTTGACCTTGGATGCGGACGAGACGTCGGCCAGACTACGAGGGGACGAGTAACAAGACTATACGTTACGGTAATGCATCGCCTGGTGTAACGGGCGTAGAGGGATTTAGAGTCAAATTGAATAAAGATAATACAATCGAATAAAATTTAAATCGATTGTCTTCTCGATAATCGATATTGTTAAAAATTTAATAATTGATCAAAAGAGATACTGCAAAGGATGTTTAGAATAAAAATTATTATCAATTGTCTCTTAATACGATATCATCGCTTAGTGTTACGAACGTAAAGGGATTTGAAAGACACTAACACAATCCAATGAAATATGAATTGATTATCTTTTCGAGAATCGATTCAACATTCGATATTGTTATAAATTTGATCATCGATCAGAAGAGTTACTATAAATGTTGATTAGAAAATAAAAAAATTATCAATTTTTTTATAGTGATATGTGGACTTTTCCTGCCAACTTACATCAGCGACATTGTTTTAATGTCATTTTTATGTCATGACAAGGAGTATCAATTCGGTCTTTGGATTTCCTTAATCCCCATCAATCGTTAGCAGTGTTTCTGAGCCAAAATAACACTGAAATCCTTAAAACATATCTACATATTTCTCAACGGAAAAATTAAATTTAAGTTTGTGTATGGCGTACACTAATATAAAAAAGTAATGTAATATATAATAAATAAATAAAGGCCAGCAATTCTACTGCAATGCCTGCCTTAAGGATGTCTATGGGTGGCGTTGATTGTTTTCCAGCAGGCGACACTCTTTCACTTTTGTCTTCCTATCCCATAAATAAGGTTTATTATTAATTTGAAAAGACTTTAAATTGAATAAGAAATTTTAAAAGTGATTGTGTGGAGAAATTGATGATATTAAGACGAAATCTTCAAACATACTTATTTCCATTGAAATACGTACCGCTTACGCCTCCCACTTGGAATGACGTTAGTCATGTCTCGTATGAGCGAGCATCAGATCGGCTTGGTTACGCGTCATACCGATGTCTTCAAATAGAACTCTACAAGGCATTAGTCTTTTAAAAACTAAAGTTTCTTCGTGAACAATTTTGACTGATATATGGACTTGAGTGTTTTGTGTGGTCTGTCTTTTATTGTATTAACCCTCTCTGGCGCCTCACTATATAATTTTATAATTAGAATTATAAACAAAGAGATATAATAACCGAATATATTTTTAAAGTGGATTGGCGGGGTTTTATATCTCTTACTGCGGTTTAATATTCTCTATGCTCTACCATATATTATATTATATAAAAATATGTTCTATATTGCACATAAATTTAATTAAGAAGTAAGTTAAGTAAATCTTACTAAGAGAGATCATTAATCTAAAGCTTGCACTCACATTGACTTTATAAGAAACAACCGTAATTGTTAACTCTCTATCCTTATTCGGCGTCGTCCTAGAAACTAGATTTCACAATGATAACTGAAGGCGCATTAAAATTCCACAATAGTCTATTCAAATCGTATACTTCCGTACATAAATACGGAGGCTGTGTAACCTTTTAAAACAAGAACGATCCCTTTGAGTGAATGACGGTACTTGTCTTTCATATTTTAGACGCCACTTATCTGTAGCTACCCCACACAAATAGACTAAATTATTCCTTGCAGCCTCAAGTGCATGGTAAACAGCATTATGGGTGTTTAAACAGAGGCAGTGTCATCTCGCTTATACCAAGGTCTTTGTGTAAGCAACCGCTTTACGATGTAAAAATACTAATGAACAATTACAGAATGGTAGCACATCTACAAAGTATTTGCTTAAGAATGACACACACACCTGCACACGTAAAGGTTTGCTGTCTTCAATTGTTTATTATCTAACTTAAGTCATATTTTATCATGAGGACTGTGGTTTTTTATTCTCTATTCGCTCTAATTTTTCTTTACATACATACATACCTATAGTCACGCCTGTCTCTTTGTAGGGTAAGGCAGAGACCACAGATCTCCATCCGCTACAATCCCGACACACCTTTCTTGCTTCCTTCAAACTCATCCATCTTTTCATCCATCCTTCCTCTTACATTCATCGTAGCGAAACGGCTCTCCGTTGAGCGACATAACGGGTGACGAACCACGACGCCGTCATTTTTTAACAAATTAGGTTTATTAAAATTCGTCATAGTGAACCCAACGAGCCGGAAGGAAGAATGGAGGTCAGTCCCAGCAGAGCCCCGCATGCTAAGGTAAGGCACTATATTAGTCGGGGAAACCCAATCCCGGGGCGATCAACACGCTTGCGACTAAGCTCGCCCCTAGCCACGCATGCATTGGCACGGCAGACCGTGGATTGACGGAGAGAAAGGGAAAAGGATAGAGAAAAAAGGAAAGAGCAGAGGAAAGGAAAGATGGATTTAGACAGGATGATAGGGATATGATACTACCGCAATTGAAGACAAGGAGTGAAACGGTAGTAGCTCGGGAGACCGGGGTTGCGTACCCGTGTGCCAATGTCATAACTACCGGTCAGCCTCCTGGACAAATATACTTCCCGACCTACTCATTTTTTTGACCTATTAATTATTAGATAAATATTAAAATTTATATGATAAATATAAATTAAAATACCCAAAAGTTATAATAATAAGAAATCGTTATACAAAAAAAGATACGGTCGTCCGGATAAGACTGCCGAGGTTTTCGTGGTGCGGCCTTAATATTGTTTATTTTATATTTAAGTGTACTAAAAAATAATTTGATAAAAAACCTAAGCTTCTCGAACTAACATCGACGTGCACAATACTCATTTAGGTCAGTGGTGCCAATTACATACATTTCTCGAGTAATCGCGGAGCCCGAAATGTCGTGACAAGCAAATGCATTAGTTGGGGTACAAGAAGCGTCGGTAACGAAGGTTCAAACGGGTCGACATTATTAAGTCGTCCTGTATGTAAAACACCCCCTTATCTTCACAAACACCTCATTAATGTCTGAATATTCCTATTTCGTTGAGAAATTGATTAAGATAGTCCTTACGGAACATGGAAAGTAGTATGCCAAACATAAGGCTACGAGACTGTTTAAACTATCTCAAAAATTAGGGAAAAAACTATAGTGATTGATGTTTTCCAAATAATCAGAAGACTAACTTGTAACTGGACCGGGTACATAGGACAAAAGGAAAAGTAGAAAAAAGACATCGTGGAATGGAAAAAAAGAAAAGTGGACAAAAGACATCGTAGAGTAGAAAAAAAGAAAAGTAGACAAAAGACATCGTCGAATGGAAAAAAAGAAAAGTGGACAAAAGACATCGTGGAGTAGAAAAAAAGAAAAGTAGACAAAAGACATCGTCGAATGGAAAAAAAAGAAAAATAGACAAAAGGCATCTTGGAATCCCAGGAATGTAAAAAGAAAAAAGAACGGCAAATAAAGAGATGAAAGTTGCGTAAATTACCTCTACCTTACGCATCCTCGCGCGCAGATCATGTCTGCGGCATCTGTGGACTGCCGCAGACATGATCATCAATAGCCTGCGGCAGTTCGCAGGTGAACGTAGACCTTCTCCAAGATGCGCCAACTAGCCCGAACTTTACTCTGCCAGTCGCCATGTACAAAAGACACAGACACACTATGAGACATCTCACACTAGGTTTGTTAAGACGTGGTCTCCACTCCAGCACACATCTACCTAATCGCATAATCTGCCCAAAATACAATATATTAATGCAATAATTTATTTTTTGGTCTGCTGAACTAGCGCGAACCCTCTACTACGGCAAAGTCCAGTCAAAGTACTTCTATGTCACATTTATAAATTACCTATATTATACCAATTGAATTACTAAATAAAATAAATAAATAGACATACCCTTGGACAACTTCGAAAGTCTCACTCTCAACAAAGGCTCATACTAAATATATATTGCCTGACTACAACCTACTCGATATAAAATATGTATAACATACCCGTAGAATTTTGCATCGAAAAACATGGCGAATCTGTTTTAATCGATAAGACCTTGAGTCAAATTAAAGGCCTAGGTAAATTGTCGATGTCTAGACTTATGACCTATCTCGGTGCACTTAACCTCCAAATACAGTTACTTAGAGCAGACAGACAAAAAACAGATTCGGATAACGATACCTACCTTAATAATGCAATTATTTTCGGTGCTCAGTCTGTGTACGTTGATAATTGAATACTTTTTATTGCTGCATCTAGATATAATGATCGATTCTATTGTACATACTTTTCATTACTAATTGAATATACAATTATTAGTTACTAAGCAATTTTTGTATAAAAACTAGGTAATTAAATGATAATAACTAAAAGTATTATTAGAAAATGGATGCGTGAAGCCGAAGATCAGGCTAGGTGGCGCTTCATAGAGGAGGCCTTTGACTAGCAGTGGACTGCCGTAGGCTGTTGATTGATTGGACAAGTGTATGTTGAAATTATTCTTTAATTTTAAAATTAACAATAGAATTAAATGTTATATTATGGTAGCTACGCAGTATTTTTAATGCCCATATTATGTCATTCAAATATCCATATATATTTAATATATGTTGATTCTATGTATTATACAATAAAGTTCGATTAAGGCGTGTAAATGGTATGAAATAAATGCGTGCATCGTTGTACTTTTTAAGTTCTTTGAAAAAGTCCATAGAAAGTTTTAGTAGAATAGCCATCATTTTATCAACACGTAACGCGACAAGCTGACTAGTTATATTTCAAGAGATTTGATATAATATTGTATTTTAATTGACACTGGCATAATAATTAATTGCCAAGACAGAATATAAAAGAAACTAAAAATGAAAAAAAAAAAGAATAAACATTGGCACCATAAAAAAATAAAAATATAGACTTTCATAGCTGCCAGCTTCATAAAGGCTTTCAGCTTCATCTTGAACAAGTTATATTTAGGATTATTAATGGAGTCAGGCGTTACTTTGCGGAAATCCATCACTATGTGGACAGTCAAAAGTTTTACTTAGCCAAGATTCGCGACAGGCAAAACAATAACAGAAAATTAACACACATTATTAATTTTCTGTTATTGTTTTGCTTGTCGCGGATCTAAGTAAAACTTTTGACTGTCCACAAAGTTATATTTAGACTACGGTTAAAATCCATAACACAATTTAAGATGTCAAAGTAAAATGTTACTACTGACATTTTAAACTGATTGGTCCTAAACCGATAGTGATAGCTAGCATTAAGTTGCGTCATTTATATTTATTTAGCTTGTGTGCCGAGAAACAAATTAGAATTTGTGTTTCAGGAGACGCGGAATAAGCGTTGTGGGACCAGCGATACAAGATCTTAATGATACCCTATCAACTATACCAAACGACAACATTTGTATAGATAAAACGTAGTATAGCGTTTACGGTTTATTATTTATTTAGTAATAGATAACCCCAGTGAATTTTGTTTTACCTATAATTTATCCCCATCCGAATCCACTGGTGGTACAATCGGTAAATTATTCACCCGATTTAAACGCGCGCCCGAAAAGACGACGCCCGCGTAACGTGTTACACGATCCGGACGACGAAACAGCGTCGTTCGGATCCACTCACGACACCAACACTCACACGCACCCCGGCCCTAGCCGAGCACGTAGAGTAGGGAACACTTCTACACCGGCCGCTTACACGAGATTCTCTCACGTACCCGGTCGGTTTTCACCCCCTAGACCTTAGGGTCTATGGGACTAATAGGGACTATAGTTACTAAAGTTCAACCTCCCCTACATGTTTAACGTAGAATCATGACGAGTTTAAAATCAGCACACACACATATGTGTACCTCCGACACGGCATCAGGCCGATGGAGTCTGCGATTTGCTCAGATTCCCAATTATATTTTACTAGCCCGCGGGCCCTGAATACGATAAAGCTGTTAAAGCCAATAGGCTACCAGCATTAACATCTTCGAATCAATCTATAATTTATTATAACTTATGATCAGCGACTATCAATCATGATCAATCTTCCAATTTCAATTCATCGAGATCAATCTGCTATCTAAATTCACTTTAATGAAGACTTTTTTTAAAATACATCTTTATTTTTTTCCAAAATCTAATTTAAAATGCAGTAAACGTTTCAGGTTGCATAAAAGAAATGACAGTTTTGTATACATATCATTTAGACAATAAAGCCGTCACGAACGCCATTTTTTGAACTTTTTCGTTTTTCCAGCTGTTCTTTTAGATTTTCCCTATAGTTTTTAATTCATAAATGTTCCTTGTATTAAAGCGAATAAAATAAAAAAAATCTCAAATTGGTCGAGCCGTTTTTCACTAGGATGATAGTACCCTCTAAACATTACTATTTTATATGTTGTAGTGTTTAACTTTTAATTGATTTGTTGGTAAAATCTGTCATGATGAACTAATTAACTCAGAGGCGAAGCTAATGCTCTGGAAATCGTCCTCGCGGGTTCGATTCTCGAATCGAAATAAGTATATGTATGGTTTAATACTTTTCATTAGGAGTCTGGATGTCTCACCAATCCACCTTGGAAAAGTGTTATGCGTCCTTCCCTCCAGAAATGGAGCGACCCATGCGCGACAATGGGACACATATGGACTGCGAAAGAGTTTAATTTCCACAGCCCACATATAATATATGTGTTATATTTCTATCACATATTTCAGTCATTTTGGTTTTTTAGTCAACGTTCGTACAAATCCAACAAATAATATCAAAATGACAGTTCGCAAAGTGAAATCGACTGTTTGTTTTCAATCCATGGTTTATACATTGCGTGCAGTCTGGAATTATTCACCAATCATGGTGCACTACTGCATGATGCATGATCGTGCTTTAAGGCCAAGGTCTCGGAGAAACGGCCGTCTGCAAGGCCGTGTGATGTTTATTTGATTGTTTTGTAGCCCATTTTTGATACTAGTCAACTCAGTATAACATTCATAAGACAAAAGGTACACAATTAATAATAATAAGTAATTTTTTTAAATAGATCATAGCAAGAAAAATGCGATTTAAAGAAAATAATATAGATTGAAATAACATGCTTTATGAAACGTGAAAGCGAGCAACGACGACTAATTGGCGCAGTGGCGGGACGTCTCGTCCAAGGAGTCAATGGCATCACGTTTGATCCCCGCATCGGCATAAATATACATATATATGGCCTACATATATACGGATTTATTCCGAGTCTGATTACAAATCAGACTGAAATTAAATCAAGAAAGCCCCCTCGAAGATGTCAGTAGATCAAATCTTGTTTTTATATAAAATTTGTTTCTTTCTATAATATTTTAAATTTTAAAATTATAAATGTAAAAAAAAAATAAAAAGGCTTTATTATATTTAATTAAATTTTAATACATTAGTGATACATTTAATAATGTATCACTACAGTACCTATCTATTTATATAACCCGTATTAATTAAAATACTGAGGCCGAATCATATAGCAACATAGCAGCCTTTAAGGTAGCCACGTTTAGATTATTTAATTTTTTTTCAGATTCCTCACCCATAACTACGCACATACCCAAATGTTTATCCTCTTTTATGTGAAAACTTTTTATTTCACAGAAAACTTAAATTAACGATGATTTGCAAAGGGGGCTATTATGCCCATTACAAATCGCAGTATTTTTGGAATTTAAATAGCTTCGCTCACGCACGCCCCTACCCACAAATCTGTACACACAACATTCCGTTACAAATCCCTTGTTTTTATAGTAATGCTAACCGCGCGGTAAGTCGATACGTGTTGTTTATAAGAAAAACAGGGGTTCCGCTTATAGCTAGCTAGTTCCGAGACAACAGGGCTCCTTGGAATTCTTCGCAGTACTGTAGCATAGGTATTCAGGGTCCGCAGACTGGTCAGAGTGAGTTTCAGTTATTGGTCGTATTTAACCATGACAAATTTCATTCAGATAAAATTAAGCGTTTCGAGTTATCAAGCTCAATCAAGCATCTATTTTAGTAATACCTCTTTTTATGAGATAGGAAGGCAAACGAGCAGACGTGACCTGATGGAAAGTAATCAACGACGCCCATAGATTTTTCTTAAAGGTCGGCAACGGTTCCGCACCCCCATAGGCAGTGCGGAAGCGTCGCCGACCTTTAAGGACAATGTCATTATGGGAGTGGGAGTGGGAGTGGAAGGGGTAGGGTGTTGGGCCTCCGAAACTCAGCTCACCGTACGAAGCGCGGTAGCTAAGCTACCACTCAGACGCCGGTCTTCTGCGGGAGGGTGGTACTTCCCCGGGGAAGCCGGCCCATTCATACTACAGACAAATATTATGCCATTCTTGACAATGTATTCGTCTAAGTATCATGTTAAGAATATCAAAATTAATGTCTAATTCAAATGAGAAATCACTGGCCAGTTTGTACACCCATAGACTGATTTTCGAAACGCTGGTCTAAGTGCGATGCATCTTCTCAATACTTTTATCACAAACACTCTTGTCAGAATGGATGTGGTCATCACTTTTGACTGTGATTTGCCTTCTTCTCTGTCGCCATTCTCCTCGCATTGACGTCCCCTTCATGCAAACATTTACCAGACCATTCAATGCATCCTTTGCACTGCTTTGGGCAATGGCGTTTACCTCGCGGCCTTTTCCCTCCTACTTAATAGGATTATAACTTATTAATGGTTATTACTTTATCTTCCGGTTGTCTTCCGTTGAGTCTACAATACCTGAAGATGCCTCGTGTTGGGGTGAAACACGTGTCGTTTACAAGTTCGAAAAGTGGTAATGTGTGTTTGGTGTTGTGTATACTCTCTCCATCAATTCTCCACAGTCAACCACTATAGTGGTTGGTGGGAATTGATCGCCAATTTTCGATAAGTTTTTGGTTTAAGTTCCAAATAAATTCACTTCATCCAGCACGAAAACACACACATTATTAATTTTCTGTTATTGTTTTGCTTGTCGCGGATCTTAACTTAAGTAAGACTTTTGACTGTCCACATAGGATTATAACAACAATTTTTACTTTTCTTCTTACTGATATAAACAGTCTTCTAACAGTTCTGACCTATTCAACTGTTGAAGATCCTTCTTCAGCACACAGCAAAGAACTTATATGTACCTCTGATTTTCACTTTTTTCCTCATAGTTTTCAGTGTACTAAGAGCATAGTATGAAGTACACTACACGAAAGGTTCCCACAAAATTGATATATACAACAGTTTTTTTTAAACCACCTTCACACTTGAAGAGGCAGACGCGTTAAAACATCCCAAGCTCGTTACGCCATTTTTTGCGTAACTCAAAACCGATGTCTTTTTTAAGTAAACAAACAAAAGAGACAAAAAAAAACGACGCGACGATAAATCTGCAGATCGGATATGGCCGTTGAAAGCTGTAGAGTGGATAAATGAAGCCATTAAGATTAAAGATAAAATACGAATATTATACATCTGTCCTATCTCCTATGCACCTGGCTATCATCGATATTGTTTAATTTTAAATTTAGGATTTTCATAACATACTAAGCACTTTAACAAGGTTGTATGTCATCGATTAAGATAGCATCGATCAAGTTGTTAAACTCGAATTTAAAGAATTAAGAAAAAGTAGGCGGCAGATGAATTATGTCAGAGTTGAATATTGCGATTTATGAATAAAAGAAGAATATTTTATCAAACTGGCTCAGTGGCGGGGCCCTCCCCCCGCGAAGTCAGTGGTCACAGGTTCAATCTCCACATCGGAATAAATATAGTTATAGACTACGAATATTTATTCCGAGTCTGGTAACCCCACCAATCCGCATTGGAAAAATGTGGTGGGTAACGTCCGTTCCTACAGAAATGGAGAGGCCCGTGCTCAGCAGTGGGACATGTATGGGCTGTTAAATAAAATGTATCAAATTGTTTGTGTTCCACGTTGCCACATATATGTAAATAATTCTTATAAACGTGTGTTTGTCACTGAAATACACCTGAATTACTGGACCGATTTTAATAAAAAATATATTATACACGAGTTGTTCAATGAATGGTTTAAATTCACAATTGAAACCGATAGGTAACGTTGTAATCGGATCCGGAACTACCTTCCGGGGAAGTGCCATATCTTCAAAGAACATCAATGTTTAAGTGTTATGTGTGTGTGTTTATTTCTTTGTTACCGTTCTTCAAATAGATGACAGTGATTCGAAGGCCAAACTCCCTTCTCCTTGCTCTCCCATTACTTCCCTACATCTTACTCTTAAGCTACTCATTTGCAAAACCAGGTAGGTGTTTGTAGATGTAGTGATTCTATATCATCAGGTGATACTCTTTTTTTTATTATTATTATATATTCACGCCTATCCCCCGCAGGATGTTGGCAGAGACCACAGTGCTCCATCCGCTACCATTCATCGCAGCGAAACGGCTCTCCATTAGTCGCTTCTCGCCCTCGTGAGAATCGGGACTCTTTTCCTTCTTTTTCCTTAAATATCAGTAAATTGTATACACGAAGTTCAGTTTGTCACGCTAGAAAATAAATAGTGTAATTGATAAAGCTACGGGAGGCATGGCGTGCGAGTGCTAAGATAAATGCGACAAAAACATAAACTCACGTTCTAGTAAAATAAGACTTTCAAGAAACAAATCTCGTAATTTATATTCCGTGGATACCCGCATTTTACAAGTAAAACTTGCACTTTATTTATTTATTTATTCTTATTGTTTTTTTTAGGGATAGGAAGGCAAATGAGCAATCGTGTCACCTGATGGAATGCAATCAACGCCGTGCATAGACATCCGCAGCGCCATAAGCAGTGCGGAAGAGTTGCGGACCTTTATGGAAAATGTCATCATGGGAGTGGAAATGGCCCTCCCATTTAGAGGTAGAGGGAGGAGAGTTGAGGAACCCAACCTGGGTTGAGGGTTTGGCCTCCGGAACTCGATCGCTTACCGTACGAAGCGCGGTAGCTAAGCTACCACTCAGACGCCGGTTTTCTACGGGAGTGTGGTACTTTCCCGGGCGAGCCGGCCCATTCATGCTACAGAAAAATATTATGCCATTCTTGACAACGTATTCGTCTACAGCGTTGCTCTACCACTATAAAATTATGTATGAAATTCTTTAAGATCCGAGCGATAACAGAACCGTATAATACAACGATGAAGTTCAACACATTAAAATTCATAAATTCTCGAATGCGTAGTTTTTATTGCAACAACTCCATGGCATTCCTGTTCCCAACACATGTTCCATTCGTGAGAAAATCACAATTATTTATATAGCACTGCATTTCTTTGTGCAATGCCGCCTAGCGTTCATTCATTGTAAGGCAAAAACGTTAATAGCAGAAACGCGAAAAAAAATAATTGAGTTTTTTCAATGATCGTTTTTGTAAATGGTGCAGTGGAGAAGTAGACCTACTAGTTGCTTTGTTGATTTATTGGTATGTAGGTAGGTAATTGCTTGCTTTATAAATTAATATGCTTAATTAAAAAAACAATGTTTATTTCGAAATTTATGTTCATATATGTTTGATTCAGTAAAATTATATCTCCAAAGAAAATGAATAGCTTTTAAAATTTATATTATATTCAAGATATGTGAATGTCTCTTTTTTTCTGATCTGAGAACCGCAACTTTACCCTTAACAGTGGCACACTATGGAGATAGCATGAAAACCACAGATTTCTCTGGTAACGACATAAAAAGTTGTTGCCAGTGTGACTGCTAAATATTTTTTATTCGCTACTTCCTTCGAGACTGCAAATAAAATATTATTAAAATGTATAATAAGCAATACAATATTTTGAGTTGTGGCCTAATAATGTATTATATTTTAATTAAAAAAAACCGTTTCTAATAGTAGTCAATTAAGATATTTTCAAGAAACAAAAGCATTATAGATGCGTTACCTACATTAAAGGAAGATAGAAGAAATGGTAGGTGAAGAATAAAGTGATGGAAGGGGAGGGAAAGTAATAGAATGGTGAAGAAATAGAAACTGTACTTAGAAGACAGTTTTTTGCAAGTTCGGTACATCAATTTATACCAATGTGTTAAATTCATTCACTATAAATAATAAAAGAGCACGTTTTAAATTAATTTTGACATTTTATATTAATATATCATTCGCGCGGTAGCAGATATATCAAAATCAGAATTAATCAACAATTACCCACGTGACAGTAATGAGTTTGGATATAGAAACACGCAAAACGCAAAACAACCTAAATAAAGCGCAGCAATAAATCCGGACAGATGCGACCCGATATTATAATAAGTCGTCCCGCGCTGAAAATTTCGCAAAATGCACAAGACGGGATCGACATCTGGACACCTGCACTGAAATACACCCAGATACGGTGGTATATTATTCCTAGAATAGCAGCAGACTGTAAAATAAATACGGAGACACCATGTGCCTTCAAAAACTTGGAATGACAAATGCTTTTATACCTCCGTCGAAATTTATACCATTCAAATTTGTGCTTTCAAGCATTCGACATAGAGATGTTTCTGTAACAAATCTGCCCCTACTAACATCAAATCCTTGTAAATACTGGTAAGTGAATAATTTGTCATATGTTTTCGCCGGCGTTGACATCACGATTCGCTCCTCTGCTAATGGTCTTTTTAAGATGCAGGCAGTCATTTAAGGCCGCATGGAAAAAGTCTTCGAAGAATCTTTGTGGACTTTGATGTGGTCTTTAAAATATCACACTTATTTGTTTTTGTGATTTGTCAAATAAGTGTTATAGTAAGTTTCTTTTGCGAACTGAAATTGTTATTCAGTTAATATTAGAAATCAAACTTTCACTAGAGTTTCGTAAGAAGGTTCCCTGAACGGCGAAAAAAGGAGAAAAAGAAACCTAGAAGGTCTCCATCTTTTGGTACTCTGGTAACATCATTCCTCGATTGTCTGCCGACTTTACTCTTTCCCGCGTCATTTCCACCAGTAATTTTAGTGTCTTTTATTAATATATGATCTCCTAACATCATTTATGCCTTGCCTATCTACTAGCGATTAGAAAAATATCTAACTATCACAAAATTAATAATGTAAAGTCTGTTTTGAATGTACGAATAATAAACAAAGAAACCATTGGTGCATGCGTGCATGAATGTTACCATGTTACCGTGTTTCGTAGTGAATGCAGGGAAGGAGACAGATTTCCCTTTCTTATTACTGCCTTCTCCTACTCTAACTTCGTAAGTAGGCAGGGGTGGATCGTAACTTTGACGTGGGCTAATCGGCTACTCGGGTGGCCTGTTTTGTGTATAGGTATCAGAAAAAAATTTTTTGTTCGTTACAATTAACATCTTAATTACGATTCGTCTATTATTTTTAATGGGAGCTGAGGGGTCTTTGTATCCATGGAGCCCTGGGCTTAAGCCCAAAAAGCCCTTTATAGGTAGATCCGCCCCTGAAAGTAGGTAATTCATTTGCAGTGCTTTTAGTGTTGCAGGTGTCCATAAATGTCAGTCACTGTTAACCATTAAGTCAAGCAACACAACAAAGAGAACCCAATAGATGTCCAGATACGTTGACAAAAATGGAGATACATAAGGCATACGCTCCGGCGTCACGCCAGTCATATTCCCAAACAAGCCCTCGAATGGAATCCGCAGCGGAAAAGAAAATGTAGGGGCTCAAAACAAACTTGGTGGCATACTGTGACGGCCGAAGTTCAGAAGATGGGCTTATCCTAGAGCGTAGAGAAGCGTATGGCCTCTGACATTTCAAGACGGAGAAACGTCGTGTCTGCCCGCCCTATGCCCCATTAGGGAGACTTAGGACTCGGAGAAAGAGAAAGAGAGAAGTCAAGCACTTTATTTCGCAGATTCAACGTTGTAAATTTATGAAAAATGATGGGAACTTCAGGATTCCGTTCGCTCCAAAAACTCCAAGTCTAAATTTTCATTTCATAAAATTCCAGATGCAAATGGTATAGTTTCTCTACCAGCGATCACAAATATAGATCTGCGAGCGCAATGAACTGAGGCTCATATCATAGTGGCGTGGCAAATATTTACAGAGGGCGGCTGCACGTGCGCAGGCCGAAGCGCAACTTGCCGCAGATACGTCTGATTTTTTATGGGATATCCAGCGTGTTGTATGATGGTAAGCTATCATCGCCGCCTATAGATATCTGTAATCCAGGCATTGCAGAAGCGTTGCAGGCCTTGACATGTATAGACTTTTTTTTGAAGATAACTTGTTTAACAATATTGTAATACGCGGAAAAAGCAAACGCAGTGTACTAGACCATCACTAATCAAGAATAGAAATATTCTTTCTGATGAATTGTGGGTTACAATAATTGATATTTTACCAATAATTAAAATTAATAGATGTTACGTAACAAAATATGTTAAGGTAGGTAAAAATAAAAATTAATAAAATTTTAAAAATACAGATGAAGTGCGTAACACTAAGTGGTCACATTGTGAAATAATTTCAATTGAATAATCGATGTACTGAGAAATATTAAGACATCGAGTGATTCTTTGCTAAATATTTTTTAAGGGACAGGAAGGCAAACGAGCAGGCACAGGTGACACACCTGATGGAAAGCAATCAACGCTGCCTATAAACATCCGCAGTGCCATAGGCAGCGCAGAAGCGTTGCCGGCTTTTAAGGAAAGTGTCATTATGGAAGGTGGTTGGGCCTCCGAAACTCAACTGCTCACCGGACGAAGCGCGTTAGCTAAGCTACCAGCTACTCAGACGCCGTTTTTCTGCGGGAGTGTGGTACTTCCCCGGGATAGACAGCCCATTCATGCTACAGACAAATAATATGCCATTCTTGACAAAGTATTCGTCTGCAGCGTGACTCTACCACTTTCAAAATAAAATAAATAAAAATAACGTGTTATTTGTTGACAATATTTAATATGGATGTGAATTGTGAACCAATGACGTGTTTAAATAAGACGTAATTTACGATAAAGTAAAATACCACGAGGACAACGACAAGGATGTTAATACCAGATCATTTATAAAGTCACTAGCCGGTGTGCGTGTACAAATGAGAACATGCCATGTTAATGAGTTATTGACAGCTGACTGAAATTGAAATGAACAGCCGCGTTGAAATACGATGCAGTTATCAGCAAATCCTACGCTATTTTTTTTTTATCATTTTACTCATAAAGAATTGAACCTAAGTGTTGAAGATACGAATATGGAAATTATTCATCAAGACAAATATTTATGTATAAATATGATAAGCAGATATCTTTCATAAAACCCATTATATCCAAGGATACCTCGTGAAAAATGAAGATATAAGAGAGCGATGTGGAAAGGAAGGTGTCGTGACAAAAGTTGAGAAAGAGATGCTGAGATGGTTTAGGCACATAGAGAGGATGGATGAAAGACGACTAGAAAAAGAAATTTACGTTACAAATGTGGATGGAAGGGTCGGTAGGGAAAGACCATGGAAAACATACCTTGATCAAATTGCTGAAGTTTTAAAGAAAGGCCAGGTCAAGAGTACCCTTAACCGGCGGGCTTGCATGAGGAAAGTAATGAGTGTGGAGAAAGAAAGAAAAGTATGCCGAGATCGTAGCAGATGGAGATCAGTGGTCTCTGTCTACCCCTACGGGATTATGTATACCTGGTTATAAAGCCACTTAATTGTATTATATTAATTTTTTACGAAAAGTAATTTGTTTTTTCCATCGGGTGAGATACTCATATGCGTTAGAGACACTGATATTTTTGTTCAATAACGCGAAAATTATTTTGAATGTGTCTTTTTGCATAACAAAACTTTTTAATAAAACAGACTAAATAATTCATCATACAAAATAACTATTATATTTAATTTATTAATATATAATGCAGAAAAAGTTTTTATCTCCATTGGATTATTGATGTAAACCACGTTTTCCTAGTACAAGCAATATCAGCTTAGTTGGAATGGCTAACAAAAATTCTAGTAATATCAGAACATTGCTAGTCTTCTTTTAAAAAAAATAATTTGATATAAGACTTCACATATATCTTAGTTTATGTCTAAGAACTACAACCATAAAATTGTAGTATAACATGCACAAACATGCTTTATTGATTAATAGTGCGTTTAATCCAAACATGACTTTGACGTTCAGAAATATTTCATTTACATTTGCTTTCATTTAAAAATTATCTTTGTGCCATCGACAGGAAGGACTGTAATCCTGTGTAGTTTCCAATGAATTTATTTAGTCGAAGAAGAAAGTTAATTTATGAGGTTTACACTTGCACTGGGAACTTCATGCGTGTTTTGACAAATTCTTGTATGCTCGCCCCACGAAGCACTTATTTGGTAAGAAAATATATCAGTGGAATACCTCATTTCAACTGTCTTGCCTGTTTCTTCAAATCTCCATATTTTATCGGCAAAATAACTTGGTGAGTTTGTTTTTGACAAGTTATTAAGGGCGTTAGAAATTGAGGCATTGCACGATGTAGCGTTCTTTTGTTGTTGCGTTCTTATAACATTGGACTCTATTCTCGTCGCGTATACGCTTTTGGTACATACAATTAATTATTTCATACAATTATAAATACAATAAATTTCAACTTACTTATTTATAATTTATAGATAATAGAAGCTTAAATCATTCGAATAATGTGTCGGTACATAATTTTATACTTTTTACATACTTATAAAAACTTATACCGTACATAAATAATGCGGTTTTTATGAAATATTTAGGGGCCACCTTTTCATCTGATGGAATGTTTCTACATTTATTGTCAATTTTTTACTGTGTCATAATAATTTGAACATAGTATAATGAAAAACCTTATTTTCAAATTGAATTTTTTATTTGGGCTTATTTTAAAAATGGTTAAATCGATATCGATAAGAAACCTATAAAAGAATAGTCGAATTAATAAAACATAATTTAGACTACTATTTTGTACGTAAAAGTAAAGCTTCATATGGAATAATTGAAAAACTTAATAGGCGACGAGACAATCAGGAATTAGAATGAAAAGACAGTTTGATTTGCTGGTCCATTACGCAGTAAAATTAATATAAATAATGAATTTAATATAAAATAGAAGTGCACTTATGTTGAAAACATTATATGTGGATAAAGCAAATGCGGTATTAGAAGGAAAGAGAATAAAATGTAATAATAATAAAAACGTTTTTATTGTTATTTTTATTAATTTAATACAAAGTTATTAAAATAATAATATTGCCATTTATATTACCTATACAATTGCATGACTCAAAAAGGCCTTCTACATGAATGAAGCATGAAACTGTGGCAAGGCACAGCGCCGGTTTTCAGTTAGTTCTGTTCAAGTCGAACTGAAACTAGTACCTATCTAACATATAAGTAGGTATAAAGTTCGGGCACCCGGGTACCATATTTACATGTGGTTGTTGAACTTTTATGTTATAAAACAGTAGCCATTATCTCGCCAGTCTATTTTCTTCCAGTTGTAAAGTTTTTATTGTATAACTCTTAAATGGAACTCGGCGAAAACTATTTATTTTACTTTCAACTATAAAAATTTTACGACACTTTAAGCGTCATTCACATTTCTGTACGCCTCTATATACTTGGTGTGGCACAAAATTTGTTTGTTTAGCCTACAGATGAGGGTTTTTATTGATGTCAAGTGTATTATGTCCCATTAAATTGGGCGTTCCACAAAACAATCGACTGCGGTAGGGGAATGGATTGCGAGTGAATCCAATTTGAAGAGTCTGACTTTTATGTTACAGTAAATCAGTTTTCCATCCGGCTTTTCTATTTTTTTTCTGGATAAATTTTGTTTGTACCAGGATTGTATGAATTAGCAACATGAAATATGACTATTATTAATTCGTATTTGGACTCACTTTGAATGACACTTTTTTACTACTTTTTTCACAGCCTACATGTATGTCCCATTACTGGGAACTGACCTCTCTATATGTCGGGGAACAGACAAACCAACCACGCTTTTCCAAAGCGGATTGGCGGGGCACTCAAGCTCGTAATTCATACCTGTAGGCCACCCGCATACATTTATTCCGAAGCGGAAATCGAACGCTTGTTCATTGTATACCATTGTATACATTTGATACCACCACCAATTATGTCGTTGTCCCTTTATTTTACTTCCTCTAACACCAAAGGTAGGGCAGATGCCTTTGGTGTTACAGATAATAAATTGTTTTTGTCTTGTTTATTTTTAAAAACGCTACGATAACAAAATAAAGATGGCTCCTCCTAATCGTTGCATCGGAGTTTGTGATAGCAAAGCAAATATCGTATCCGAGTGCAGAGTAAATGTTTACAGTGATGGTATTCCGCGATCTTCGAGGCGCCTATGCACCCCAGTTATATCCTAAACAAACATTGAGAACGTGGATGTATTTCCTAAGAAAAGATTTATGATTTATCTATAATACAGATAAAAGTGTATTATTACTACAGATAAAAGTAGTATTTTTACTGTGATATGAACATTAACAATGGCGTTTAAAGTAACTGCCAAAGAAACTATGTATCTCCAAAAATCAACAAAATATCTAATATTTTGTTGATTTTTGGAAACTAAATACATAACTACTACTAAATACTAAGTACTAAATACATAACTGAGTCTGGTAACCCCGCCAATCCGCATTGGACAAGCGTGGTGGGTTAACGTCCGTTCCTCCAGAAATGGAGAGGCCCGTGCTCAGCAGTGGGACATATATGGGATGTTAAAAAAATACATAACATCCTGTTTTTCAATACTTGACTACCGTTATAATTATCGATAGGCTTCGGTAGTCTATCCCTGGACATAGACCTCCCCTAAGATGCACTACCTAGCCCGATCTTCGGCTGATAATACATCCAGTTTTTGCCAACCGCCCTGCGTAGATCGTCGCATTATATAGCCGGGGTTGGCAAAAGTGGCGTGAAACAATCTAGTGGATGCATAAAGCCGAAGATGGTGCAAGATGGCGAATTTTAGGAGAAGCCTATGTACGGCAGTGGATATCCGCTTGCTGTTGTACTTAAAATAATGTAAAATAAAATAATGAAAAAAACTTGATTAGTATAAAAGTATTTGACTAAGTTTTATACGCAGAAAGTTTTTTCGAAAGCTTCCGTGATCAACCATTTATTTAAAAACGCCTTGTAGCTGTCCCATATTGTTTGACTACAAATACCCTTGCGTATGTAGTATGTATGTGGTATACTTAGTGACATATTGTGCCAGTTAGTCTTGGTAAGTGATTGAGATTCTATCGCAGTTTGTTGACGGCACAATTTATACGTTGTAGTGGCTGTTTGCCACTAAACTTATGCGGTACTTCCCCGATCTAGCTAGCCCATGAATACCGTAGCATAGCCCTACCAATATTTAAAAGGTTGGTAGATATATCTAACGTTTAAGTTTACGCAAAGAAAAAGAACAAAACCATGTTTTTTCTCAAAGATTTCTATATTGTGTGGATTTCGCGTAGAATAACAATAAAGGTCAACGCCTCGGCGGAAGTCGGTGCCTTTGGCACCGCGCGCTGCGTCTTCACCGGCAGGCACATCCTACGGGCATACATCATATCAACGCATCGGAACACGACGCCGCATTCGCAATACACTGGGAAAATCGTGATTATCCGTAGCCAAGTCGTGACGTCTTGGCGCAGCCTTGGAGACGCCTCGAGACCGGCCCTTTGTATTCAGCCCGCGTGCTTTATTGTGAAAACACTCTCACAATAGGTGGTTGGGGATCACTTCTATCATGGCTAATTTGCATTTAACTAAAGTCCGTCGACTTGTGAAAGGGCTGCCGGTCGATTGAACTTTGAACTTTATTATACACATGAGGTTTTATCAAATGAATTGTATATTTATTTAAACAAATATGGTAAACTTCGTAAAAGACAAGTTGGTCGAAAAGAAAAGTCTTGACTACGTAATATCAAGAAGTGGACCGGGATAGCGAGTGCTCCAGAACTGTTGCACCTCGCGAAGGAGGAGGAGAGTTGTGCTGAATTGGCTACCAACCTTCGCAAGTCAGAGAGGCACTCTCAGAAGAAGAAGGTGAACTTCGTATATGGGTACGCTAGGTTTTTTAAAAACATACAATTATACATAAATTACATTAAAACATACAAAATTTTTTAGTGGTAGAGCCACGCTGCAGACGAATACTTTGTCAAGAATGGCGTATTGTTTGTCTGTAGTATGAATGGGCCGGCTCGCCCGAAGAAGTAAAACACTCCCGCAGAAAAACCGGCGTTTAAGTGGTAGCTTAGTTACCGCGCTTCGTGCGGTGAGTGGCTGAGTTCCTCCCTCCCCTTCCTCCCTCCCATAAAGACAGTTTCCTTAAAGATAGGCAGTGCAGAAGCATTGCCGGCCTGTAGTACCGCGGAAGTTTATGGGCAGCATTGATTGCTTTACATTAGGTGACTTTACGCCTGCTCGTGTGCCTTCGTGTCGTATAAAAAAAATACAATTCTTGTCAAAAACAAACATTAGAAGTACCAAAACGACTGTTAATATAAGCACCAAAACAATAAAATTGTAAAAAAATCATTTACGCCATATATTACATATTCATTTATATAAACGAGTATAATATATATGTGGAAAAAAATTAAGAAATAAACCTCAACTAACACGACGAAACTGGAGTTGATTGGCTCACCGCGACAGTAGCCAGGACGTCGCATTTAATAATTCATAACGACCAACAACAGAAGACCTCACCCCGCGTCCGGCCGCACGGAAATAACGTTCGATCGCGGATCCCAAAAGAAAGCAAAGGTTCAACTTCGAGTGGTCATTATCATAATCGTCTAAGCATCCGGCGCACTTAATGAGTACCAAATGAGGGGTTGTGCTACAATCGATTTGTCCCCGTGAAGTAATAACCCTTTCCGTTCTTTATTTTCAGCGTAAACTCGCTGCTATTAAAATTAATTTCATAATTTGTATGAATGTGACAATTATCTCGTCTGTGCGTATTAAAGTTTCTGTGTATTTGAACCACGTGTCACAACGCATTTATTCATTAATTTGAATGAATGGCTTTCAATAATACCAAAATATTGTAGCACGGATGATTTCGCCAATTTCACGTAGAATGGAGAAGACTCGAAGAAGATTAATCGGTACGATCGAGATGAGAATGGAATAGAATGGAGAAGATACGGACTAGATTATTCGGTACGGTCGTTATTAAAACCTAAATAAAATTTTTAAAAACGTAGAAATAGTGTCACAAATCAACCCGGACCTTGTGATTCTATAGTTGGCGACGGTGTTTAATGAATATGAAGTGTTTAATTTTTAATTAAAATATATTTAAATTATTCTGCGTAACAAACAAAAACGTAAAAAATAATTAATCAATCAATATGCGACAAGTCGCGGGCAGTAGATCAGTTGTTAAAATAAAGAAGAACTAACTAGACATTGCTAGGAAGTAGACATGAAAAGAGAGTCTTTAGTTCCACTTAAGACAGCAATTGTAAATTGGCTACTAAGACAAGAAAGATAAACTATAAGAACAAGAACACTCAATATATATGTGGGATAAGAACACTCATATATCTACGGAAATCAAAGGTTTTGAATTTCTTATTTTAAGCACTTTTAGAATTTAATCTACATCACACGAGTGTGGTCACTGTTCACTGTGTATTCCTTTTTCGTTGCTAAACCAATTAGCACACATTATAAACAACATATTTTCCCTTTCACACATATTTTCTATGCTAATAAACTTTCTCATTCACACTTATCTGCATTTCATTTCATATCCTTCATATATACACAATTAATCACCTGACTTTGACTTCTTTCCGTATTCAAATCTCGGTAGAAATAAAAATTTGAATATAAATAGTACGAAATAAAAATATAAATTGTACGAAAATGACACTTCCGGGACCTTTATGAAGAAATTTTCAGCCGAATTGGCAGCTGTATCGCGTTATATTTAATTGCAATTTCATGAAAGCATTGTTTTGACAATATAAAAGATCGATATCAATATTTTCAATTGTTATATGAAAACACGGCGTCCGAAACTATTTGGTGTGAATAACAATGGGGGCGAAAGATATCCTTTGCGATTGCCAAAAACTTCGATACGTATCGTGTGTATGTATAGATTTCAACACAACCAATTTACATGCAACGCAACGCGCCCACCAAAACTTTAAAATTCCTCCCATCACACCGAAGATTTTTGTTAATATATCTTGTAACGATGTTGAGAATACATAATATACGATTTCCTATTTTAAAACGCCTGTATAAATTCCACTCGGGTACGTTCTTAACCATTGTTAGGTTTAGGGTTTGATGTCATTTGTCAATAATGCCTTTAAATACAGGATTCGAGATTTTAAACATCGTTACACTTCCTTTGTTAAAATTCATACCATATAGACTATTCCTTCTTAGGAGTGCAGAACATACATTAGATAACATATCTGTATTTCGACGGTATTTAAAGTATATAAAATACGAAAGTTTTTCAACTCAAAATATATCACAAAATCACATGACTCAAAAGTCACATGAATCACATGACACAAAATCACATGCCGCAAAAAAGTGTGCAGGCATTTTTGCGACTGCTTACTAAATACTTACGTAAAACGGGCACCCAAAAGAATTTACTTGCATGATAATATAATAAGAAAACTGTCAATAGAATAAATAACAAAAATTCGCAATTAAATTTCTTTTAAAGGTGCTAACATATGTATGTCGCTATACTTTGCTTCAGCTGGCAAAAATGACTGAAGGTTTTTTTATGTGTAAGTATTATTTAAAATCAATAAATTTTGCTGTTAACGGCATTTAAAAGTAATATATATGTAACTAAATTCCTAAATGTACATAGTAATAAAAATGAAATTATTTTGTATATATTTTGTAAAATGTTGTTGTTACGTATGTGTGTGTTACATCTACACACTTCTTTTTGTGCAGGATTTTTTCGTTAATTATACGAATACAATTTAAAATAAACTCGAATAGGTAACTGTTAAATTTCGTTGGAGACAATATTATATATGAAATTAAATGAAACATAACAAAGACAAATATCAAGTAAGCAATAAATTATATTTACACATACCTAAGATAATATCCCTGGCTGAAACGAAGCTTGCTAAAGCCACGAGAGCAAATGTGACAGCGATTGGCATTTCGCGCCAAAACGCAATGGCGGCGGCGCGCTTCATGTTTCACGACGATTCTCAACTTCTCTTATTGGGATCCATTAGGTTCTGGAACAATGAAAGGAACAATTCAAAATGTTTTTATTTCAATGTATACTGTTATTTTGAGCCGTAATGGCCTCGATGCGACATAAAATTATATATACAATCAGGAGACAATTATTAACTGATGACAATTTTACAAGCGTTTAGGTTGAAAGTACAGCACAGATTATAAATTAAATAATCATTATTTTTATCGAAGTAGTTTTTGTTGTCCATATTTATAGTTAGTTCTAAAATCAGCATTTGTATTAATTAAAAATAAATCCACATTTGTTTATCTTGCTAATCTTTATTTACATTCTAGATATTTATTTTTATTCTATATATTTTATAGTCTGGGAATCCATTTCTGAAGTATCGAATCATATCAATTTTCAAATTATGAAATAAGATCATGGAATATTTTTTTACAGCATATATATGTCCATACATAGCTGGCCTGTCTATTTATGAAGAAATTGATTTTAAGCAGGAACTCCCGGACTCGAAATAAGTATCTGTAAGCCACATATATATTTATCATAAATCGGGAATCAAATCCACGTCAAATGATTTCGAAGTGAGCGAATGAAGTCGTCAATGGAACGTAGTGTTCTATTTTCTCTGCTGAGATACGGAATGCATTAGATTCGAAAGTCGAATATATCAATTGCCTTATTATTACTTACACAAAGTAATAAGGAATTTAATCAGGAATTCGCATGAAAACATCATTAAATGCTAGCGAAACATCTGTAACACTCCCAAAAATAGACCGTACTTACAAATAAATCCTATTAAATTCAATACGTAATGCACAAACTTCGTTGCAAAGCCGTAACCTCTGAAATACAGGGTGCGTGAAAAGTAATAAATGTCAAAATGCATTCCCTTTACTGCCCGCTCGAGATAAACGATTTGCTGCTGAAAAATAAGCTAGTCATCGTACTATGGCATATGTTTTCAAAGTCATAAGGAATAAAATCCTATAAAGAGAACATAACGACGGCAAATTTATATTTGTGAGAATACAAGATGACCGTTAAACCTTCAGTGGTTGACTGAAAGTAGATATCCATCTAATTTAAAACCTTACAGCTTTAAAATTAAGTTACAAATTTGTTAAGAGGGGGAACGTCGTAAAAATGGGACAGATTTAAAGAACTCCAATTTAGCGGAGCACGGTGCTGTGAGGAAATTTTTAATGCATTTTCTGCATTTAGGTAACTTTACATATAATTTTAACGCGTTCGCCCCATGTCGGTACATGATCGAGAGGTCGTTGGCACCGTATAAAATTAAACGTGGAAATAAACAAGCGTATAAAATAACTGGAGTTTTTAATTCGACGTTTATGCCGTGGACTAATGTAAGGGGGTGATTTTATAAATAATGGCCGTGCCTGTCGCTTTCTGTCGTTCAGTGAAACTATTTCAGATGCTGCTAGCTTTTAAATAGGTTTACTAAGTACATATGATACCTTTATTATTTTACTACATATTCTGTATTTATATTACAGTGGTTTTATGTTCATTGTCAGCAATTATTAAATGTACTTCGAGAATATCTAGTTAATTATAAGAAAAACTTTTTAAATGTTTTTTTTTAAATACTATATCTTTCATCGCTGCTTTTCCACAAACTATTACAAATCCTACACTCCTCTGTGCGTACAGTGTTCATCAAATATGAAAACAAAATGTTATATTTACGCATAATATATAGATTACGTCTTTTAAAATATAAGGGCCGCTAAAACTTACTTTTGATCCAAATTAAAAATACATTACACACGCATTAACTTTACTACACGACACTTTTGCACTTCATTTGAACTATATTGAACAAAATTTATTACACAAAACACTAAAGTGATTTCATGGAAATATATATCTTCCAGAGTTGTCAAAATTACTTAATACCAAAGGGGAAATTCTTGAAGTTATAGACAATGTAATCATTTTAAAGTTATGTGTACGAGAAATTTCTGTTACAGATAAAAAATATTTCGAAATTAAACATACGTATGTATTTTTTTGTTTACTGTTACAACATAAGATATAAATTTTAGGCAATTCATAAATTAAATTGTTTTAGTTAATAACTAAACACATTATTAATAACAAAAGAATAATAAATATTATTTATATTAATAGCAAGAATAATAAATAATTCCTAATACAACAAAAACGATAAAGAATGACAAAACTATTATTGTCATCCAAGTTTTAGTTCTAAATTCAAATTAAAAAAATATATAATATATGCAAAGGTAAACAAATTCTTCAGCCTAATTTTTAATATCTCTAAATATCGAGGCAGGCGTGAAATAGCCACATCTTTACGATCCATCATAAACATAAATAGATTAGACATATAAAAGGGATGTCAGAAGAAAGTTATTTTTTTACAGCTAAGTCCTGTTTAATGTTACTTTTCATTGGGCCGTATAACACGTGCCTTGAAGTCGTATATCATAGCGCTGAAGGGTTAACCTGGCGGCCATATTTAAAAATGGATACATCAACCGTTTGAGGGTAAGATTACGTTTTTTATTGTTTCGTGGCCATAGCTTAAAATAGCGCTTTCAACGATCTTTTTTCGGTTGATTTATTTGTAATAGAGGGGTTAGATAATTTTTCTAATCTGTGGCTATAAATGATGTGTAAAATGACTACAAGGGCGACAAACTATCAAAGTGCATACAGTTAGTGTGTTTAAATAGAAATGTGCTTTTTTGAACGCATTTTTTTCTTTTCGATATTTTGTCATACGATGGGCTTTAAAACTACATTCTACGCCCAGACAGCAAAGAACACAATTCAAATATATCGACGTTAAAAGCGAAAACGCTGTAAATGACACTACTGACAGATATGTCAATTTTTTATTGCGTATTCGGATCAGATAAAATACTGCATCGAATGGTCTGAATCTCATAGCATTGGTTGTACCAATAGAAAATTTTGTACAGCGTTGAAACAAACTGTTTATTAGTGATCAGAAATCTTAGGTTTTTTTTGGCTCTGGTGGTAAGTTTTCATTTTGCGGCTTACTACGTTTTCGCTTTTTGGCCTCGATATGCATTTATAATAATTTTGCCATTTTGCAGTGCAGCGCGAGACTAAGCATTATATATAATTTATTATCCTCATAATTAATGCTATCGATTACCGTCGACACCCAGATGTAAAAACTTCAAGCGTAACCGGGCGACTTAATAGTTTATTTCAAAAACAAACAATTATATAACGCGGTCCCAGTGCACCGACACCAGATGGCGTGTGCGGGGGTTTTTTGTATGAATGTTAGTAAACAATGTTCCACGCTCATATAGAGGCTGATGTTTTATACTAAAACTACACTATTTCCAGCTTTCCTTGTCTGAAAGCCCAAGTTATTTTAGAAAAGATGAAAAAAATATCCTATTATTGTATATCTATCTAAAAGAACTTTTTTCACAGCTCATATATGTCTCACTGCTGGGTACAGTCCTTTCCCCAATACTATAAGATTAATTTATAATTGCATACTTAAACAATATAAAAATTATGCGAACAAGAAAGAATCTGCGAATTAGAATGAATATTGTATCAATATACATGGGTACGTATTAAAATATATTATTTATTTTACTTCATAGCACTATATTTGATCCCGTTTTGCCTGTCTGTTTTTGTGTTCGTAAAACTGCATGCCCATTGTGGAAAAAGCATATGTCTGCACATTTTTGTAGTAAGTAGTTTGAGTAATAATAGTAGTATCATGAATACTAATATTAGTAGTATATTCATACACTATACTGGACGTGCATATAGACAAACATACTATGTAACATTCTTCTGAACTTGTTTGTCATAGATTAATAGTCTGTCTTGATAAAAAATGCAACAGTACATCTTACGTGTAATCGAATCTTGTTTATCCCATAACTTAACTCTAATTATTTTACTTAAATTTCTTATATGGATATCAGACAAAGTGTCTGTATTGTCGTGTAGTGTAAGAGACTAGCATCTTCTTTTAAGAGTTTTTGATTTAATTGCTAAAGTAAATAATATTTATTTTACTTCATCTTAATTCATTTGCTCTCCGATAACGCTATGATGTTCATAATTTTTTACATTTTTACTTCTTTGTTCATAAATACCCTACCAATTTGATATCAATAAAATACCAGGCTTTAACGGTAGCATTTTCCCATGTTTTCCCAACCCTTTCTCCTACATCCCTCTTCCCCTCTATTTATTTACATCCCTTTCATTATTCACATCTTATTCTCTTTTTTTCCGTTAATAAAATATAACTATTATGTAGTAAAGTAAAAAAAAAATGTCTGCTATTCTATATATATATATATATATATATATATATATATATATATATATATATATATATATATATATATATATATATATATATATATATATATATATATATATATATATATATAGGTGGCCATTTAAAATGCTCATGAAAACCGCAATTACACTCACAAGTAACCGCATTAGTTGAGTCAATATACAATCAATCTCTGTGACCGCACATAAATACAGTGGCAAACAGAATGTTGCCCGGCGCATGTATTTTGCCTACCCTTTTTTGGAAGATTTCATGGACATGATGTAAGTTTCGGAATATTTCTTTTTGTTGATGGTTAGTGAAGCGGAAATTATTAAATAATTTAACAATTAGTCAAAAGGGCATTGACATGACTATAAAAGAATTCTGCGTATCATAACTTAGTGCACATTGCTTGGAATGCAATTAAAACTTTAATAAAAGTTACTATAATTAAAACTTAATTAACCTTATTTACTATTAAAAACAAATTAACAAGAAATGCACAAGTGAAATAGAAAATTAAGTCCACCTTCTATAAAAAAAAAGTTATCTAAAAATTATTTATAGAACAATACAATATTTCCTAATTAATACTACATTGAAACTTACAAAAACATGCCTATACATTTCTCAAAGGCCGAGCAATGGTTATAATTTTGCAGTTATCTATGGGGCGCTTTGATTGTTTTTTATCAGGTGACACGCTTGCTCGTTTGTCTTCAACAACAATGGAAAACACCTAATAAAAATTAATATATCTACTTAAATTATATGCAACCAGACTTTCAAATAACAAGCCTAAACTTTTCTCAAGGGCCGGCAAGGCTTATGTAATGCTCCTGGTTGTGTAAATATCTATGAGCGGCGTTGATTGTTTTTATCAGATAACTCGCTTCCTCGTTTGCCTACCGTTCCAATAAAAAAATAAGCTTTTTTACTTAGTCTCTTTATTTTTTCTTAGTTTTTTTTTGTCATTTATATGCAGGCAGTAATAGTGGACGACGAATAAAATGCCAACAAAACAGGAAACTGCAGAGTACGTATAATCAGTGGCTAATCCAACGTTTCGCAATCACAGTGCCAATCACGGCGTCGGTCCCATTGTGGCGATTTGAACTCGCGTGGATTTTAAAACATCCTGTGCGAGGAAGCGAGCGCACGTGCTTCGTAAACTTCCTGTCGACTACACCTTATAGCTAGCGCCGTGTTGGGAACGAAGCTAAGTCACAGAACAGCTAATTCAGTATACCCACTGCCATATATTTGATATAAGTATAATAACTGCAAATATTTATACATCAATCGTCATAAGTGTTGAATAACAACAACAGACCCGTTCGCAGAGTCAAAAGTTGTAGGTTCGATTCCCGCTTTAGCTATCTGTAGTATTTAATCTAGTACTGGTTGTCCTACAAATCAATTACGGACAAAACTCCTCCAGAAATAGCAACTCATGCCCATCAGTGACATATGGAATGTAAAAAGAAAGAGAGAATTAAGAGAGATGATTTAAAAATATTTTAACATTCGTGAAATTTCTTTCTTTATAGTCCATACACGGTCCACTGGTGGGCAGAGGTTTCCTCATTTCTGGAAGAACGTACATACTCACAACGCCTATTCCAGACGCAACTGCGAAACAATCAGGCTCATCACCAGGCTCATCAAAATAATTACTTGTAGGTTCTATATATGCATATTTTACTCGATGTGCATTTGACCCGCGACTATTGACTGTGAAAGCAATAGTTTCAACATTTTTTTCAATAACCTCTTTACGTCATTTTTCGGAACTGCGGGAAACGCTAAAACATGCTAAACCAGCGCCTTCGGAACTGCGGAAGTTCCGACGGCGTTGTCTAGGAATCAATCTCAGAGTTGTTAAGAAGGGATGAGGCTTCTCACCTCCTCCCTACTTTGGGGGCACACATATGGTGCACCACCTCGAGGTTTGGATGTCGGGCGGCGAGCCTACATCTTCTCCGCCGCTCGAACCTCATTTATAAGCGTTGAAGGACACCCTAAAAGGCTCTCCTCCTACCTATTACGAGAGCAGATGAATTTTCTCTTTTACCAATACCTCATAAAAGGGTAGTTGCACCACTGAGCTAACTGGGTCATAGCCAAACATCACTTTGGTAACTAAGTATATTTATATTCATTCTGTTATTAAGATCACGTAAGAGTTACCCACTTCAAAATCATAAAAACAAACTGCTGTGTCTTACCATTTGTCTTGAAACAAAGTATTAAGTTAATCCCACAATGTCTGGCTTTTAAAGACTATTTATAAATGCTCTATTTATAGATAATCCATTACTTGGGACTCAGGAGAGCCAGGGAATCGTTCCGGTCTGTGAATCTTTACGAGTTTTGGGGCGAGTCTCTGTTTACGTTTAAGGGGTTCGTTCTTATGGCTCTGGCAAAATTTATATTGCTTCTCAACGGTTTGAAATATACTCTTGCACAGAGCAATAATGTCGGGAAAAATAACTTTATTTTTCCCTAAAAACTCTACCAACTTCTGTACGCTGGTTACAGATGTATGTGGTGGTGCATTGTCATGGTGAAAACATATCCGTCGTCTATTAAACAAAGCACGCCATTTTCGTGCAAGAGCTGTCGTCAGCCTGTCAAGTAGCATATGTGATCCTGTATAGAGTCGTGTGGATGGGGGCGTAGCCTGAATCGAGACGTCGTCTCGGTCTACAATTTTACTCTCATACCCCGCGATAAGATGTTTCACATCAATAATACCTACTTGCTATCTCACGTTTTTACCCGTAAAAAGGTGACAAGATGATCTATCAAAGAGATAATTTTTTACATTTATTTTTCAATACACTTAAATTTTAGATTTAATAAAGGGCGCCCTACGGAAACCTCGCAAAGTTTATCCGGATGTCGGCGAGCCGTATTTATCTTTTTGTAAATACATTAAGTCACCCATTTTTAATTGTTTTAATTTAAATGTAATCATTTTAATATTTATCAAGTACGCTTTTTGCACTTCTTCACCTATTTCGTTTGAATAAAAGGGCACTAAATAATAAGTGATTCATGTACCATGAAAATTATTTGTTTTAGGCAACACATTTATTTCTAATTTTTTTAACAGCCCATGTATGTCCCACTGCTGAGCACGAGCCTCTACATTTCTGGAGGAACAAACGTTAACCCACCACGCTTGTCAATGCGGATTGGCGGAGTTCCCAGATTCGGAATAAATATTTATAATCCAATACATATATTTCTTCCGATGTGGGAATCGAACCCGCGACCATTGACTCCGCGGGCGGAGGGCCTCGCCACTGAGCCAATTGACCGTCGAGTTTATTTCTATATGGATTGCTTTTTAGATATAGGGGATAGAGAAGAATAGCATCATACAGAATCAAATAGAGACAATAGAGTAGGCCTATGTCACAAGACAGCTTGACTTGCTTGATATAAATATTAATTTATATAAATTTAACAAAAGTAATAAAAAAAAATAATTTAAAAGTGTTTTTTATGGGAGAGGAGGGCAAACGAGCAAGCGTGCCGCCTGATGGAAAACAATCAACGCCGTCCATAGATAACCGCGACACCGCAGGAGTCAGGAAAGCGTTGTCGGCCTTTTAGGTATGTGTAAGCTTGTTAAATTTTATAATAATTTATATAATAGTTACATTAAAAAAAGCTTATTGTACATTAAAAAAAGACAGTTTATGTGTTGTAGATAGATCCGTGGAATCTAATGAGTATTTTTATTTATATATTTTATTTATATCTTTTTTTATTTTTATTTTTTATATTTATATTTTTTTATTTTTATATATTTTATTTTATTGCGATAGGTAACTATTAATATTTCTACGATATAAAGTAAAAATTTAAAAAAAGTAAACACGAAAATTAAGTGGGGCACTTTAGAGAGTTAAGAAATCATTACGCGAAGCCACGTCCCTAAAGGGCTTATTGTAAGAACTCCTAAAATATCGTGATGTTTGAACGTAAAGAGTAAACGTTAGTTAGATTATTTTCGTGTAAATTATTCAGAGCGAACTAAACGTAAATATCAACAACGCCTGTGTTACTTCAATGTCGAATCATTGCGACTAGCATTTACAAGGTTTCTTATACAAAATGAAGAAGATATTTAAAATAACTTTAATATGCTGAGTTCGCTTACAGCTTCTTTTAAACTTGTTTTTATTACATAAGGTACAGTTGCAGACTACAGATTAAATAAAATATGAGATAACGAACATGCAAAAGAATTTAAGGTAAACCTGAAGTCCAGTTACAACTATACACAACAATTACAATGAATATTTAACAATAACAATATGAGGGACTTATTATTTAAGTTATATGTATAGTTAGGTAGACAAACACAAAAAAAAGGAAATTAAGACAGAAACAATAGTTAAGACACATATGTAAAACCATAAAGATAAGTTGTAATAGAATTGAAACTAATTATAGCTTCTACACATTCTGCTTATCGGACTATTTTGTGTGAAATTATTTTTGGAGTCGGGCAAATTAAAGATCAAATACCTACCCAAGAAGCGACATCGACCAATTAGCTTAATGGCGACGCTGCCGCCTAGGTATATCAGCTTCGATCACCGCATCAAGAAAAATATACCATATGTATATCATCATCATCACCACAGACTCTACAGCCTCGGGTGAGCCTTGGCCTGGTCCAGAACATCTTCCAGTCCGATATATTCCTCGGTCTCCCCTCCAATCCATCACAACGAGAGTTTTAACACCTTGGTCGACTCCATCTTGCCACCTAAGTTATTTATTCCGAGTCTGGTTACCCACCAATCCGCGTTGGACAAGCGTGGTGAGGTAATGTTCGTTTCACCATAGTGGGGAGGCCCGTACCCTGCAGTGGGTCATATGTATATGGGATGCGAAAAAAACTAGCGATAGCTCAAATGATAAAGTTTACTATCTGACATCGTGTGTATCCTCTATTGGACTATTGACGTGAACCATATTTTCGTAGCACAAGCATAATTAGTTTAGTTAGATGGTTAATAGAATTCTAGTAATATTAAAAAATTGCTATTCATCTTAAAAAAAGAGTCTGTTTTGATACCTATAATTTTTTTAAACATTTCAACTAATCTAAAATTATTACTGCTAGAAATATCCGATATATATCAATAGTTCAATGATCAGAATCGAACCCATGATCTTTAATCATAAGCGCAAACCGTTGCTCTTGAAGCCAGCTCATCGCCACTTCGTTATTTGAAACGTTAAACATTTTTTTTTAATTCTTTTTTGTACTTTATTTGACATATTATGTGAAGAGGAGATGGTAACCAGGAAAAGCTGGTCATTGTTGGTAATACCGAAGGGGAGAGATCGCAAGAACGGTATCCAAGAAGATGGTCCGACCAAATGAAGACACATCTGAACTTCAGCAGGGCTACTTTGGACCGGAATCGATGGTGACAGATTGTCCGTTTGAGGAGCTCTAGTGACCACGATCCTCGGTAAGGAGGGACTGATTAAAGATGAATATATGCTTAAAAAGAGTTAGATTGCTAGTTCCATAATAAATAAAAAATCAGATCGTTATTTAAGAAAATTTAAGCGATTTTCGAGCATTATAGATGAGAGTGTGGAGATAAAGACTATTATCAGGTCATAACTCGACCAAAACGTTATTTGGGCTACAATTTTGCAGATCGCACCGACTGACGGACAGAAAACAGTACCCGAGCCGGGCCGACGATTGCAAGCTGTTTTGTGTACCGTTCGAGATGTATTTACTTTGTTCATTACTAATTAAGAGAGTTAAAGTGATCAATTAAGTACAAGTGCAAAAATTATATAATGTTAGGTCAATATTTTTTTATTAACCACTTGCTCTACGATTTGACTTGGAAAAGCGTTAACTCTGGAGCTGTAGCTCGAATAAGATCCAACTGTTAGCCGACGTGGCGGACACGTCGTTTTATGTTTCTACGACAAATGCCTATCCACTTGAAATATAAGTCGCTGGTGGTTTTGGAACAAAAGCATCTCGGCGTGTGTGACACGTCTTTATAGCTCAAGTGGTTAATCAGCCAACGCACATTTTACTGCTGGACATGAAAAAAAGTTTGATACCCACCATTTGGATAAGTGGCAACCCAGTACGGAGCATTTTTCCCAAAACTTCATTCCACGCACCTTCACTGTATTGAACCAGTTTAATTGAACCTTCGGCGGTGTTCACGAATTAATACGATATTAAAATCTTCAAAAAACAATCTTAAAAGCTCGCAACCCATTTGTGATGCCTCTAATATTGCAGATGTCTATGGGCGGCATTCATTGCTTTCCATCAGGTGATAAGTTTGCTACAATACGAATTACTTATAATCTGTCCACTTGTTGTAAAAAGCTGAGTAATATCTTAGTCGATTACGCTATGCAACCCGATATTTGATCATTGTCATAATCAACAGCTTAACAGTCTAGAGCTTGGCTCAAGACTGACGAAAAACTTCTTCCACGAACTTTATGCGTCAGCTACACACATTCAATTTCTACCAGCTGCCTTGCGCAGATATTACCTTTATTAAACGGAGAGTGCTTTATATCCTGACAAGATACGGTCTGTCTACTTCAGCATTCATCGACTCTAATGGTTGTAGGTCCCCCAACAAACGTGAATAGCCATCAAATGCACAATTTTGGCATTTTTCCAAATTCGCCAACTTTGGATCGGAGGACCTTTCATACTACGACTAAAAGTAATCTTAGCAAATAATTACAAATACTAATTTATAGATGGATAATATTTATTACATACAATTTAACGCTTCAGTTTAGTAGCTAACTCGCACCACTACTAGACCGATTGTAAACAAAGCACGGCGTACACAATGTACAGAAATAGCGTACATACTGCGTTTAAGGTTTGGCCGATCGCGTGAACACACATAAAATTAGATTGGCAGATAAAGTCGACTCGGTACTACGAAACGACGTGTATACGCATATAAATACGTCAATGAGATATATCGAGAAAGTTGTAAAGGTCTTTATTAGGTGTTTACAAGTAAAAACATTATATTTTGTGAAACAAGCTTGTAACAAAACTAACAAAGGTTTCCTTCTGTCTTTCATTGAACATTTTATTAAGACAGTGATTGAAATCGGTGTTTAATTATTTTACAACAAGAATTTGTACACAAAGTACATTTTTAAATTGACGACTCAAGTAAGGCCTTGACGATTAGTTCGCTTTCCTTAGCAAGGGTGGTTGGGTTGATTCTTCCCACAGGATTAATATTTTAATGCACAAGTATTTATGAAGTAAAAGTGATAAATTGTATCGGGCGTTACTTTGAAATCCATTATTCAGATGAAAGATCCAATAAATCTAATTAAGATCCGCTGAAGAAGGTTGTCTTTGGTAGAGTCTATTACACCTGAAGATGTCATATGTTGAGGCGAAACGCGCGACGTGTACATTGTTGAAAAGTTATGTTGTGTGTATGCTGGTTTGAATGTATACAATAATATTTATCGAATTTTGTTTTTTCGCGGATTGTAGGACGATAGCACTCTTGACTTGGAAATAGCCTGCAGCGTACTTCTACCGTATGAAATTAAAATAAAATAATTTCCTACGGCTAGATTAGTTGCGAACAAATACAGCGTGTTTCTCTCGAAACTTCTTTCTATGCACCAGTAATCTCTACAAGCCACTTTCTTCAGCAATATTCTGAAACCACGAAATTAGAACCTTTAAAAAACTAACCAACAAAATTCTCAAAAATCGTTCGAAAAATGCCGTCAGTGGTCCATGTCCAGGGTGTTGATTGCTTTCCATCAGACGACACGCTTCCTCGTTTATGTTACAATAAAAAAAGTTACCCTAATATTTTATAAATATTCCCACATTAACTTTTATTAAATTTAAAAGCAATAAATCAAATCCGACATCAATATTATATTCATATATTGCCCATGTAGAAAAAAGTTTCCGCTCATAGTTGAAGAACCATTAAACTATCGAATCTCCCCAAAGACCTTGTGTCTAAATAATGGCCTCCCCTATGCATGGAGACGATCTATTGTGTCCGAGCGATTTGTAAATCTATTACAAGTGGACAGAGATTTAGTAGTGATGTGACAAGGTGATAAAATATAACGTCGATGAACTTTGGATTTTCTTATATATTAAAGATTATTAATTGGTTAAAATAAACACTGTATTTTTATTGTGGGTATTTGCAAAGACTCCAGAAAAGCCCAGTAATATTATGTAATTGATAGTTAAAAGTATATTTTAATATATATAAAAAATCTAGTAATGTACCAGTGCGTACATTTTATATAATTCTTATTCTTGTTCAAAAAATGCTTATGTTAGAAAAATATGGTTCATTTTATAGTCTTTAGATAGGTAGAATTAAATCCGCGAACTTAAATCATACATGTATTGCAGGCACAATGCAAATATAATCATGAATTAGAACGAAAAACATTACTTACCTAACTTATAGCGGCTTACAATCATTCTCAATCAGATTCAACAGGAAAGCTCGATACAATCGCACGCGATCGCTACTTTACACAGCACTAACTCACTTAGTCTCACATTAATAGCCTTTTAAATTACAATAAATGTCGCATTTATCGATAATGCGCTGACCGCAACACTAGCGGGCGGAGTGCACGCAGAAATCGTTATTCAATTGGTCTTACTTCGCTACAGCCATAGCCGTCGTATACGTGGTTTGAATTACGCGTACAATATTTAACGAGAGCTGTCAACTATTTGACGGCACATTGAATATTAATTGTTAAAACTAAGCTATTAATATATTCATCGCGGATTACAGTTTATTTGAAATCGCGTATAACAGACCAAATAGATTCAGTTTTTTGGATGTGCTGAATAATTGGCCCGTCTTTTCACGTCATCATTAAAATTGCATTACCATATATTCATTCACGGTTGCGAACAGACTGGAGGTCGAAATTGCTGCTTATCTCTAGGAGGCTCTCCGCCAGCCTCCGCATCGCTTTCTTTTCGGGCCTGCGCTAGAGCGCGCCACTCACCAATGTCTTTCATAGCTGTGCATGACTAGCACTAGCTATGAAAGACCTTGCCTTGTAAACATTGCTTCCACACACCACCAGTTTGTGGAACCAGCTACCCTCGGCAGTCTTTCCGAACCGATACGACATTGGAACCTTCAAAAAACAGGCCTTTACATACCTAAAAGGCCGGTGACGCTTCCACGACTCCTGCGGTGTCGCGGTCGCGGGCGGCGTTGATTGTATTCCGTCAGGCGACACGCTTGCTCGTTTGCCCTCCTATCCCTTAAAAAAAAGACATTTGGGGGCCACCAAGGACTGGCCAGGTCAGGGGCGCTACGTCATCTCAGCCTCCCGTTGGTCCATGACGGCCATGGCTCTGCTCATATTTAAAAGTTATATTTATTAATGGAGTCAGGCGTTACTTTGCGGAAATCCATCACTATATGGACAGTCAAAAGTTTTATTTAGCTAAGATCCGCGACAAGCAAAACAATAACAGAGAATTAATAATGTGTGTTTTTCCGTTGGGTTAAGTGGATTTATTTGGAACTTAAACCAAAACCTTACCGAAAATCGGCCATCAATTCTCCACCCACCAACCACTATACACAGTACCAAACACACATTATAACTTTTCCATCTTGTAAACGACACGTGTTTCGCCCCAACACGACGCATCTTCTGGTATAGTAGACTCTACGGAAGACAACCGAAAAGTCACTTTTCGGTAAGTTTTTGATTTAAGTTCCAAATAAATCCACTTAACCCAACGGAAAAACACACATTATTAATTTTCTGTTATTGTTTTGCTTGTCACGGATCTTAGCTAAGTAAAACTTTTGACTGTCCATATGAAGTTATATTTGCTATTAGTTCATTCATACAGCAAATGAATAATTTAAAATCTTTTATGATTTATCTCGAGCACTAGAGAATAACAGACTCAGTTTTATACAATACGTCAATCCATCAATAGTTTTATCTTGAGCGGCATTTAATACCATTTGCATGCCATCAAACGTAACACTCAAAGCAAAATCCGATTAAAAGTTAAAATCATTTCGCGTATTGCAAGATAAATAAATTACATAGATCGAAAAAGCTGGAAAGCTTTTAAAATTTTTAAAGATTCTTGAGGACTCAGCGGCCAATATGGTTATTTGATCACGGGTTTTGTTCTAACGGGATAAATATACGAGCATGTAAAACCTTAGATAAGTGTGGTGAATAAATGACCATTTCTCCAGAAATGAGAAAGCTTCGTGCCCAGCAGTGAGATATATGGGAGGTTTTAAAAAAAGCATGGTTCACGGTATTAACAAATATTTAAAGAGATTTTAAAAATGAAATGTATTTGATTACAATTTGTTAACATTACAAGTTTAAAGATTCCATATTATGTTGAAAATATCTATATAGTAATAATAGTAATAATCCAACAGATTCCTTTGTAAATTAAAATTTTACAAATTTTTGTAATACATTTTGACCAAAATAGCCACAAAATATAAAACAAAATGTTACATTACACACATTATGAAACAAATATAAATGTATAAGAACCGTCTAACGCAGTGGAGTAAAAGACGTCTATATTAGTGTGTATATGGGTGTTATGTTTTTTTTATGGGATTCCTATCCCATATGAAAATAAACGTCTTCTACTTGTACTAAAACGTTACATTACACACATTATGAAACAAATATAAATGTATAAGAACCGTCTAACGCAGTGGAGTAAAAGACGTCTATATTAGTGTGTATATGGGTGTTATGTTTTTTTATGGGATTCCTATCCCATATGAAAATAAACGTCTTCTACTTGTACTAAAACGTTACATTACACACATTATGAAACAAATATAAATGTATAAGAACCGTCTAACGCAGTGGAATAAAAGACGTCTATATTAGTGTGTATGTGGGTGTTATTGTTTTTTTATGGGATTCCTATCCCATATGAAAATAAACGTCTTCTACTTGTACTAAAACGTTACATTACACACATTATGAAACAAATATAAATGTATAAGAACCGTCTAACGCAGTGGAGTAAAAGACGTCTATATTAGTGTGTATATGGGTGTTATGTTTTTTTTATGGGATTCCTATCCCATATGAAAATAAACGTCTTCTACTTGTACTAAAACGTTACATTACACACATTATGAAACAAATATAAATGTATAAGAACCGTCTAACGCAGTGGAGTAAAAGACGTCTATATTAGTGTGTATATGGGTGTTATGTTTTTTTTATGGGATTCCTATCCCATATGAAAATAAACGTCTTCTACTTGTACTAAAACGTTACATTACACACATTATGAAACAAATATAAATGTATAAGAACCGTCTAACGCAGTGGAATAAAAGACGTCTATATTAGTGTGTATGTGGGTGTTATTGTTTTTTTATGGGATTCCTATCCCATATGAAAATAAACTTCTTCTACCATATAGCAGGAGGGCAAACGAGCGAGCGTATCGCCTGATGGAAAGCAATCAACGCCGCCCATAGACAACCGCGACACCGCAGGAGTCACGGAAGCGTTGCTGGTCTTTTAAGTTTGTGTAGGCTTGTTTTTTGAAGGTGCGAATGTCGTATCGGTCCGGAAAGACCGCCAAAGGTAGTTGGTTCCACAGAGTGATGGGGCGTGGAAAGAAGTTTCGAGAGAAACGCACTCATCCAGATGGTGGGGATGAAACTTTTCTTTTGAGTGTGTTCGTTTTTGTAAAATTAATTATTTAAATAATTTGAAATACATAATTCGCATTTCAAAGATGCCAAAAATAAATAAAAAAAAATTTGAAAACCTAATCTAGAACCAAAATCAGCTAACTAAACACTATCGGACGCGCAATAAAACAAACTCAAGTACTAAACGTTCTCCTCAATTAAACGACGCCAATTTATTTCGAGTGAACATAAAGCTGATATCAAAGAGTCTCGTGCATTTGATATATATGTTTTTCAATGGTAAATCATTCCAAAACTGTTTCTAAAATAGAGTCAAGCCAAGGTCAGGAAATCCGCTAGTAACGTATCTATATATACGATCCAACGAGAAGATTAATATTTTGAAAATGAGTTTTTTTGTTCCTATAAAACTTATACTTTGTATATTATATACTATGTATACCAGGCCATTTAGCTGGCCGACCCATCATTCCTCTCTGATAGCGTCCCAAACTATGAACTCAACCTTATCCGAAGAGCTTTTGCATTACGACTAAACCCTCTTCTACTTTCATGTGCGTCTTCCATCGTTTCGCGAATCCATTTGACGAAGATGTATAGGCTTTTAGGCCAACAACGCCATTCTATCCATAAGGAATCTCGTTTGATAATCACGACGTAATTTGTACAGTCAATTTGACAGTTGCAATGTCAAAATGTAAATTTCTTGTTAACTTTCCTTCCGAGATTTCCCGACAACTTACATGATGAAAATGAAATAAAAACACACAGTGACGTTGTGTTTTTATTTCATTTTCATAATCTTATATTGTTTAATTATGGTGGCGTATTATACAATTTACTTTGATTAATGCGTATACTGTGTGTAAGAAGTGATATGACATAAATGCGTGTATCGTGACTTCTTAAGTTGACTGAAAAAGTCCATAGAATGTTTTGGTAGAGTAGCCACCATTTTATCAAGACTTAAGGTGATTAGCTGACTAGAGAGATTTGATGTTATTGTATTTTATTTGTTTAGTTATAACTAATTGCCATCAAAGAAAATAAAAGAAAAAGAATAACTTTCCTTCCTTACTAATGATTCATATGCCGATATAAGGCTTTGAACAGGCGCTAATGATGTCAAGGACTCATACTTTAAAAATACTCATTGTTGGCAAGGAGAAGAAATCATTTTTGATCACTTTAGATTTTTATATGCTATTTGCTGCCAAGAAACTAATTATACGACCACGACAGCGGAAACCGATTTCAAAATACATCCTCTTCCAATTTCATTTCACTTACAATGATCATCAGATGCAATGTTTAAAAATGGCGAATACATATTTTCTACGGCGATTCGCTTTCGAAGAATCGTTCGGTCACCTCTTAATTTAGAAGCGAAAATCGCTTTGGAGAGGCAAGAGAACGTTTGTTTACGTTTTGGAAACTCCATTCATTTCGCGGAAAATGGCCGACCATTCACAACAGCGTACGCTTTTATCGATGATCGTGAAACAAAACTCGACGCGAGCTTTGTTTCCGACCGCAAGTTTACCGTAGCACACGATTATTTTTCTAACCTTATACAATAACCTAAATGTTTGGACGCTGCTACGTTAGAACGTACAATTGTTTATTCTAGAACTATTAAAAATAATAAGTGCTACTACTATTAAAAAAACATGTTACAACATTTTGTATTCCTATTTGAACCGAGTTAGAATATTAGTGAAAAACAAATACACACAGGTTAGATTGATACTACCGTAATATCTGCCAGCCGCCCTGCGTAGATCCTTATTCCATGTAGCTGGGGGGTGTTCCACACTACTTTTGCTAATAAAATGTATTCTAACATAATGTACACACACATATAGACACATTAATATATAAAGTCCATGTTTTTAACAATACAAAGAATATTGTTTATAACAAATAATATATACATATGTATATACGATAACATCTATTTCCCGTAGGAGTAGACAGAGACCATAGACCTTTACCTGCTACGATCCCGGCAAACTTACTTCGTTTCTTCCATACTCATCACTCTATACATACAAGATCGTCGCACACAAAGATGATGAATAAAAGACGACTGATAAAAGAAAAAAGGTACGATGAATAAAAGACCTATGTCCAGCAGTGGACTGCCGCAGGCTGCTGATGATGATGATAAAAGAAATATTCTTTGCACATATAAGTGGAAGGGTCGGTAAAGAAATACCAAGGAGAACATACCTTGACCCAATTGCGGATGTACTCAAAAAAGTCAGGTCAAAAGTCGCCTCATGTTTATCTTAGTTTATCAACACAATATAGAACGCTTTGAAATCTTTCTATAGACATGATTGACTATAGAAAGATTTCACGAAAGTTTCAAATCACTTACTGCTAACTTCTATTACCAAATAGAAACAGAACTTGTTGGTTGTTTAAAAATAAACATCTAACGGATATCTTTAAATGAAGCTTAGTTTTTATTGCGGAGATCAGAGCGCTGCGGTGGAGAAATATTTCACGGAGACCACAGTTATGTAACGTAACTTCCATTAAACTTTTGTATACAAACTGTTCTCCACTTTGGTGTTCCACGCCTTTTAAAAGGATTCTTTTTGTATCTTATGAACTGATAGCACTTCGAATGATTATTTATTTATTTATTCTTCCTGTACATATTCTGCATACTTATTTACGTTGGTCTCGTAGGCTTATGTGTAAAATACTTAAAGATCGTTTTTTTTTTTGTGGGACAGATAGGCAAACGAGCAGGCGTGTCACCTGATGGAAAGCAAACAACGCCGCCCATAAACATCCGCAGTGCTATAGGCAGTGCAGAATCCTTGCCGGCTTTTAGGGAAAGTGTCATTATGGGAGGATGGAGGAGGTTTGAGACTCCCGAACTCAACCGCTCATCGGACGAAGCAGGGTATCTAAAAATTGTTTTTTGGAGTTTCTAATTTTGATAATTAGGCCGACGACATTTGTATGAAGTTATTTTTACACATCTATTTTCAGGTGGTCATTTCATCTCGCTGCAAAATAGTGCTATAATATTTTTAAGTAGTAAGGGTTTGATACAAATATATATAATCTGTATATATATAATGAACAAGCACAGAGCTGGGAATTCAATAAATTATTGCAACAAAAATTCGTTTTATATTGGCAGTCGGTATAACATATTTCGAGAATATTAAATTGATATTTTAAAAATGAACATCCATCGAAAAATAGCAACTTGTCTATTTTTCGAAAGGCACAGCCTTCTAAGTTCCGATCTATTAATGACGTAATTGAATTAATATTATTATAAAAAGGAAGTGATTTAAATCTAATTAAATATTTAAATAATTCCATCATATAATATACTAATTTTAACATTAATAATCAAATAGTCTATTGACTAATTTTCTTACATTTATTTCGTTTTGTAGCTACAGAAATCAAAGAATAATTTACTAACGTAATGAGTGCAGCAAAAGGTGAGTCATCAAAATGAATCGGAAAATGAAGTAAAGTTAAAAATGATTAAGCATCCCATATACTAACGAACCACTATAAAATTAACAAGTTCATTACCCTGAATATTTTTACAATGTCCAGACGAGTCGGATGTTCTCAATAAATAGGTCATACGAAATTCATAAGTAAACATTGTATTGGTACAATAGGGGCATTGTATTTGGGCCAGTCAATGCGCTAGATTGGTTTAACTGTCTTGTAGGTGGAAGCGTCGAGTGGTCACACAATATACTGAGAAGAGTTTAACCATTCTAAGCATATTATATAATGATAATAAATGAAGTATTTATAAAACTGTAATTTTTAATCAGATTTTACTTCGAATTTATTTATAATGAATAAAGCAACTTGACAAATAATATTTTTTTATATATTCACGGCTATCCCCCGCCGGGGTTGGCAAATACCACAGAGCTCCACCCGCTACCATTCATCGCAGCGAAACAGCTCTCCATTGGTCGCTTTTCGCCCTCGTGGGAATCAGGACGTGACGGGTGGCAAACCACGTCGCCGTCATTTTTCAACAAATTAGGTATATAAAATTCATCCTAGTGAATCCCACGAGCCGCAAGGGAGAATGGAGGTCAGCCCAAGCAGAGCCCTGCATGCTGAGGTAAGGCACCATAGTAGTCGGAGGAGCCCGATCCCGGGACTGTCGGCACGCTTGCGACTAAGCTCACCTTGCCAAGCCAGCCGTGCCAAAGGATGCGTGGCTAAGCACGCTAATCCTTTGGCACGGCAGATCGTGGATTAGCGGAGAGGAAGGAAAAGGATAGAGAAGAAAGGATATATAGATACATATATTTATTCTGATGCGGGGATCGAACCCGCGACCATTGACTCCGTGGTCGAAGGGCCCCGCCACCGAGCCAATCGGTCGTCCGTAAATAATAATAATAGATAAAAGTTGGAATATTGCTTTGGGCTTACAGACTAAGTAGAACATATATGACACTTTTCATTGAAATTAGAGATGGTTAAATTTTTAATTATGGATATAAGCTCGGAGGAGCATTTTTTAATCTTATTGTTTATTCTGCATACTCATCTGATAGAATGGAATGAACCTATTAAATCCTTTTTGTTTTTTCGCCGATGTAAATTAAACTGACTCTTTAGCACTTCGCATCATGCAACATGCATTATTGAGTGACATATTTTACGATTTCATTGTATGGACAATAACGCGTCTGAACAATGCTCTCGAATTTGCATGATCTATAATAATTATACGTGGGAATTGCTAAAAATAAACGTGGAATTTCATATAAAAAACGGTCAAAAATAAGAGAGTACATTTTAATGGAATTTACTTACGTAACAAAAGTACAGAAGTCACGAGGGTTTAATTGGAGAAATATAGAAAAATCAATGTATGTTCGTAAAAAATGTCTATACTAAGCTATAGATGTGATCAAAGAAATTTAAATATTTTTTTATGGAATCAATAGGCAATCCAGCAAGCGGATTACTTGATGTAAGGCAATCACCAGTGCCCACAAACATCTTCAGTACTTTCTTCTTCCCCATCAATCACATCTTTACCCTAAGGTAGGCAACACATCTGCATTGCCCTTAGTACTACAGTTGTTTATGGACTGCAGTGGTAGTTTACCATCTGGTGACTCGCTTAGTCTTTTGTCTATTCTTTTTCCATTAAATCATAATTAAGAGGAATTTGGCGGGAAAATTCCCGCCAAGTTACATCAGTGACGATGAATTTTCATTTCATTTTTATAATCTCATGTTATATTTTTTAACTCTGGTTGCTTATTACTCAATATATTATAGTTTGACTAAGGTATCGAAATGAAGTGAAATGAAATGAATTCGTGATTTTTAGTTTTAATGCAACAGTCTATGCAAGTTTTTGTATTATAAAGGCCACCATTTTATCAAGATGTATCGTGAAAAGCCGAATTTATATTTCAACATACTTGTTATTATTTTATTTGATACTTGCTTTAGGTACTAATTTTGGAATAATAATCAATGCGACTAGTTTTATTTTTGGAATGAAAACTTCTATAGCCGCGTTACACGACTCTGGGTAGGGATATAATCTACGAGTTTGCGTCAGCAACATGCTAATGCTTAAGGTATATATTATAAAAAATATTAAAATTACTTTTATTTATATTATTTATTTATTATCTATTTATTATTAAGACTTTGAGTTTAAGAAGATTAGTTTAAAATTTCAAAATATAATTTTAAGTTTTCACTTCTGTCGGCAGTTCTCATGATTGCCTCCGTTTTTTTAATTTTTCTAAGATTATTTCTAAATATATGCCTGCGAATAGATCATTCAACAAGTAACATGTTTATACAGATTACGAATTCGAAACTTGTTGGGAACGCATCGAAATACTTTACGTGTATCGACACATTTTTTTCTAAAGCAAAAACGGAGTTCTAAGAAGGACTGCTATGGATTCGGGTCACAGTTTTCCTGAGGACGCTGTGATGCGTACGACGAATGACAATTACACAGGGCCAGTGTGATAGTATCTCCGTGTAGTGATGCGGGGTGCGTCGATTCACACCTTATTGTTACAGTATCAGGGTGAAATCTATTGGGACATGGAAGCCAATTTTCTCAGTAATGGTGGTTTTTATGATTTGTTTCGATGTGACTTTTATTTATCGGTTGAAATGCCGGTCGAAACTAATGTTTCTTATGAAGAGGTATTATATAAAAAAAGTTCCTACTATTAGATAATTAACACATACATATCGTCACGCCTATCTCTCAAGGGGTAGGCAGAGACCACAGATCTCCGTCTGCTACGATCTCGGCATACTTTCCTTGCTTCCTCCACACTCATCACTCTCCTCATGCAAGCCCGCCGGTTAAGGATACTCTTGGCCTGATTTTTCTTAAGAACTTCGGCAATTTGGTCAAGGTATGTTTTCCGTGGTCTTCATCTACCAACCCTTCCATCCACAACCGCAACGAATAAATAACAATAAAGTTTTTTCAAATATTAATTAAATTTAGTTAATTAAATATAATTAATGTCATCCACTACAACTTTAAAAAAATCTATTTGAATTGAAGTGGATGAATAAAATGTATTTTTATTAATGATTGAATATTTGTATATATAATATATACAAAATTTCAATCGTATGTATATATAGGCGAGTGTGAACTAATAGTAGGAATTAAAAAGAAAAAATTTTCACATTCTGTATGTATATTGTTTTTATCCATTTTGTATTATTCTTTATAGGATAGTAAGGTTAACAAACAGCCGTGTTGTCTGATGAAAAGTAGCAAACACTATTTAAATTATTATTGATATTATGTATGCGAACACACGCAAAAGGCCGTCAACCGGCAACCCTCCAGCGTTGGGGGTGTCTATGATCGGCGATGATCACTTATCACCTGGTGATACGCTAGTTTGTGTCTGCTCTACTACAAAAAAAAATTATCTTATTTTAAAAAAAAACCTTATTTTTTAACATTGATAAAAACTATGGACTAAAAATATCAATGCAATTTCTTGCGATGATTCTTTCTAAGAATTCCGGGCGGCCTGATTCTGAGCTCCAAAAACGTAAATACAAACAGTCAATCGCGCTGTGGACGTATTCACGAGGGCAACAACCATTAGCATTCCGCGTTGTCGTTACGGATTCCGAAGACGCGCGGTGACAGAATTCTTTCTTGTTAATCGAACGGTTTACAGAATAACATCGCGCATTTACAAATAGCCAGCCACACAACACGTGAAAATATCATTGACACGCTCGCACTTAACACGTTTGCAGTTAACACCGGTAGTTATCGCGGTTCACATGGTTAAGCGCAAGCCACACGGAGAACCAAAGTCGTAGTTAGAACATTTCACAGGGCATTTGACCCCCGAAACCCCCCGTTTTTTAATTATTCTTCAATTAATTAATTGAAGTTTTGACACAAAACTCTTACACTTCCCACAATATATACACCCACACCTCATCACGACGGTATACGGAAAAACTTAATTTAAGTTTATATATGTACGTATAAAAAATAATTTATGTATGTATAAAAGAATATATATTTAACATATAATAAATATTAAAAGAATAAAAGAAAAATTAAAAAATAAAAATAATTAATAAAAAATTTGCATTCAAATATCTTCCGAAATGCTTTAGGTCACCATTTTATCTATACTTACTAAAATAATTTTCGACTTTTTCGAAATGTAATATGTAGTTAAATTTTAATTACAATGTAATTAATTTTGTATTTATATAAAACGATCTTATTATTTTTTATAGCACAGAAGGCAAACAAGAAAGCGACCTGCATGTCGCCTAAGTGGTTACCTCCGCATAGATTATCTGCATCTTTTTTTATATATTCATAACTGACCAGTAACAACAAGTTGTTACTTATTCTTCTTCCTAAGTTCGTAAGAATTAAGTTCCTGACTTTGACCTTGCTGGAAATAAAGAAAAAGAAAGCTAAGTCCGTTTAGCTTTGCTCGTTCCACTTCATTTATAATGTGGCCTGCGCCTTATGAATGCTTACTATGTACAACATATACAATTTTATGTTTCGGGGAACGCGCGGTAGAGCTAAAACTATTTTTCGTTTTTCATTATTATTATTAAAAAAACACTACTATTATAGTTCCAAACATGGTTTCAGACAAATGACCAGCCCACGTAAGAGTAGTGAAAATTTAATGAAACATTCACGAAAAGATAGACTAATTTTAATGAAACGTATCAGGAAATGTTTTACTCTATTAATTTCTTATGTGTGTGTGCTTCTTAGCCGATTTCAGCCACAGCGACTGCACACTGTACTACTTGTGAGACCTCAAATAATTGATATAACCTATTGCAGCTATAAACGTACGGGCATAGGTGCTACATGTGAAGACTCCATTATTACAGTTGTAAGAAATATTTGAAATATTCGACTCTTCCTATTGTTAATTAATTGAATTTAAGGAGAAATAAATAAAAAAATAGAAATATATAATCGACGCAAAAAAGCGAAAACGTAGTAAATCGCAAAACGACAAGTTACCACCATAGCCAAAAACACTTAAAATTTTTGAAAAACTTGTATGTGATCACTCAAAAACAATCAGTTTCAACGCTGTACAAATTTTTCTAGTGGTCGTAGAGCTGTGAGACTCAGACAAATCGACGCAGTATTTTTTCTGATCAGAATATGCAACAAAAAATTGATATCTGTGTCATTTACAGGGGATTCACTTTTAACATCGATATATTTGAATTGTGTTATTTGCTGTTTAGACGTAGAAAGTAGTTTTAAAACCCATCGTATGATAAAATATCGAAAAGCAAAAAATACGTTCAAAAAATCAATTTACTAACTAACTACACTAAATGTATGCACTTTGATAGTTTGTCGCCCTTCTAGTCATTTTACACATCATTTACAGGTACAGATTCGACAACAGTACAGACAATTCGACGCAGTATTTTTTTCTGATCCGAAAATTCAATGAAGTGTTATTGAGATCTGTATTGGTGAGAATTTCAATAAACCTAATTTGTTACAAAATGGCGGCGACGTGGTTCGCCACCCGTCAAGTCCTGATTCCCACGAGGGCGAAAAGCGACTAACGGAGAGCCGTTTCGCTACGACGAATGTGAGAGGAATGATGGACGAAAAGATGGATAAGTGTGGAGGAAGCGGGGAAGGTGTGCCGGGATCATGATGGATGGAGATCCGTGGTCTACGGGAAACAGTCGTGACGATATGTATGTATGATCTCTGTCGTTTACGGCGAAGCTTTTTGCGTCGATAAATATGTATGTACCTTCTTCGTAAAGTACGAACATCTCAGTTCTATCTCTTCGAACGTTATGGCAAAACTAGTTGCGATAATTAAAGTCTATATTTATAGTCAGACCCGATAGCATCGGAAGAACAACTAACTGCATTTAACAATGCGCAGCACCAAACCTGCGACACCCGTTTCATTAAAGAGACTAATTAATAATTCAGCGGCATACGCTAACGGTATGCCAACTGCGGCGTATGCCATAGGATTCGAATTCTGTACACGTTTTCTTACAATATCCTAGCCATTTATAGTGTATGAGTAATTCGCTACTTTTGAACAGATGTAATCCACAATTATTTATATATATATTATATATATAGAAATGAAAAATATAAATGAGTTAAATAAATGATTACTTTACTCTCCGTAATCAGTGTGGAGGAAGCAAAGAAACTATATATATATATATATATATATATATATATATATATATATATATATATATATATATATATATATATATATATATATATATATATATACATTCTTATTTCGAAAAACAAGCTTAGCACAAAAACATACCTGACCCACCAAACTTGTCCCGAATAAAAGTATCGGACAAACGACCTGTACAAATAATTGTCACGCATACAAATATGGCTTTCGGCGAAGGAACCGCTTATTACAAGTGAGTCAATACGCATGTCGCATGCAAGATATGCAATCAATTTGTCAACAAACAAACAAACGGCCGATTTATTGAGTTGTGAGAGTTTTATGTACGTAATGCCTTTCCAGGTGCAAAAGCAAACTAACTGTCGTATACAAATAAAGGAAACGTTAATAACGGAATATCACCCACCTACATCAAATTATCTTTTTAACATTGTTCCATCCTACGGTTGTTTGGATGAAAATCGCGAATAACGATAAGATAGACTACCATTTGTATATAAATATTATATTACAATCAATAATTGTATAATGTTGTTTTTGGTGTACAATAAAAATTTATCTATCTATCTATCTATAAATAACCGCATTATAACAAATTACTGGGCCTACATTCCCTGCCTTTGACAAGCGTGGTGGGATAATGTTCATTTTTCCAGAAACAAGAAGGCCTTGTGGCTAGCAGTAACATATATGGGTTGTAGAAAAATATACCTCTTAAACCTGGGTAATCAATACTCTCAATAAGGGGCATTCAAAGACTTCTCAATTCTTATGGTACTTACTTTATAGTCTCCTGGCGGACTTAAAACTGGCCTTCTTATTCAAAATTCTTTGAAAAATTAATGCAATAGTTTCCTTTCTAATTCTTTAGTTCACTAAGTATATTTTATTTCATCTATATTTCTTATTTTATTACATTAATAAAGACCTTTTATTATAGCCTTTCGAGAACTCGCAACACTAAGTCTGTCTTCAAGTCAATGACTTAAGACAGCCGGAAGTTCTGATAATATTCCACTAGGCACCACGAATATAGATGATTGACTCCAATAAGGCGCCTTTTGTCTCTCTCCAACACGCAACTTCCGCATAAGAGTGAAGAGTTGAAGCCGTATTCAATAAAATGCACTTCACGTACAAGGAAGTGGGAATGATTTCTGATGTCAGTACAGAAATATTAATCGTGTGTGCACTCAACTTTATGTTAATTTAAAAAGTTATGGTAGCGGCTAGGTTTCGCTCCCGGCGCCATTTTGTTGTTACATTGTCTGATCGACTTGCATTAAGGGTTGCATAATAATTTTATTAATCAATTTGTCTTAGAACCACATGAGAGACAGATTGCTTCTCACGCATGCTTCCTCGAACATTTGTTTATTTTATTAGGGAAAGACGACTCAGGGAGTGCTTTATACATATACCTATACCTAAAAGTGTAAAATTTATATATATATATCTCGAAAATAACATAAAATCAATCTTTCATTACATCGAGATTGAGAAATTTATTCTAAAAGAGCTTTTCCTTATTAACTTTTACCTTAATAAAATCAAAATTATATATAATATATATATATATATATATATATATATATATATATATATATATATATATATATATATATATATATATATATATATATATATATATATATATATATATACGAGATATGTATTTTTTTATATATATTCACACGCCTATCCCCCGCAGGAGTTGGCAGACACCACAGAGCTCCATCCGCTGCCATTCATCGCAGCGAAACGGCTCGTCATTGGTCGCTTTTCGCCCTCGTGAGAATCTGGACGTGACGGGTGGCGAACCACGTCGCCGTCATTCTTCGACAAATTATGTATAGTAAATTTGTCTAAGTGAATCCCACGAGCCGCAAGGGAGGATGAAGGTCAGCCCCAGCAGAGCCCTGCATGCTGAGGTAAGGCACCATAGTCCCCGGGGGAGCCCGACCCCGGGACAATCGGCGCTTACGTACGAGATATATACGTAAGCGCAATACGAGTATTTATTGTAATACAACGACAATCATCTCCTATTACGTCAAAATGTCGAACGCTCGTTGTTCGCGTCATATTTACTAACATATTTACATGCAAATATGCCGATTGATTATCAACACCCGATGCTTTATACTAGAGATGGTAACAAAAATCAAACCTAAAGAATATCCCAAATCATAAAAGTTGAATGGAAAATCTATGGTAGACAATCATCATCACTTTGGAATCGATAACCGGATAAAAATTTAAACTACTATCATATTTACAAAAGTTTGCGGTAGAAAAAGATTGACTTCTTAAAATGATAATCTAAACAAATTTGGTTAAAAAATATTTGTTGCCAATAATTGTAATTAATTTATATTTCATACAATATTAAATCAATTATAAATCTAATAATTTACTCATAATTATTCGGTATAAATCGGTTTTCCCATTTATTATTTCTATATATATAGATTTTAACTGATTTCTTACTTTAAGTAAATGTTAGTAGAAGATTATTAATAGGGTAGAGACAAGTTAGTGCCTGACCGAAGGCGTTTAGGTATTAAGGAAAGTAAATCTAGTTCTGAGATACATATGGCCTGGCCCTGGCCCAAGAGTACCCTTAACCGGCGGGCTTGCATGAAGAGAATAGTGAGTGTGGAGGAAGCAAGGTAACTATGCCGAGATCGTAGCAGATCTGTAGTCTCTGCCTACTCCTACGGGAGACAGGCCTGACGATATGTATGTATGTATGTATATATGCATAGCGAATTTTACGAGACAAAGTACGTAACTTCATATTCCGCATCGGTATCCGAACTTCGTTTATCCGCATCGGTATCCGAAACTGATATTGATACAACCCTATTTATTACACAGTTGTTGGCAGGAGTCGTTGCATTAAATCTTAAGTATCACCCGCCATTGTATGTTGAGTGATAAATATTTATCGATTCGCCTGTTACATAAAGTACACGTGGACGATAATAATATTTTATGCACGGTTGGTTCTTTTTTAATAAAACGCTAAAGGGAGGCTTATGATTTTTATACGTTGTACCTTGGGCATATGAATGAGGATAAATACAATTTATGAACACATTTGATTCCTAATGAACCTATTTGTAAAAACGATTGTGGTTTATTTATATTTTAAGTTATCGTCATCAATACAGCGGTTATATTCCACTGCAGGAAATGTCCTGCAGTGGAATATATAGGCTATATTATACATGCCAATGGGCCTCCCTTGAAAATGGAGGGATTCGCAGATTACTTTTTATTCTCTGATAGACGCTTCTGCCAATTTACTGACATATTCCCTATTTCAGTCCCTATTCAATGCCAGATAAAAAAGTAAAATAAAACATACTGTAAGGAGTAGTAGTACATATTTTCCAATGTCTCCGTGATTGATCTGTTGCCTAGACAAAATAACGTAAGAAAAGAAAAACAAAACATACCCATGCTGGTAATTCAATAAAACAAAAACGGTCAGTGATTGTCTTAAATCACATGAGTGGCGCATTATCTTCGATTGTCCAACGACAATAAATATTACGATACACGACGGCAAAACGGAACGGGTCTGTCAAAATATTACAAGCTGAATTTGACCGTGTTGTGTTAATGTTAGGATTGAATATCGCATAGGCTTTCGTAATCGGCAAGTGTCGTTTCACGTTCCGATCCGAGGATGAGACGCAATAAATTTCAATTAATGCTGACGACAGCCTAAGGAATTGTTTTACAGCTGAGATTTGGTTACTTTTTTCAATGAGTTTTCCCGTGGACTTATTTCATTGACGTAATAGGTTTGCCAATATAAAAAAAAATCCTGACTTTTCTTACGTTATCCTTAAAGCAAGCTGTTATATAATATTACGTTACACACATCTATGTATATATATATATATTAGGTGTACAAATAAGTTTCCGCGGTTTGTCAAAAGATGGCCCCACCAGAAGGTTATGGAGAAATTGTCAGATGTAAAACGTAATATCCCAAGTTTAGTCATCTGGCAACACCATAACCTTAAAGTACTAGTGATTCCGTATCAGCATCACGTAATTTTTTTCGTGCAAAAATGTCAAGTTTTATTCCGAATAAGCATCATTTGCGGGAACTTTTGATTTACTTCTTTAATGTGAAAAAATCTGCAGCTGAGGCGCATCGATTGCTTCTAGAAGCATATGGTGAAGCTGCTTTAAGTGAGAGAAGTTGTCAGGAATGGTTTCAAAAGTTTAAGAACGGTGAGTTTGACGTTAAAGACAAAGAACGCAGTGGAAGGCCGAAAGTGTACGAAGACATGGAATTAGAAGTACTATTGGAGGAAGATTCGTCCCAAACGCAAAAAGAACTTGCACTTACTCTACAAGTGACTCAACAAGCAATTTCACATCGTTTAAAATCGTTAGGAATGATTCAAAAACAAGGAAATTGGGTTCCATATGAACTAAAGCCGAGAGACGTTGAACGCCGATTATGCATGAGTGAAATGCTGCTTGCCAGGAATAAAAAAAGAGTTTTTTGCATCGTATAGTCACTGGTGACGAAAAATGGATTCACTACGATAATCCAAAGAAGAGAAAGTCATGGGTTAAGCCCGGCGAACCATCAACATCGACAGCTAAGCCGAATATTCATGGAAAAAAACTTATGCTGTGTATTTGGTGGGATCAGCTTGGTGTCGTGTATTATGAATTGCTGAAACCAAGCGAAACCATTACTGGAGCTCTCTACCGAACACAATTGATGAGATTGAGTCGGGCACTTAAGGAAAAACGCGCCCATTACTACTCCAGACACGACAAAATTATTCTTTTACACGATAATGCTCGTCCACATGTTGCGGCGCCGGTAAAAACATACTTGGAAACACTCAACTGGGAAGTTTTACCCCACCCGCCGTATTCACCAGACTTAGCCCCTTCTGATTATCACCTGTTCCGGTCGATGGCACATGGTCTGTCTGAGCAGCGCTTCACATCATATGAAGACACCAAAAATTGGGTAGATTTGTGGATAGCGTCAAAAGATGAAGAGTTTTTTCGACGGGGTATCCGAATGTTGCCAGAAAGATGGGGAAAAGTAGTGGCAAATGATGGAAAATACTTTGAATAAAACGTAATGTACTTTTCCTTTACAATAAATTCCTAATTTTTTATAAAAAACTGCGGAAACTTATTTGTACACCTAATATATATATATATATATATATATATATATATATATATATATATATATATATATATATATATATATATATATATATATATATATATATATATATATATATATATATATATATATATATATATATATGGGACATATTCATAAATGGGACATACTAATTTAACCTTTATTTAGTTAAATTCAATAACAGGCTAACAAAAAAAATGACAATAAAACTTTAAATATAAGGTCCCATTATACTATTTCAGTAATTGTGACCTGTGGTTACTCCATAATGCCCCCATTAACTTCCATTTGCGGTCGTTTGGAGCTCATTATATTTATTTTCTTTATGTACTTTACTCCGTCAATTGTACTTTCAAAAAATGGTCACCCTATTTTTAATGGTCGCATTGTTTTCTGTTTTCATATTTGAGTTTTACTGTTCAATTGAAACAATTTATTATATAATCATCAGCCTGCATCTACTTTCGGACATAAGGCACCCCCAAGGCGAACCTCTTAGCTCGATCTTCAGCTAAAAGCATTTAATTTCATTCCATCTAGTCCATAGTCACTCCATCTAGCTACGGGGCATCCCAGAATATGTATGCCAGGACACGGTCTCCATTAAGTCTCAAAAGAAGCAATTTATCATTTTTTTGTTTTTTTAACACCCACACTACGTTTGCTAAGGCGTGATCTCCACTCCAGCGTCTATCTAATCGCACTTTTTTTAATAGCTCATATATGTCCCACTGCTGATCACAGGCCTCTCTATTTCTGGAGGAATGGACGGTAACCCACCACGCTTGTCCAATGCGGATTGACGGGGTTCCCAGACTCGGAATAAGTATTTGTAATCCATACATATATGCATTCCGACGCGTGGATCGACTCCGCGGGCGGAGGGCCCCACCACTGAGCCAATTTATCATTAGAAAGGTCAAAATTATCATTGAGGGGTGTTACTTTGATTTCCAAGCATGGCGGGATCTTTTAGTTCTACCTAATCTAATTTTTGCTACCACGGTCGCCTCGTACGATCCTCATGGGAAGAAATGCAATGGTCGCATCCTATGCCAGAAACTACACAAAAGATGTCATTGAGACTGAATCGACTATCTATAACTATTATCGAATATCTAGAATATATCCATTGGTAGCGGTGTTTATTTTTCATCGGGGTTACTTTTGTTATTACTATATTACGTAAAGGGTCCATAAAAAATAACTTTAAATTTTTTTTTTTTATAAAAGTTCTCTTCCCCACAAATAGATCCAAGCAATATATAATACTCATTTTGCAATACTTATTTGTAATAACACTTAAGAAGTACAGTCGTAAAAATTTTAAAAGAAATCGAACCACGACAGGCTAATAACATGTCTTACAGTTTTATCTCTCCAAGAGCAGTTCCAGACAAAACATTTATTATCACGTCACTAGTGTTGATACAGTGAGCGCTGCACAGTCGGTGTAATTCCTGGTTTTTATACCAGCCTCTGTGTAATTTATACATCGATCTCAAAGAGTACGGATTCGCAGACACGATGTATCATTCAAGTATTAGGAAAATTTAAAAAAAAAATCGTGGAATTGTACCTTAAATAATATTTGGATAGTATAGATAGATATATTCTTTATTGTACACCAAAAACAAAGTTATACAACGATTTCTTCCAGACAACCGTAGGTTGGAAACAATGTTAGTATACTGCAACATTGTAATATTTATATAAAATTCTATTACGATAGAATCAAGCATATTAGTGTCATAAAAAATTGATTAAATTAAAAACAAAAGTTGTTGGCAAATTTTATGTGAAAATATTTTTTTCGGTTATTCTTTTCTTAATCGGTCTTCGGAATATTTTTTTAATTTTGGTGGAATTTTCAAAAAAATTAAATAAAATGACGGTGTGTTTCACAGCGTCTAAAATAAATGATATTGGCAAATAAATGATATTATTATTTAAATATCTTTTATTAAACCAAATAAAAATAAACGAAACTCAATATAATCATAAACAAACTCTTTTTCAGGATTAACTTGCGCCCGTATTGTATTTTAATTTGTGCATAATAAAGTTTCTGGGTAAATAATAGCCTAAACTATTTTCTATAAAGACCTATATTTTCTCGGGAAAATTCCTTCAAAATCTTTCAAGGTATTCCTTGATGACAATTTAACAGGCAAGCAGACAACATTTTTAAAAATGGTGTTTGGAGTATTGCTACCGTGCCAACGAGATATTCTATTAATGAAAGGCAATTAATTCACCATCATCGACAAGCGTATAAATTTTATTTATTGCCGATTAAAACAGATAAAATTTATACAAGCATCATACAACACATCACTCCCTTAAACGGTTGTAATATATAAACATATTTACTGTAATTTACGTCATTATAGGGCCTACGTTCAGCATCCTTCTGGATTTCCTCAGATTTGTCCTAGTTTGATAGTTTAACTTTCAAAATTAAAAAAAGATAACATATTAAGATTGTCGATAATCCCTCTTTGGAGTAAATTATTATTTTATTTACTTTCTTGTTTTCAAAAGTATCATTATATGTTATTGACCATTAAATTATTGGCAAATAATACATATTTATATATGTTATTTGAATTTGTAACAGACAACATAATAACAATTAAAATCTGTCCGGGTTTTAAGCACGAAATGCAGGGTTTGCGAACTTCGTGTCCCGTTTTATTGATTTTACAGGTGGTAACCCCAGTCCGGGCTCGCTTTCTCCTCTAAGTCCAAGGGGTATGTCATACCACTTAAGCAGTCGAGATAAAGATCACACACAACGTGCAATAAACATTGAAACGACTACTTCTACTATCTCTATATTAATTAAGTGTATAATATATATATATATATATATATATATATATATATATATATATATATATATATATATATATATATATATATATATATATATATATATATATATATATATATATATATATATATATACGCGAGTCATCCGATGGTAAACAACCAGCGTTACAAATTACTTCGATTGTTTTTCTTTTCTTTTGATGGCAATTAGTTATAACTATTTTGCCAGTGTCAAGTAAATCCAATAACATCAAATCTCTTGAAATATAACCAGTCAGCGTATCACGTTACGTCGTGATAAAATAGTGGCTACTCTATCAAAACCTTCTATGGACTTTTTCAGTCAAGTTAAAAAGTTATGATACATGCATTTATTTCATATCACTTCACTTATACGCCTTAATCGAACTATATTGTATAATACGCCACCACAATTAAACAATATAACTAATAATAATATAAGATTATGAAAATGAAATAAAAACACAACGTCACTGATGTAAGTTGGCGGGAAAAGTCGGTTTCGATTTTTAAAATTCAAAAAAGTCACCATTATGGCCGCTCTATGCGTATCACTAGTGAGGTACCATCGCCAGACGTGTCAAGCTTACTTAACACGTCAATCGAAGGAGCACGGACACGTACAATGCCCATATCCGCGACGGTTATCACTTGCCTGTCGCCAGGAGGAAGCGATGATATATCGGCGGACACTGTGTTGATACTGCGCTGACCTCTTTCGACTTTTGCGATGTAAAATAGGGATGCGCCTATCGTAACATTATTTAATGTGAATTTTAAGATGTTCCATCCCTAAGGTATTATTTTATTCTTAATTATGACTTCTTTTAATTATAACTCATTTGATTCATTTATTTTTGTTCTATTTTGAAAAAATACTCTTTTATTACCAATTAGTTGACTAAAAGTAAAAACATAACTGAAAATATGTCATTTAAGGACTAATATTATGTAAAGTATTAAGGTATTAGTACATTTGTGCGATGGCGCACACGTTATTATGTATGTGTGTGTGTGTTTTGTATGAACATGCGTATTCTTTGTTCTTCAAATGATGCAGAGAGTAGTTAAGACATATTTTTTGCAATTTCGGTATTTGTGGCTGTTGTTGTGTTGGTTTATTAAAATTAGACCACCTTAAATTTCCATCCACTTATATAGTCGGTATCATTGTAAAAATTCGTTCACAAACATTTAAAAAGAACATACAAAATGGCATTCGTACAAAAATACGTTTCAAGCGTTATTTTTATATTTTTTTACATATTATAAATAATTATTTTTACAGTGTGCATATTTATATTGTATCATGTATACTTCATTTATGGATAATCTCTACCTGTGTCTGCTACCATTTTTCCAATGAGAGTTATGGAAATGTCTAACACCTTATTATACAATATATGACCACGACCACTCCGTCAAGAGTATACGACTGAGGAGGAGGATATTCAACGTTCCAACCAAAAATTATTTTTAGCCAAAAAAAATCTAGCACTTTCACTTGCAGTTTTCTTTATACAAACAAACATCCTCTGAATTATCAAGCTTTTTATAATACGCTTAAAAATATAGATAGCAGAGGATAAGCTGGAGTCTTAACGAGAAATATTGTTGATGACTTAGAAATTCTGTTCTCTTGACCTTGTATAAATTAAACATATATATGTAAAAACAGAATAAAGACATCTCTTCGACAGTTACTATTAAAGCAGTAGTCAATTTCCGTTTATTCTTCATTCTTAACCCGGCAGCGAAGTAAGGAAGAGGACACACTGTACTGTTTGAATATATACCGAACTTAAAAAATCCATAAAACATTTTGTTATGCAACTCATGTGCGCCGGCTTCTAGCGGCGAAAAAAAAAAATAAGTGTTACGCCTCGCCGACATACAAATTAGACAATAACCATATATAGTTGCATTAAAATTCAAGGAAATTCATTGAACTAGCATTATGTAATAAATGTAATTCAGTACTTTATTAGCTACTAAGTTGTGATACTCTATTATTTTAATTTTATATACTCTATTATTTTTATTTTATCTTTATATTAAATGGAATTCGATACCGTGATGTAAGAAATATATACCACGATGTATATGGGCGGCGGTGATTACTTTCCGTCGGGTGACACGCTTGCTCGTTTGCCTCCTTATTCCATAAAAAATATTTTGATAGGTAAAATACAATTTGCATTTTGTACAGCCCATATATATCCCGCTATTGAGCATGGGCATACCTATTTTTATTTTTGGAAGAACGAACATTTACCTACCACCCTTGTCCAATGCTTGGGAGATCCAGCCTCAGAACAAAGCCTATACATATATTTATGCCCTTTTGGAATACGAACCCACACAAAACCACTTAATATCTACTGTAGTATTTTTTTTATTTTTACACAATTTTTCATACGCATAATTATTTTTATATATTTTTTTAAAATTCCAAAAGCATCTATTATTGTTCTCCTTAAATAAATCAATGAAAAAGAAGAAAAAAAAATAACTAATATAGTCTATGAATCCAGTTTAAAAATAAAACGACATCAATTACCGTCTTTATCTTATAAAAACAATTTAATTCCCTTCCAGTTGTATAGTGTACGCATATGTATTAATTATAATAGGACACACCGATAATATGATTAATTATTTGACTTAAATGAATAACATCATCCAGTGATTAAAGATACATACATATCGTCACGCCTGTTTCGCGTAGGTGTAGGCAGAGATCCAGAGTTCCATCCGCTACGATCCCGGCACATCTTCCATGCTTCGTCCACACTCATCCATACTTCCTTTGACATTCATCGTAACTAAACAGCTCTCTGTTAGTCGCTTCTCGCCCTCGTGGGAACCAGGACGTGGCGGGTGGCGAACTACGTCGCCATCATTTTTTTATCAAATTAAAATTATTACAATTCGTCATAGTGAATCCAATGAGCGGATGGAAGACAGCCCCAGTAGAGCCCTGCATGCTGAAGTAAGGCACTATAGTACCCGGGGGAGCCCGATAACGGGACGGTCGGTACGCTTGCGACTAAGCTCGACCCTAGCCACACATTCATTGGCACGGCAGACCGTGTATTAGCGGAGAGGAAGGGAAAGGATAGAGAAGAAAGGAAAAGGCAGGGGAAAAGAAAGATTGATTTAGACAGGATGATAGGGATATGATACTACCGAAATGGAAGACAAAGAGTGATACAGTAGTAGCTCGGGAGGCCGGGGTCGCGTACCTGTGTACCAATACCATACCTACCATTTCATTTCATTCCATTTCTTACTATCAGTTCAGGGATTCATAGAGTCACTCTTTTTATCTTCCTTAATTTACTTCTTCGACTCCAAATACTTCCTTGTTCCCTTCTATTTTAGTTTTAATATATGTTTATTCCATTAGGTTTTATAATTTATAAAAGCAACTGTTTACACTAGGTGGAAATTAATAATATAAAGTTTCGTGTTTTTCATTTCATAAATGAACAATTATATACATACGAGAGCTGTATATAAAAAGTACATAGGCAGCTTTTTTATTTCTCCACTATAAACTTTTTCTCATCGTGAATAAAACATTAATTCCATAGAACAGAAATAGTTCCCAGCGAAAATATACTTTCAATGTCCGTCCTGGAACTCACTTGCATCTTCACAAATTTAAATAACCTGTTACTGTATTCAAATTTATCTAGTATTACAACGGGGCATGGTTTAAATTTCGATAACTTTCAGTTTCATTACGGTAAAACATTACATTGTCGATCAGTACACGCAAAGGGCGTCGGAACGTTCTGGCCGCATAGAATACCGATTCGAAAATAGAACGTCAGTGACAATGAAAAGAGAACTAAATTGAAATATTTCAAGTCTGCCCTCGAATGTGCCTTTGCCCAATTAATTGATTAAAAAAAAAACAATATTCCAACATTACTTTATGTATTTTATAGCTTTTATTTTTCATGATAAATCAAATTAAACATATATCGTGCAAACATTTGAACAAAAATATTTTCTAATTAAAATTATATTTGTGTACAATTTTTGGTGCTTTTGTGAATGATTTAAAGTCGGCGATGCCCCATTCGCCAATTTGTGAACAGGGGCTGCTTGCGGAGGCGTGCCTGCCGAGGTTTGTTATGCATCTTTTTTTCCCTAAATACTTCTTATAAATATCATTAATTGTATATAACTGAACGTTTTACTTGATTATCTTGAACTAAATATTAATATTTTAATTATATTATTTAAAAAAGCGCAAAAAAGAATAAGAGTTTTTTATTCTTACGCCATTTGTCTCACTGTTGAGTGTCACTTTGTTTCCGAAGTTGTGATAGTTTATATGTTTTATAATAAACATGACGTCAAAGAAAATTGTGAATCTTCAAGTGTTTAGAAAAAATACAGACTTCTATGACTTGTTTATGAATATTATCCTATTGATCATTTGACTAAACCTTGTATGAAATATATATACGTTCTTTCATTTAGTGTCTATAACTATAACAGTGATTCTCAATCCAACGATTCACGTACCGATATTGGGCCGTGACTCAAATGGTATCGATTGAAAGAATGTATGCAGATCAAAATAATAAAATAAATAAAATCAGTGCCGCCCCTTCTTGGGCGCCGCTTTTTGGGCGTCCTTTATTAAAAAGGACGCCCAAAAAGCGTATAGCTTCCCCTCTCAGCGGTCCGCTGGAATATTATCAAATGGGGAGGATTATTAAAAGTTTGGGGATCACTGATCAACACCTTACTACTGTTATCATTTCCATACAAAAGTCAGAATCCATATTCTGTGAATTATTATAAGTAGGTAAGCGAAAATAATTTTCAACGCTGGCAGTTTTCTGTTCACCGTGATTCTCATATGAAAAACTATTTTAATAGACTTTTATGCGTTATACTGAGAAATTGACCATCACTATCGGCACATTTTTCATACAATAAATAGGGTTGTCATGTTTATTTTATAAAAAATTCGTTGCATTCATAATTTTGATATAATAATTTAAATTTTCTTCTATATAAAAATCTTTAGTTCAAAGTTCCATGTTTCCAAAGTAACGTAAACTTAATTTTTCATTTTCATTATTCATTCTTCATTTCATTCATCATTTTTCTTTTCATTAATATTTTTAAAATTTATAACAGATCCCTTAGTATCTTCACTTTTTGATAAAACAGTGAAAATACTAAGGGATCTTTTTTTTAAGTTAAAAAATAAGATCCCCTGGTTAAAGTTTTATAAATTATTTTTTATAATGCAGTCATTATCTTTTTGTCCCGATAGCCAAATCATTTACATGCAATCAAAAATAAAAATACTGAAATATTGGCACAGCCCTAGCCGTAAGTATATAGTATAAGTTTTACTATCGCCCAATAAACAGCGAAAATAGACGATTTCTTTGAGTCATTCTTCATCGCTCGGAAGAACCATTCGCGGTTTGGCAACCAATCTTATTGTTGACGTATCCAGTTTCCAGAATTTTAACTGTTTATATATAAATAGGTAACATTGTTCTAAGTTTGCTCACCTTGATAGTCTTTTTGTTATCAACGTTTGCAAAACGCCTCAATAGAATCCGTTCATCCCTTTTCAATACATTTACGTCTACGTTAAACAAAACAATACAAATATAAAGAAAATTTTAAACTTATTACTTACTACTTTTTAGTTTATTCCTTTGAGTACTGTACAATTCAAGATTATTTTAAGCTATGCTATACCTATTTATTTTATACTAGTATAAGAAAATAAGAACTTAAAATTATATGAAATATAAAAAATAGAAATAAAAAGAATCATAATTTCTAAAAAGAATCTATCGAACTATAATACAACTAAGCATTCAAAATTTTATTATGTACTAATGATAAATAACATTACGATTGGTAAGATCATCATTTATTATTATAGCGACCACTATATTATTAAAGTTTACCGATTACAAGCATTTATGTCCAACGAATTTTTCTAGTAAGGTTAAGAATATTCTTATCCTTACTATGTATGTAAGATATATTTCTATATATATGTTTGTATTCAATTAAGTATAGTAATATTACTATACTTAATTGAATACAAACATATATATAGAAATATATCTTTATTATTTCGTAGTACTGAAGTGTGCCAGGTGTATTGATACGGTAACACGGGATCATTACGGGGCTTTATCTTCTATAGAATAAAACTTTTCCTGATGATATTAATTTATTTTTCTATTCACTGCACATTTATATAATATTTTACATTTTGTAATATAATTAACTCGTGCGATATATTTATTATACGAGAGTCAGTCGATCAAATCATAATCCATGTGAAAAACAATTTACTTCTTTTTTTTAATTTTAAAATAACGATTGTTTAAAATAAGTATTATAATATAATGTTTAAATAAGTAATATAAAGTTTTAATACATAAGTGATACATTTATCAATGTATCACTACAGTACACAGCACAACAGATTTAAAAATTGTATATGTAAATACTCTGTATGCTTTAGTATGTAATTTAAAATATACGAATAAAAACGACTTTTCCCGCCAATTTATATCAGTGATGGATTTTTATTTTATTTTCATAGTCTTATAATATTATCAGTTATATTGTTTAATTGTGGTGGCGTATTATGCAATATAGTTCGATTAAGGCGTATAAGTGAAGTGATATGAAATAAATGCGTGTATCGTAACTTTTTAAGTTGACTGAAAGTGTCCATAGAAAGTTTTAGTAGAATAGCCACCATTTTATGAAGACGTAACGTCATAAGCTGACTAGTTACATTTCAAGAGATTAAATATATTGTACTGTACTTGACACTGGCATAATAGTTATAACTAATTGCCATCAAATAAAAGAATAAATAAAAAAAAAGGTTACAATTTTGTATGTTAATAAAGAAAGCAAATAAATTAGTAATAACGAAACACAGGCAGCAAGTGATTTCTAATCTCTACGCGTGTTCATTTCAAATTCTTGGACAGATAACGAAAGCAAATATGTACTAGTGCTAATGGCCGCTCAAATAAATTATTGAGACACAGTATATCAAAGCTAATAGTCGTTAACAATGATCAAAAGACGTTTGACCTGTTGTAATAAATTAAAAACAAAGCAAGCATTTTTCCAAACATACATTTGAATTGTGAATATAAACCTACTTCACAGTGAAGTTTTAACCTAAATTTCAAAACGCTTTTTGAAGACTTTACTTAAGTTTTATGGGAAATATTTAATAGCTATCGCTTTGAAAGAAAGCGTGCCCTAACTAAAGGGAGGAAACAAAGTTTATTATAGATTAGTACTATATTTGTAATTGAAATCAACATAACTATAAAATTGGCTTGGGCATGACCGATTGGCTCAGAGACGAAGCCCTACGCCCGCGGAGTCAATGGTCGCGGGTTCGATTTATAAATATTAATTCTGAGTCTAGTAACCTCCCCAATCCGCATTTCCTTTCCTGCCCCTTCCTTTTTGTCTATCCTTTCCCTTCCTCTCCGCCAATCCACGGTATGCCGTGCCAATGGATGCGTGGCTAAGGACGAGCTTGTCTAGAATGTTAAAACAGCTATTCTTATAATAAACAAAGAATGAAATCGTGTAATGAAAATGAAATCTTAGCCAAGTAAAAATTCGCGATATGTTTATTGCGGATCTTTCCACATAGTAATGGATTTTTCGCAAAGTAACGCCTGCCTTTATTAATCATCTAGAATAAAGTGATAATTATTTTATTAATAATATTTTATTTAACTTCTTAAAACTAGTATTGTATCGTCAAAATATTTAAAAGTCTACAATAACGACTGGCCGAAGAAATTTTCAGACAAATTTATACGCTTTCGTAAAAGTTATTTTCGATTCGGCGTAAAACATTGTTTTAAGTAACGAGTTACATAGGAGTTTCAATAATGGATACCGGTGTAGGTATAAACATTTTTTAAGATATATATTTTCTTCTTAAAATAACTGCATTTACCTGTCAGCGCGATTTTGTGAAAATGGAATATTTCGATTGTATAAACACACTAAACTGAAAAATATTTAATCTAAGTATATTTCACGATATACGAGTACATTATAAAAGTTGTAATGTTTTTTTTAATAATATTTGTAATACCATTACTGCCAAGAGCAAGTTGTATATGCAAAGTTCAAAATAACACAAATGGATATGTAGCGACGCGATTACTTTCGGAGTCAATAGTCGCTGCTTTAATTCCCGCAACGAAATAAATATATAATATGTTTGACCTATTTGTACTTATTCTGTGTCTGAATATCACGTCGATCCGTCTTGGTTGAGCGTGATGGATACAAATTCTTATGCGCCCCATGGTTTTAATAATAATAATAATTCTTTATTTGTATAATGTGAGGTTATAACAACATGAAAAAAAGACGTATAAAAGCTCCATCACATTGCCACTTACGGCGTACAAATTTCATTAATTATTACACACTATTAGAAATAACTAAAACAATTATTACAAATCTAAATACATAGCTAAACTATTATAATATCATTAAAATTATAATTTATTATTACATTTATATACCACTTTATACTTTACACTATATGTTTATCTATTATATACATTTGACCGACTCTTTAAAGCAAAAAAGTCCTGAATATTATAAATATTGGCATCTATTACCCATTTATGTAATCTTTTTTTAAATAATGTTTGTGTTCAATTGTTTTATTTCATGAGGTATATTGTTGTAGATGCGTATACACATGAACAGGCAACTATGTATTAATATATTAATAATAACTATTTAATTTAGTGTGTTAATAAAATTGTAACATAAAGACTTTTTTATCCTATTTCATATACTGGTTGTTAATAAAAATTCACTAGAACTTATCAAAACCAATCAAATGAACCCAAATCTTCGGGGTTCATTTGTTTTTTTTTTGACAATTTTAGTAGTTAAAATTAGTTTAGTAACAGTAAAATAATTCTACTGTCTACTCGTGACAGACTGTTGCTACCTAGGTACCTAGGTACCTAGGTATTTTGTCAAGAATGGCATAATATTTGTCTGTAGCATGAATAGATCGGCTCGCCCGGGGAAGGGCCACACTTCCGCAGAAAATCGACGTCTGAGTGGTAGCTTAGTTACCGCGCTTCGTACTGTGAGCGACCTGAGTTCCGGAAGCCCAACACCCTCCCCCTCCCATAATGTCCCTTTCCTTAAAGGTTGGCAACGCTTGGCCGATGTCGATGCTTTTCATCAGATGACACGCGTACTCGTTTGCCTTCCTATCCCATAAAAAAAAGTTTAATATGTGGAACTTATCAAAACCAAGCAAATGAACCCAAACGTTCGGGGTTCATTTGATTGACAACTTTTTCGTGTAACAGTAAAAGAATTCCAGTGACTACTCGTGACAGACTCTTGCCACCTAGTTAAAATAATCATAATGTTTTATTGTGACAGAAATCCAATGTGTGAACAAAGTTTCATAAGAATCGGTTTAATAGCAATAATCGAAAAAACGAAAAAAAAATTGAAGTAAATAAATAAATATTAAATAATAATTCAGCTAAAAAACGGTTATAAACCAAATATTTATTTTTTTAAATCATATAAAGTCATCATCTTTACATGATTTAGTTATATTGTTTTGACAGTCAAAACTTTTACTTAGCTAAGATCCGCGACAAGTTATCTAAGTAATTGCGATGGATCTTAGCTAAGTAAAAGTTTTGACTGTTCACATAATGTTGGATTTCCACAAAGTAACGCCAGATTCTATTAATCATTTTATATTGTTTGATTTTATGTTGTCTCTTTATATTTTGTATTGATTTTTCTGAGCCTTCAACAAAAAAAATGATAATAAAATTTGATAATTTTATTCATTTAAGCAATGATGTGAATTTTAATCATTCTGTAGCCATTTTTATGGAGCGTGTATTCTAAATGAGTGAGATGCGCAGACGCATTTTTCTACTTATCAACGCGTCGTAGATCATCCGCGACGCTATATACCGTATAGAAATATATTTCCAAGGGCCGATTATTTGATATATATATATATATATATATATATATATATATATATATATATATATATATATATATATATATATATATATATATATATATATATATATATATATATATATATATATATATATATATATATATATATATATATATCTAACATACTATATGTAGCTTTTGCCAAATGTATTGTATGTACATGTTATATATGTATGGCCTACAAGTATTTACTCCTGATTTGGATGTATCCATCAGCCTTGAAAAAACGTCTTGAGTTATTGTTTATTCCTTCAGAAGGAATTGGAGGCCCCATACCAACCATTGAGGTATACAAATATGAACTGGATAACAAAAGGAACGGTTTTTAGAATGATATAAATGATGTGTAATCAAAAAAAACAACCGTAAATTATATTGAGTTCCATTTTCTTCATTCAAACGATTTGATAAGAAAATCTGGATAATGCGAGAGGGAAAATTGGGTAAAGAAACAAATAGAACGCAATTTGCAAAATTAACACGCAGAATTCATTCAGTCTTTTGCGTAGTAGCCATACTACGTATTAAAGTTCAGCCAGCCAGTATCCAGTTAAATTCACATCTCCAGTTACGTCTCCCTAAAACACACATCGACGACTAATTGGCTCAGTGGCGGAGCCCCCCATCCACGGAATCAACGGTCGCAGGTTCGATCTTCGCATCGGAATAAATATATGTACGGCCTACAGATATTTATTCCGATTCTGGTAACCCCACCAATCCGCATTGGACAAGCGTGGTGGGTTATTGTTCTTTCCTCCAGAAATAGAGAGGGACAGCAGCTGGACATATATGTGCTGCATAAAAAAAACATACATCTATCAAAACTTGCTTTGGTCTTAGATAGTTAACTTATAAAGTTATGATACACGCATTTATTTATTTTCTACATATTACTTTCGTGCTTTAGCTGAACTACAATAAACAATATTTCATCAAAATTCAACAACATAATTAATAATATATCATTAGTCTAAACAACAGAATTTTTAACTCCAAAAAAAATCATTTTTTCTCACTTCTCATTTTTGATGCCATCTAACGGATAACCTTAAAGTATATCCGAAGTAATTTGAGGGAGACCTATGTTATCGTTACATTGCAAACAATAATTAAGACTAAGTCGAAAATTAAATAAGTCAATATGCCAAACATTTGTGTATTTGGGCAAAAGTTTGCCGGTAATTATGGCAGCTGTGATGAGTTGCGATAGATCTATTGGAACATCTTTCCATGCCACCGACGGAACCACGTGCAAGGCACACGTTACGCGTGACCGGAAAGAACAGAGACCGTTTGGATTTTGTGAGACTTCAATCGAATATTTTTTGTTCCCACTCCGATTCAAATCTTTGATTTATTTTTCGAAATTACCTTTCTTAATAAATATAAACCTTGTTTTAATTTTAAGCAAAATATAAAATCCATTTTTCATGATATGCTACATACGTTTGTATAAATTTATTAATAAACTTATAATTTATAATAAATCAAAAATTGTAACATTTAAAAATAAAGCTTTCGTATATCTTCGACCCAAATGGCTCAGTGCCAAAATGTTGGCATCCTAAGCCAAACGTCGTGGGTTCAATTCCCCCATCTAGGTAAATATTATATTTAACCTGTCTATTTTTTAGGATTTTTTCTGCATTAGGTTTGTCGCGACAAAAAAGCTCACGCTCATTTTGAGAAAAATTCAATTTTGTTTGATAAGAAAGTTCTGAAGAAAGTTATAAATCGTACACAAATAGAATATTAAATAACAATCAAAGATGCTTTTACTCAAATAATATGTTTTGTTCCCGAAATGAACTTAGAAGAACTGTGGTCGTATGCAAATGACATAGTTTACTTTCTAATTATACAATGCTACACAAATAGTTACACGATCTTATACATCATAAAATACAGTTCTAATGAATTTTATGTCTGTTCTCATTTCTTTAACAACCCATATATGACCCATTATTCGACATGGGGCCTTCCAATTTCTGAAAAATGGACAATAATACACTCGCTTATCCAAGGTGATTGGTGAGACATACATAATTGGAACAAATACTTGGAGAATATTAAGTCGTTTTCAGTTACTTAACCTCTTCAGGGACGAATTTTTTTAAGTGAGGAAACATTGATAAAATTTTTCTTTTTATTACGAATTATTCACCTTATATCTATAACAATTTAGTAAGATAAGAAAAAAACAGAAATTATCTATTTTACAAAAAAATAGATAATGTCCTCATATGTGGCCATTTAGCGTTATTTCTCTTGAAATAACTAAAATAAAAAAAAGCTAAACGTACACATATGTGACAATGTCCCTGAAGAAGTTAATAATAATTTGTAAATAATGCAAATCATTGCATCTCCACAGTATGTCTTGTTCTACTAGCAACAAAAACATTGTTTGCCACGTGGTGTGTGTTACAACGCGGGATGAATGCTAAAAGGGACTCGGGGTTCGACTCTTGTCTTCATCAACCTGAACAGGACCGCCTTTGTTTCTAATTGTTTAAATGTGTGACGTTGTGCTTTTATGAAAGCAAACATATGTAAAGAATTTCTTTACAAAATCTATAAATTATGAAAAACTGAATTTTAAGCCTGGAAGAAATGAAATATAAATTCGATATACTATATATGTCCTTTTTAAATATTTATTTGGTATTTTTACGTTAATATAGTAATAAGAGAGAAATTATAAATATTCGATTTATTTCTCTCATAATAACCTATATTTTTTCGATTCAAAATAATTGTTATTATATAATAAATAAATTATTTAATTATGAAAATAATATAGCTATCGTAAAACTATATTTAGAAATATATAATAACAGTTAATATAAATATATAATGGGATATTTTTTTAATCAACATTTAAACAAAAAAGGACAGCAGATTCGATTCTTCTTTACTTTGGCACCGAATTACTCATTTCAGTCTCCGACGCTTATGTACATCAACCGGTCCAGGGAATCAAACCGAGTACAGCCAACGGTGAATCATTTAAAATGTAAAAGTAATTATATTTTCATACGCACTACCAGTCTATATTTAATTATATCTTAAAATAACACAAATCTGCTTACCAGCGTCTTGGAATGAATACGATTCCGCGGGTTATCCGCAAAAAACCTCGAAGAACACTAAAATTTGTTCGATCAATTTTATAATTCACAAACAATTCTATACACAACACTGGGCACAGTCACTTAGTGTTAAATTAGTTCGATAATTCACAGCAACGTATCGTGATGCAAATTTTTACAGCGACATACCAGTTCATACGTCCACACACCGCAAGCTTTGGGCGAAGACTGAAGGAATATATACAGAAGCTTTCAGCGTAGCACTGCGCTTGGGCCGATTTCGGATAGTAACTACCAACAGTATATTTACCTCTTTCTAATCCTCGTGTCGATGCGCTTCCGTCTCGTTTTCACTTAATGTCTCCGCATGAAAATGAAGAAAATGCGCTAGCCGCTCAAGTTACGTAATATTCTTGATTTATTTTGTCTCTTGATTAATGATTCCCATGTTTTCGTTTTGTTTTGTTAATGTTGGCGCATATTCAATGGTACAGTAACAAATTATCGTTTTCGTAGATTGTTCTACGGTTTGGTTATATTGGTTGCCGTCTAGTTGATAATTTTAAATTTGTAAAATGTACGTTTTTCTAATTAAGAACAACAACTAGTTAAAATACTAATGGAGTTATTAAAGATAAATATTTTGAAATAGCTATTTTATGTAGGTTAGATTTTTCAACAGATATATTACTTTTTTTGGAAGTGTATTTGGTGTTGCACGTCAATGTCTGTCTGTAATTGCTTACCATCAAATGATCTGCTTTTGCTTGGCTATTAAATAAAGATAATATATACATAATATAAATATAATACGTATAGACAAACCCATAGATTTACGACATATATATATATATATATATATATATATATATATATATATATATATATATATATATATATATATATATATATATATATATATATATATATATATATATATATATATATATATGGAGATATATTATAGCTTTTGCCCGCGGCTTCGCTCGCGTGGAATTTGGTCTGCCACATCAAGTTTCGTGACAGATCATTTTAAATAAATATATTTATTTTACTTAATTTATAGTTCATAAATTTGGTCATAGCGGCTTCTACATAAAAGGTAGGTATATGACGTCGATATATAACGAATTTTTATTTAGAACTATTCAAGACAAACCATCCTGCGATACATCATCTTTGTGTAACTCCAATGGTTTAGGCAACGTACGCCAAGATAGCTCTCAGAGACTACATTTTTTTCCGACTTAATTGACATGTATCGTTATATTACGACCAAAATTACATAAAATCATTACAAATTGTAGCCTATATGTTATTCCGATATCTAACCTATATTACTGTAAAGTTTCATCGAAATCCGTCCAGTAGTTTTTTCGTGAAAGATTAACAAACATACATCCATACTCACAAACTTTCGCATTTATAATATTAGTAGGATAGTAGGATTAGTAGGATAGAATAGGATGGTTGGTGAAAAAAATAATATAATAACCCCTCACCATGAATAAACAGCAATAGCTACCAGAATTATGAATTTGAAGAAACCATTATTTCTATCCGAATGTGCATTTCCTTCAACAACGTTTCGAAGAAAGTAAATTGTTATCCATTCCATTTTATATACGTCTTTCCGGCTTCCGCGTATGTGAGGCGAAAGATTTATTTAGTTTCAAATGGCGTATTATTATATATCTATATTAAGATTATTAATGGAATCAGGCGTTACTTTGCGGAAATCCATCACTATATGGACAGCCAAAAGTTTTACTTAGCTAAAATCCGCGACAAGCAAAACAATAGCAGAAAATTAATGTGTGTTTTTCTGCTGGATGAAGTGGGTTTATTTGGAACTTAAACCAAAAATTTGACGAAAAACGGCCATCAATTCTCCACCCAACAACCACTATACACAACACCAAACACACACTACCACTTTTCCATCTTGTAAACGACACATGTTTCGCCTCAACACGAGGCATCTTCAGGTATAGTAGATTCTACGGAAGACAACCGAAAAGTGAAAGGAAAACGAAAAGGAGGTGTCGTAATAAAAGTTAAGAGGCTTATATGGTTTCCGCACATATATACATGATGAATGAAAGACGACTGGCAAAAGAAATTAACGTTACAGATGTTAAGGAAAGGATCAGTAGCGGAAGATTAAGGAGAATACCTTGATCAAATTGCCAAAGTTCTTAAGAAAGGCCAACTCAAAAGTACCTTCAACCGGCGAGCTTGTATGGAGAGAGTGATGAGTGTGGATGAAGCAGATGGAGATCTGTGGCCTCTGCCTACCCCTACAGAGACTGAGAAGCAGAAGAGGAAGGCAACGAGCAGACGTGTCAGCTAATGGAAAGCAATCAACGCCACCGTAGATATCCGCAGTTCCATACGCATTGCAGAAGCGTTGCCGACCTTTAGAAAATGCCAGCCGTTCTGCTTACGCCGACACACGGGATTTTCGGGAACTTTTCTTCGTTGATATGATTGAAATTCTTCCAAGTCAAACTAATTTATTTTTCTATTCATTGTACATTATATCTCATTCATAATTTATTCACACTCTTCACTTTACATTTTATATCTCAATATATTGTATATAATTTCAATTACTTATGCTGGATGGGTGACATGTCTATCGAAAGACGATGTAAAGCAATTTATTTCTTTTTTATTTTAAACTTAAAAATTACGAATTTAAAAAGTAATATAATAAAAAACAGTAATATAATATAAAAGGTTTTAATATATTCAAATAAAAAGTTTCATTATATTAGTGATACATTTATCGAATTATCACTACAGTTCCAAGAGAACGAAGAAAGAGAGAAGAAGAGGTAACTGAACTATGCCTAACCCCTTTGTTTACTTCGTTCTTGGTCTTCCATTATTCACATCTTTACCCTAAAGCAAAGCAGCGATTACTAATAATAATCTTGTGAACTGCATACCCATTTACGATTTTCTTTAAGAGTGACTCTCCGACTTGCGAAGGTTGGCAGCCAATTCAGCATAACTTTGCTCCTCCTTCGCGACGTACAGAAGATCTGGAGCACTCTGTATCCTGGTCCAGTCCCTGATATAACGTAGCCAAGACTTTCTTATTCGACCAACTTGTCTTTTGTACCTGTCATGTCTCATGGTTTGACGGTCTGCAAAAGTTCACGTTTCTGCTTGACTTGTGGGAGAACCTCGAAATTAGCCACCCTTTGAGTCCACTCATTTGCCGATCTTCTAAAAAAAATATGATGAAATAACGTTTATAAACTATACTTAACCCTATTTTAATCGATTAACAGTTAGTTATGCGTACACAAACTAATCAGTGAATTACCGTTTGAATAAATATAAGGGTTAATATTAATCAATAGTCCCTATACAATTTAGTTGGATTAATTTACTGCCAAAAGGGTTCCTTATATTCCGGGTGGGCAAGATAAAAGAGGCCCTGAATGAATACAGAAGTATAAATACTTAAAAATAAATAAATTAGGGCCCATTCATAAATTACATCACATCAATTTCATGATTTGCGTGACCCATCCCGTAATTCTGGCTTCTACATGATTGCACGAATAAAGCAATCGTGAGAAATGAAAGGCGGCGTCTGATGAAGCAAGTCACCACCAACATAACGACCACGACTGCTCTATCACGAGTATGACGACCAAGAAGAAAAAGAATTCTCTGTACACTTCTTCGCAAACATACAATCTTATTTTACTGATATATGTTTAGCGCCCAAACGTGGACGCTGATAGTCCGTCTGCTTCACGAGTTCAGAGTCACTGAGAGAGCTGGATGTGTGAAGCCGAAGATTGGGCTAGGTGGCCCTTCATGGGGGAGGCCTATGAGGCCAGCAGTGGACTACCGCAGGCTGCTGATTGATATATGTTCACGGATCTAGCTAGTCACAAAGGCCTAGATAGGCAGGCCACCTGGAGAGGATGGAAGACACCAGAGCTGCGAAATCTATCACCAAGTGGATCCCGCAACAGAAGAGGAAGCGGAAGACCTAGGAAGATGTGGACAGAGTGTGTAGAGAAGGATTTGAACAAGCTTGACAAGAAAAAATCTAGGAGAAGAAAGGCCAGAGGTAGATAAGAAGTTGGCTTTTTGACGTTGAGGAGGCTAAGACCCATAAATGGTTGAAACGCCGCAGGAAGTAAGTAAATAGTAAGTGTTCACGGATCTTAGCAAAATAAATTTGACTGTCCATCTTTAAATCGTGAACACTAAATGCTTTTATCTTAAAAAAAGTTATTTAAAACTGAACGCATGACTTCCGGGCGCGCCGGGCGATAAGTTTACCCAGTATCCGCACAGGAAATGGATACTTGCGGCGCAACTCGTAGATTTCTGAACAAATTTGTGGCACGCGCGAGACCGCCGAATGATTTGGTGCATCGATTGATTGATGAATGGGGCAACGGGGATTTATCGGGTGCGCTTTGTGATAGGCGATGGCGGGGAGGCAAGCGAGAAAGTATTTTAGAGTTAGTTATGGTAATTGATAACTACTCCAAGACGTGCCATTTAGTCAGATCTTTGGCTTCACGCATCCTATTTCTGCTAGCCGCCCTGCGCAGATCGTCACACCATCTAGCCGGAAGGCATCTCACATTACGTTTACTAAGACGCAGTGTCCATTACGTATACTAAGACGCAGTGTCCATCACGTACACTAAGACGTAGTGTCCATTACATATACTAAGACGCAATGTCCATTACGAGTACTAAGACGCAGTATCCATTACGTATACTAAGACGCAGTGTCCATTACGTATACTAAGACGTAGTGTTTGAAATTGTATGTAATCACTTCAAAACATTCACTTCCAATGCTGTATAAAATTTTTTAATGATCGTAGAGCTGTAAGACTTCGACCATTCGGTGCAGTTTTTTTTCTGATTCCGAATATGCAAAAAAAAATTTACATCACTGTTATTTACAGCGTTTTCGCTTTTTATTTTATTTTTTAATAATTTTATAATTTTATTTTCTTTTTGTATACCTTTTTTCTATTTTACATTTTGTCATTATTTTACATTTTTATATTATAATTTTATACCAAAAGAATTATAGAAAAGTTGCGTAAAATCTATACTATATTTGTCATCATAGTAAAATTAATCTAGTAAAATGTCCGAACGAACCGTATGTATGAAGTTATGTATTTCAATTAACATGCTTAGCAATATTTAAGGCCAAATAAACCTTATACAGTTATAATCCTTGGTACGTTAAACAGAGGCTCTAAATTGGCATACATATTCCACCGAGTGCTGTGTACAACAGCAAATCCAAACAATTTTCCACATTTCATCGCGCTGCTTGTAGAATTGTCACTTTATTAATTAATTGCCTTGCAACTCATCAATATTAACCATCAATTAATTAGCGTGCCGTTACTTCAAACATGTCCACTTCCAGAGATTAGGGTTGTACATACATACATACATATTGTCACGCTTGTTGTCCGTAAAGGTACGCAGAAGCCACAGATCCCCATCCGCTACGATCTCGGCACACCATTCTTGCTTCCTCCACACTCATCCATCCTTCCTCTCACATTCATCGTAGCGCAACGGCTCTCCGTTAGTCGCCCAAGACGTGACGGGTGGCCAACCACGTTACCGTCATTTTTAACAAATTAGATTTATTATATTTCTTCATAGTGAAACTCACGAGCCAAAAAGGAGGATGGAGGTCAGCCCCAGCAGAGCCCCGCATGCTGTGGTAAGGCACTATAGTACCCGAGGTGCCCGATCCCAGGACGGTCAGCACGCTTACAACTAAGCTAAGCTAAGCTCGCCCCTAGCCACGCATCCATTGGCACGGCTGACCGTGGATTGGTGAAGAGGAAGGGAAAAGGATAGAGAAGAAAAGGAAATGGGAAAGGAAAGATGGAATTAGACAGGATGATAGGGATATGATACTACCGCAACGGAAGATAATGAGTAATACAGTAGTAGCTCGGAAGGCCGGGGTCGCGTACCCGTGTACTAATACCATAACTACCGCACAGGCGGCTAGGCAAAGATACTCTTTGTACCTTAGGGTTGTAAAATCATAATTTTGTTGTTTATCATTTGTAGGGTATAAACTGATTTTTTAAGGTTTCCGCATACGATAAACGTAGCTTTTACTTACCATTTTACAAATGACGTTTATTATTATTTGTTGACATCCTAAAGTTTTAATGTTTGAGAGTCTAACTCTGTATACTGTGAGAACTATCGTCATCGCATATATACCGAGGTCCTCTAGGCCACACTTACACCGGAGAAAAGTACATGTTTTAAATTAATAGAATTTTCTTTTATGGCAACGTAGGACGAACGAGCGAGCAATCAACGCCACCCATAGACAACCGCGACACCGCAGGAGTCACGGAAGCGTTGCCGGCCTTTTAGGTATGTGTAGGCTTGTTTTTTGAAGGTGCCAATGTCATATCGGTTTGGAAAGACCGCCGAAGGTAGCAATAATAAAAGGAATTGTCTATTTCACTCTCCAATAGCATATTATACTGTACATGTTTACATGTAAGGAAACAATACTCACACCTGCACACACCGCAACCTACGACGTACATATGCAATTTTTATTTAAGTTTATAATCTTGATACAATAAGTTAATACACAATTTAATAAATGTATATCCTAATTTTATTATTCCTATCACATTATCTGCATTGCCACGTTGAATCATTATCCTAAATGATACAGAAGTAAATTTACCGTTTTGAGAGACCGTGGGTTTCGACATTGATATAAATATACATATATGTGTGACCTACAGGTATTTATTCCGAGTCTGAATTCCCCGACTATCCTCCTTGAATAAGCCTGTTAGGTAACTGTCTATTCCTGCGGAACTATGAAAACCCCGTTCCGAACAGTGTAAAAAATATATTTATTTATTTATCTTATAAGAAGAACACAAGAACATAGTGACTTCCCTTAATAGAGACTATAACCACATTCATAATTATACTCTAATTAGCAAATTAAGTTAAAAACAAATTACTCATTAACACATGGCTAGATTGTAATTATAATGAGATAATCTACAATTTTAAGTTACAAAAAAAATATTTATCTACATATCAAATATTTTTTTTCACAAAGACTAATTTATGTTATAATTAGAAAAGACACAAAGAAGAAACTCAAACAAGAGACTCAATACGAAATCTTTAAATATTTTATTAATAGACTCAGATAATATAAGTAATAAATTAATTTCCGATTTTAATGTTAAAAAAAAAAAGAATTTGACTGTATATAACAAACTAGCAATAATCATCGAGGTAAAGAAATATTCCAAATTCGAAATACGTAAAAAAAAAAACATTAAAACACTATCACGATCAGTTATAGGAATAGCATTCAAATAACGTTCGAATATCAATAGAGATTAAGTGTTAATTAACATGGATAACCTTTAATCAGTAACATTGAACCTTCGTTTAATACATATTCTATAATAATGTCGTATTAGGTCTAGTTTACATGTATAAGATTTCTATCATCACTCGTTCCTTCTTTTGTTTCGGAAGTTGTATAAATATTGTGAGCCCTCAAATGTAGAGGTAAAAGGCTGTGTGGCTAAAGGCGAGCTTAGTCGCAAGCGTGTCGACTGTCCCGGGCTTGGGCTCCCCCGGGTACTGTGGTGCTTTACCTCAGCATGCAGGGAGGATGGAGGTTAGTCCCAGCAGGGGCTAACCTCCATCCCCCCTTGCGGCTCGTGAGATTAACTAAGACGAATTTAATATACCTTTTTTTTTCGCTTTCGGTTCGCCACCCGTCACGTCCTGATTCTCACGAGGGCGAGAAGCGACCAATGGAGAGCCGTTTCGCTGCGATGAATGGTAGCGGATGGAGTTCTGTGGTCTCTGCCAACCCCTGCGGGGAATAGGCGTGAATATATAAAAAAATAAAATAAATAAATGTAATATTACAACATACTTGTGTTATAGTTAAGAATGATACCATAATTTAATAGAACAAGTGTAGAAATAATCACACATACAGAGAAAGAGAAAAATATACTTTTCGCCACTATGATATTAACGATTTTACCGCACATGTAATCTCGCCTTTATTTTGCATACCGTACCGTGTCTTATTATACTGAACGAGGAACAACCTCATGGTGTGTACTAAGTCCACACCCTTTCTTTATCTTAATTAATTCAAGGACTTTGCTTTATTATTAAAGGTTTGTATTTTTTTTATATATGTAGATATCACCAGTTAGTTTATCGTGGCTCGACTAACTTTGTTGCAGGTTTCTAAGCTACTAAATTGTCTCTATTAAGCCACGCCAGAAGCCACTGTTTTCGCCGATAGACAAGACTAACTTGACTTATAAAATTATAATTAAATGCTTTAGTTATTTTATATGAAAGCGATATTATTTTTAAGCTTATATTTTTAATGGTGCAATAACTTATCACAACATCAAGGACGCTACAGATGCATTGATTACCTTAGGGTAAGTATGTGAACCGTTTTAGTCGGTAGACGCGCATACGCCGAAGTCTGACATGCCCCCCCCCCAGGGCGGCAGGGTATCCGTAACGGATTTCCCTACCTAAAAAATAAGTATTTAAGTAAAGGAATATAGGAAGGAGTAGAGCACCCACTCAATACCTCAATATTTATCGTATGAAACGTGTTACAAAGAAAACCACTAATTAGGAAAAGACTCGAGGTCGATATTCTGTGAGGGTGTGATACTGTGTGTTACCGGAAAATAGTTAAACTGGCACTTCATGTAGGACTCTACAATAGTTACTGAGTTATATTTGTTTAATTTGCTTCACAACCTCTAATTAATTAACATTTACAGTCCGGTTATATCAGAAATTCACTTTTCCTACTACTACTTTCGTTTTTGCCGTTTGATGGACCACCATATACGAAATATATATCTTCAATACACTTCATTTTGAACATACATATGTATATGTACGTAGGATATGGAATTAGAATTATGGAAAAGGAAAAGATTATTAGCGTAAAAGAGATATATGAAAGGGATAACATATTGTTTATAATAAAGAGTGCTTTAGGACTTTTTTTATTAACCAGTATGCTATATGTCACTTTTAGATCTCTGCTCACTTAGGTGAATATTCATTCTTCCAAGATATGCCTAAAAGAATCAGTTATTACAAATCACAACGCAACAAAAGGTCTTAAGACGATCACGCTAAATTTTAATAATATGACTTAAAAATGTAACCTTGGAAAGATCAATATAATTTTCTTGACCACGTATGATAAATAAGTAATATATATATATATATATATATATATATATATATATATATATATATATATATATATATATATATATATATATATATATATATATATATATATATATATATATATATCAGCCCGCGGACATAGGCCTCACCCAAGGCGCGCCACCTAGCCCGATCTTCGGCTACCCGCATCCAGTCTCTGCCAGCCGCCTTTCAACAAGTCCCCAACGTTTGTCGGATAACCAACAATTGCTGGAGTAGACGAGTGCTGGAGTGGAGAACTCGATTCGGCAAACGTAGTGTGGGACGCCCTCCTGCTAGATGGAGCGACGATCTGCGCAGATAAGTAATAAATTTCGTTAATTACTTAAAAGTTTTAAATATTTTAAAACAAAACGAAGAGGCAAGGGTGAGGAAGGTTACAATTTAGTTTTCCGATCATCCAAATAAGTCCTATGCTACAAAAAAATTATTAAAAACATATCGGACAAGAGAATGAATGTATTACATATTTACGCATACCAATACATACCCATATATTACGTTTAATTTATGTTTTTCGTACATATATAAGCCATATAACACCTAAAAACAGGAAATCATTTACATATTTATGTATATATAGTAGTAGTACATTTATATCATTTTGCAAGTAAATTTAGTGTTTACAAAACCAAAATTTAGTGTAACCGTATTTTATTGTTATATATGTAATTAAGGACAGCATTTCGGATTAATTGACACAGTTAACAAGCTTTTTTTTCTAATTTACAACAGTGAAAGACTATAAACTGTATACTAACTTGACATCTATCTAAACAGCAGTCGTGGCCGAGTGGTTAAGGCGTCTGACTCGAAATCAGATTCCCTCTGGGAGCGTAGGTTCGAATCCTACCGGCTGCGGAAATTGTTTTATTTTTTTTAATTTTACTTTATCAGAAACATAATTCACGTGTTACACACGCTAAGTTATAACATCAACCAACCGATTTCAATGAAATTTTGTATGTATATAGGTTGGTTGTAGCTTTAAAGATAAGTTACCTTGGGATATGATAGGTGGCGTTATTGTCGAGATATATATTTTTTTATTTTGTAAATGATTTTTTTTTAATTTTTTAAATCTATGGGATGACGTCTACACGGCTCCACTAGTATATAACAAATGTGAAATTTAAATCGAAGATGATCAAACTATATATAACATCTGACTATGATAGACGGTATACCGTTCGTGTGAGTGAATTAGTGTTCCAAAGGTCAAGTTCGTAGCGTGGAACATTTTCTACCCACAAACAATTATATCTTCCGTCTCTTACTCTATTAGTAAATTGTAAGATGAATATATCGAAACAAACTAATAGTGGTGCACACATAATTATAAAAACTAGAATAATTGTTACAGACAAAAAAATATAAACCTGTATAACGAAATAGTAAATATTTAAGCTAAATTCTGGTTAAACGAATACATATTACGAAAAAAAAAACAAATAAATAAATATAGAAAGAGTATCATAAAAACACCATGAAAAAATTTAAATGAAAATAAAGTAATTACTATAATATTATTATATTATATTATATTTGTATAAACCATAACAAAATTAATGATATGAATTAAAAATAAAATAATACAAACAAATATCACGGTACTACATGGTTACTACCTTGAATAGAGGACTCTTGAACTTAAATTAACAATTTATACACAGAGTCGGATATCTTAAGAAGTACGAAATATGAAAAACATGACAAGGCACCGCAAAATGAACGTCAGACCGCGTTCATTCCGATTTCCATTCTGTTAATCTCCAAAGCGGACTAAACTCAGCTTTTATCGTAAGCTCACGACTATAGCGTGCTCGTAACGCAGGAATATAATTTCTATTTCTTCGGACAGATCTGACGGATAAATCCGACCGCGTACAGCACTGCACTGTACCGATAACTCTTGGTACAGTTAGCGTGTCATATCGCTCGAGTATAAATCATCGGTGCTACGCGAGACACCAATGCGAATACTTCTATAAAGATCTCGAACTGTCGGAATACTTGGATGTGGCTGGTGATTTCTATAAAGGTTAGCCGTATTGACGCTACCGTATTCTTCAAACTATAAAATGCACTGAAAGATAAGATGCACCTCAAATTTAAAAGATGATTCTTAGAAAAATATACTTTAATGTCACTGTCGGATAAACTATAAATTTGAGTCCTTTTTTCGATTCCTACTTTTAGGTCACACTCTCCCTATATATAATTTTATTTTTATATTTTATTTTTATTAAAAGAGGTACAGTTACAGACTACAGATTTAGAAAAATATAAGTTAACGAACATGTAAAAGAATTTAAGGTAAACCTGAAGTCAAGTTACAATTACAATGAATATTTAATAATAACAATATGAGAGACTTATGACTTCATTCATATGTATAATTAGGTAGACAAACACTAAAAAAATTAAGACAGAAACAAAAGTTAAGATAAATATGTAAGACCATAAAGATAAGTTTTAAAGATATATTTATATATCTTGTTCAAATTTTCAATCGTTAATAAAATACTTTTTATTTATCCACTCAAGTTCAAATATAATATATTTACACACTTGACGTTAATGCAGGTTTTATTAAATTTTAATTCATTAATTAAATTTATTTTTATATGGGTAATTTTTTCTTTGACTATTCATATTTATAATAATTGTAATTATTTAATAAACGTAACTAAAATAATTTTCCTATATTAACCTGAGTAGTAACTGACTCTAAAAAAATGAGGATTTTTTTAAAAACTTATAAAAGTAATTTAAATTTATCATAAATATAAAAATTGAAGACAAGCATTATTTTTCTTATAATAATGTTACTAACTGGGGTTCGGGTATCAAAATGGATTCAGAAGGGATGGGGGGGGAAGAAAAATGAAATCGGCCACTAGTTTCTATTTACTTTAAGTTTTACTTTTCTTCACTTTACTTCCACTTCTTCTCTTCTACTATTTGTTTCCGATCTTCCTCCTATTCAAATCTAAAACTCCTCTTGGATCACCGTTATATGGGTAAAACGATCGGAAGTCCTAGCACTCCAAAAATTCGAAAATTTATCAGCAATGTGTAGTCTTTTCTAAACATCGTCCTGTATTTTTTCTGCGCGCAGCTATTTTCCATTAACTGTTCTTGTGACGCATTGATGGACGTCTTGTCAATTTTTTTTTAAAGTTGTAATGGCTTGCTTGACCAGGATTTGAGATTTCAAAATGAGGTTTTAATCCTTTTATAAAAAAATGATTTTTCATGTGTACACAACAATAACATAGCTACCATATGCTGCACCATATACTGCTGAACACGGGCCTCCTCATTTCTGAAGGCCTCTGACGTTGCAAATGCCTATAGGCGGCGATGATCATTTACCACCACGTGACCTGCATGCTCATTTGCCTGCTCTAAAAAAAATGAAATGTCATGTATTTGAGAAGATGGTTCGTTTAACTTAACTCCGATCATCATTTTGTCCTGACTTGTAAATCCCATGTCATAAATGCAGCACATATGAAAAGTATTTCCAGAAACAACTGTAACTATAATACTATCCTTAAAGCAAGGTTTGCTGGGGCTTTTTATATGTCTAGGGGAAGTACGTTCCAAAGTTAATTACCTATACCGTACCAAATGTACCAAAAAAACAACATCTCCATTCAAATACCAGATCCATGGATTATCCGGCAACAGAAGCAGAAACGCCATATCAAAACCATTATTTACTTAGGCTTCGCGAAGTCCAACCATAAACTAGTTATTGACAAACTGCCTGAGATGCCTCCCATAGATACCGGATTGCGGAACAGTTTCAGCTAAGTAACGTAAGCCCAGGGATACCACAAATATGATAACTGATTCTGGTTCGTTCCAAGTCACTTAAACTACAATTGTAATATCTATAAATATATGGAGAAGCACTGTGGACGCCCTCTGTCCCATCTCGGGATGACCTTAAGAAGAAATATAATATTATATAATAATCTTTTTTTTATATATTCACGCCTATCCGTAACCGCAGAATGGCGGAGAGGAAGGAAGGATAGAGAAGAAAGGAAAGGGCAAAAGGAAAGGGCAGAAAAGGAAATGCGGATTGGGGGTGTTACCAGACTCGAAATAAATATTTATAAATCCATATATATATTTATTCCGATGCGGGGATCGAACCCGCGACCATTGACTCCGCGTACGGAGGGCCCTGCCACTAAGCCAATCGATCGTCGGCCAATCTTTATTGTACCTTTCTATAATCTGTGAATAACATATCTTTCTATAATATTTGTGTGCATGCGTTCCTAACCATTGATTCTCAGTACGAATCACACAGAAAAAAATATTATTTGCATGCATTAAAACAATTTAGTTTCTGATCATGTATATTGTTTCCGTTTTTGTTACCGGCCAGTATTGCAAATTCCTAACTCGATTTTATTACAATTTTTATTCGTTTTGTAAAAAAACTAACTCCATAGAGTTTTCATATTTTTTATACCCATAAAGTAAGGAACGGAGATTAACACATACCACGCTTGTCGAAAGGGGATTGGTGGGTTTTCAGACTTGAAATTAATACCTGTAGGCTAAAAAATAAATTAATTAAATCTAATGTGGAAACTTAACTGTCGATTATTCGCCACTAAGCCAGTCACACATATTATTAAGCAAATGATATATAAAACCATTCCATAAAACAAATGATATATAAACCACCATGATTTCGTACCATTACCCTTGATTGAGAAGTCAAGTAAGGTCGGGAAGCCGAGGTGCTTTGAAAAATACTTAAGTTTTTAATAGTAAGTTGAAGTTTGGAAAAGAACGAAAGATCATCAAGACAAAAAGATATTAAGTTTCGGTCTCTTAACACTCACAGAACCAAATGCGTAAATAAATTACACCCCATTAATTCTGAAGAAAAATAATGAAAACATCATATAGAAGCTTCGTCAATGAGGTATAATGGTGGGAAATAGCAAATTATACGTTACACTCCGTCTGATAACTAATGACTTTATATTAATGTTTACAGCAATGCAATGTTCATTTTATTATTCAATTTACAACCTTGCAAAAGAGGAAAAAATGATTATTAAATTAAATGAAATAAAATGTTGAATTCACAAAAATTTGTGAATTCAACATTTTATTTTGAATCGACTTCATTAAAATAATGTTCTTCGATTTTACAAATTAATACTCATCTTTCAAATCGACATTTTTAACACTATTGAAAATCATCAAACACGACTTGCAAAAGAAATTTACGTTTCGAATGTGGATGAAAGGGTCGGTAGGGGAAGACCACGGATAACATACCTTGACCAAATTGCTTAAATTTTTAAGATAAGCCAAGTCAATAGTACCCTTAATCGGCGGGCTGGCAAGAGAAGAGTAATGATTGTTGAGAAAGCAAGTAAAGAAGCAGAAAGAAAGAAAGAGAGAAAGAAAGAGAAAGCAAGTACCGAGATCGTAACATATTCAAATTGAACAACAGATGGAGATCTATGGTCTCTGCCTACCCCTACGGGAGACAGGCATGACGATATATATGTGTAAAATCATAGTGAGACGAGACAAAAAAATCTTCTTTTTATGAAGAGAGTTGGTTACCTGATGATAAGAATCAAAGCCGTGCATAAATATTTGCAATTGAAAGCGGTAACATCACCATAATTTATTTAAGCCAGTTCACTTGTTTAAATAGATTATTAATTGAATATAAATCTTTGAAAATAAATCCATGATTATGACATTATGTTTAGCATTTTTAATTTTAAAGCATTTTCTCTGCACCTATTTATGTAGGACCACTCAATTCTTCCCCGTCTTTTGTTTTTAAATAACTTCAAAAGCAAACCTATTGGTTTCTTTCATCTATTTATACGCTTTAGAAATATTCCTTAGAAATGTTTTTTAACTTTTCCAACGCTTTAAACTGTACTGTTCTATTTTGACAACGCCATGATTATTACAAAGCAGCGTGTAATGTTTACATCGTTATTCAGGTTATTCAGGTTTTTAAATTTTCGCAAACATTTCCTAGAATAAAGTAACCTTAATTACTTATTACTTCATAAGACTCCTCGATGTTCGTTTTAGCGTATTTTAAATCAATTTTTAACGTATCGAGGTTGATACAGGTAATTTCCATGCAAAATAATAATATAATTAGCGAAAAATAATTAGATTAGGTAGAGAGCGACAGGCGCAAAAAAGAAAGGAAATTAGAAAATTTCAAATCAAACTTCGGGTTGGTGAAATAGAGATTTTATGAATGAGATTTAAGAGAAAGAGATTTTAAGAAAAAGTCCTTATTTCTACTCTAAAAGCATGGTTTCCTACGAACTTTTCATTATGGGGAAGCACGCTTCAAAGTAAAATTACTGATGCCGCGAAAGAATTGGAATAAAAAATACTACAATAATGTTGTAATAAACTAAGAAATATTCTATTAATAATATAACTATTCAAATATCCTAAGAAAAAAAAAGAGTTTATTATTATTATAATTAATTATAAAAGGAGAACAAATTCTTAAAGTCAATTTCTTTCTTAAAGTCAAAAAAACTCTTGCCGTTAAAGCATATCATTTATGATTAAGATAAGAAAAAGTAAGTAAATTGTCTTATAATTTATATTTTTCTTATATAATAGGAAAATTATATTTTTAACAGCTAAATGTCTAAGTTACGTTGCTTAACCAAAATGAGTATATATTTATTTAATTTCCTTCACAGTCTATATATGTACTGGATACATGTCCCCCAATTTTGAAGGAACGAATATTATCACACCCACCCACTCACATATATATATATATATATATATATATATATATATATATATATATATATATATATATATATATATATATATATATATATATATATATATATATATATATATATATATATATATATATATATATATATATATATATATATTTATTTATATTATCTATTAAGGCTTTTATAAAACTATACAAAGACATTCCTTGGCTCTGGACATCCAAAATTGGTCTTTACACATACCACCACAGGTTGTTGTTGGTGAATATAACCATACTCTTTTACTCCTCATTTATAGAAGAAACTTCGCCAAGAAACAATTTATATTATTCATATTCAAATTGAACAAGTCAGATATATATTAGTAACGTCAACACGTAAAGCTTTACAATGTCGTAGAGTGAAAACGCCGTGTTGAGTTCCAAATTCAGTTAATAAACTGTTCTGCTGGCTGTACATCATCTCGCTAGCCGGTAGCGTTTGTAACTAATGACTTCCTACGCCACGTGCCCGTCTGTCTGTCACAACGTGTATCGGTGACTTTTGACAACGGCAAGCAAGTGTGGAAATAGCTTTTTTATTTTAATGACTTATTTCAAAGTGTCTTCGAAACGCAAAAACACAACTATCTGATGTACATGCATTTTTAGCCGTGTGGTTAACCAACATAGAATAGAGTTAACCCACTTCTTCCCATGAGAGTCGTACGACGCAGTTATTGGGAGATCAGAAAATTAAAAAACAATCTACCAAAAAATAATACCCATTTTTTTGGGTGGGTGGCGATTAAAGCTCCATCTCCTCAATTTTGAGAAAGGCCAATGAACTATTGTAGTGATGATACTAATGCATCATCAACATAAATATAGCATATTCAAAACTGTGTGGTGGTTAGTATAATTAGCGTCATTTATATAATAATCTATAGATGACTTTATTATAACTCATCGTAGTTTTTACATAGTTCAAAAATATATCGAACTTATAATTAATTGATTACTTATAATCATATAAATAAGTGACCAAAATAGTAATAGATATTCTAATCTCCAAATCAGTATACATACATACATATTGTCACGCCAGTCTCCCGTAGGGGTAGGCAGGGACCACAGATCTCCATCCGCCACGATCCCGGCACATTTTCCTTGCTTCCTCCACATTCATCCATCTTCCCATCCATACATTCATAGCAGCGAAACGGCTCTCCGTTAGTCACTTCTCGCCCTCGTAGGAATTAGGACATCCAAATCAGTATAATCATATAAATTCCAAACCTAAATTATTAATATGTTAAGTTAGTGGGCTCGGGCAAACGTTTTCCTGTCACAGACCGTACGGAGGGTAAGAAAGGTGAAAAGATTTGATTGTGTCTAGAATGAATGAGAACTCTAAAAATATACAAAAAATAGTTCTGATCTCAATCTATCCAACTATCGGATCAAATAGTACTTTTTTGAATCTCTCAAGCTGAAATCAACCACAAACACAAATTTCATTATAATCGGTTGAGGTGGTTTCGGAGATAGCGTGTACAAACACAGTGAGACGTGATTTACATATACATACATACATATGTATGTTTGTATATATTAAGATTAGTTTGATTGTCTTAGACCCTTCAGTAAGAAGTGTTTTTGTAATAACTAATCCTTTTAAACATTTCTGGAAACCATAGAGTAGCATTTAGTAATAAATTATAATAAATCAACATTGTTATAATAAGTAACATAAAATAAAAAAGTCGACTCAATACTTTCTTACCACACAGGACATCGTTAAGAATCGGACTTCAGCTATTTCAACCAACGGATAAGTAACTAAAAAAAACTATTCTATATTTGGGGTAAAAAAAAAATTAAATACAAGGCTCGGCGGACGGATGCATTCTAAAGCGATCATCTTTTTAACAATTAATCGCTTCCTTGAGCTTGTATTTCCTATTCGCGTAGTCTCGACGAAAAATAGACTAATACAAGATGTCATGTCCGGACACTAGCGTTATCCGGAAATAATTTATTGGTACCATTATAAAGGAGGAACTGACTGCGAATGGTTCCCTGTTCTTATAGTTTTATACTTAATAGTTACGGCGATTTAGTGTATTTTAAATCGATAATATTACCTATACAGAAATTAGAAATATGGAATTTTTATAAAACAGTGTTTTATAAAAATTCTATTATATATATAGAATATATATATAAAGCCCAAAACAAGAAGCATGTCGGTAATTTGTACAAAATATGATACTTCGACCCATGTGAACATCAAGTCAAGATAAACTTGTCTATTGGTCCCTAGACTTTGATTTTCTACTCTTCTTGTTTGTACGCAATATGATAGATACAGCATTATTCTATACTGAATATTATAAATCTATTTTTTGATAAACTTCTTTTGTATTTTTTTCTATTTATATCGGCGTTGCAAGTTTAAAGAAACCAAGCCGTATGACTTATCCGGCTGGCACGTTTATATGCTGCCAGTGTTAGATGCAATTAATCATATACACTTATGGTGCGACCTTCGTGCCGATATCGTACACGCATTGTTTTATATGGACCTAGCTGGCGAGTGCGGAGTCGTGTACTAAAAATTTTAAAATGTATATAAATAAAAAAATATATATTAATATGCGAAATCTTCTAAAAAGACACTAGAAAACGCATGTTTTATATAAAATAAGTGTTTAAAATTAATTCAGAAATCATTACTATGCTTATACATAGTTTTGTACCGTCCCATGTCTTCTCGTGGATTTCGCAATTATGAGAAGAAATAGCAAAAGACTGACAACAGCGATCAATCTGCAATGATTTTGAGACATTTCATTTTTGTAGGAAATCAATAACCATTAGTTATATTATAAATTATATTATAGCTGAATTAATGATGATTGATTTTAATTATGAAGCTAAATATCTTCTTGATTATTTTATGTGGATAGTTTAAGATTCGGCACGAAGGAGAGCGTTATATTCGCGGTTTCCCTGTGCAACAAAAACCGCTAAGAGCTCAAAAGAGAAAAGTCAAGTACCGGGTCAAATACCTTGTACGTTTAGCAACCCGGTGAAGAAGAAAGGATCTCAAATTGCAACCTCATTGAAAACTGTAGTATATTGTAGGTAAATACTCTTTCGATCAGATTTATGCAAAACATATGAAATCGCGGTTCATTATTTTTTTTCTTTAATAGCAATTAGTTATAACTATTATGCCAGTGTCAAGTAAATACGAATCAAATCCCTTGAAATATAACCAGCCAGCTCATCACATGGTAAACCAATACCAGTAAAATGGTGGCTACTCCTTCTATGGACTTTTTCAGTCAACTTAAAAAGTAACGATACACGCATTTATTTCATATTACTTCACTTATACGCCTTAATCGAACTATATTGTATAATACACCACCACAATAATCAATATAACTGATAATAACATAAGATTATGAAAATGAAATAAAAGCACAAATCACTAAAGTAACTTGGCGGGAAAAGTCCGGTTCTTTATTTATTTGAAAATTCAATACGTTTGCCAAGACGCGGTCTTCCCTCCAGCAATCGTCTACTCCAACTATTGAACGTGAATTTTTTTCATTGCTTAATACGGACTTCTCTTTTTTCTAGAAGAATAGACATTAACCCACTGCACTTGTTCAAAGTGAATTGGCGTAATACCCAAACTAGTAATATTCGTAATACTTGGCATACACCTGTTAATTCCTATGCAGGAAATGACTACCTTCATACCATTTTTCTCCGTGTCACACGCAAATTGACTGGTAGAGAATGCCCAATGGCATTAAGTCCACCTACTGTGCACTTTTTGCAAAAGTTTAAATAAATAAATAATAAAAACCGCGGCCGTTGACTCAATAGAAAGCTTCCCCATTGACCCAATTAGATTGTCAATCGTACATACATAAATATCGTCATGCCTGTTTCCCGTAGGGGTAGGCAGAGACCACAGATCTCCATCCGCTATGATCCCGGCACACCTTCCTTGCTTCCTCCGCACTCATCCATCTTTTCATCCATCCTTCGTCTAGTATTCATCGTAGCGAAACGGCTCTCCATTATTCGATTCTCCCCCTCGTGGGAATCGGGACGAGACGAGTCAAAAGTGATTATTCCCTGCAAATATGTATTAGCGCACCATCAGGTAACGCGTACGTTTGTCGCCATCGTTTATTTCCGTACACGAGGAAGCTCAGCTGCCTGTATTCAGGTCAGCAGTGTTCGCGCACCGCATGCACTGACAATGTTTGCCCGATCGGATGACATATGTACCCTGGAACTGATGTTTTGCACGGAAATGTACTAAAAATATACATACATCTCTCACTTTCACAGGCGGCAGAGATTTTATCTGGATACCTTTAATGGGACACTGCTTGACGCCATTAAAGATATATAACGATAACTTTAGTGACTTATAACAATTACAAGTAGTTTTAATGATGAAATCTTTCATACAACCCATCAGCTGACTATGGGATTCACTTGATAGGTTGATTCTATTGCGATTCACCTGATAGGTAGATTCTGTTTGTTTTTCTGGTATAAAAATAAATAAATAAAACACCTTACACTCAAACCTATACTAGGATTTATTTATTTATTTAAATTCTCTGTGTGATAGATAGGTGATATTACAAATACGCAAAATGATTAGGACGAACGCCTAAGATAAAAACTTGTATGTTATATAAATATTAGAGACACAGAATAGAACAGATATACATATATTATGTATGGTGTGTATAGATGTATGTATTTATTTACGTATACTTATAATTGTATAGCCGAATACGAAAAATTACCGAATTGGTATTTTTTTTGTGGAGTAAAAGGTGTCGTGAAAAAATTTACAAAAAGGATGCTTAAAATGGTTTGGGCACATAGAGAAGATGGATGAAAGACGACTGGTAAAAGAAATTTATCTTGCGGATGTGGATGGACGGGTCGATAGGGAATAGGAAGACCAAGGAGAACATACCTTGACTAAATTGCTGAATTTAAGAAAAGTCACGTCACAAGTACCCTTAACCGGCGAGCTTGTATGAAGAGAGTTTTATCCACACTCATCACTCTCTTGTCGAGATCATAGCAGATGGAGATCTGTGGTCTCTGCCTACCCCTACGGGAAACAGGCATGATCGTAACAGCGTAATGAGATGCACTGTGTTCCATCCGATTTAACCTCATACCTGTTGTAAATAAAATAAATAAATAACAAATATTCTTAATTTTTTTCAAAAAAAATATAAAGTGATGCGTCACATATACATACCGTGTATATATGTGTATACCTTATTGTCGTATCCTTGCATGCTTTCTACAATTAATACAGCCGTAACAGTCCAACGCTGGACATTGGAGTTCCTTAAAGTTGAGGAGTGTTGTTGAAATCCCCACGATTATCAGATGGATTGAAGATAGCAGATTGTTTCATACAGAGTAATTCTATGCTGGAAAATCATAGACATTATATACTCAAATTTTCTTCATTCTTTACTAATACTTTTTATGCTATATTCTATACTGGAAACTACCAATTATAGAACGCTTTGTAAAGCACGCTTGCTTCTCTATTTATTAATTGAATGTTAATGTAAAATTTTAATGATTTGATTGATTACAATGTCAATAAAAATCAATAAAAAGAAAAAAATATCATGATAATCAACAGACTTCCACAGCTTACTGCTGAGTTTATATAAATTATAACCGTAAGAAGTTAGAATATTTGATTGACGTCACTCCAAAAATTTCTTTGCACATATTCAAATTAATTCTGATAACTGTGACGTACGTCTTTGATAATTTACTCGAACCACGGGATGTCTAAGGACGAATGCAAGGGTACAAAGAGTAGAATTCAAAGGGACTTTCAGGTCTTACGTAAGCGTAAAAATATTATTTAAATTTATATTGCAGATTCCTATAAATATTATTTTTATATATAGGAATCTGCAGTGTCTGTATGTGTTTGAAATAACAGGTTTTTTTAAAGTTAATACGAAAAATTAAGACAACTTTCAACGCCTCTCCGAATTAATAAAAATATCTTACTCATTACTAAAACAAATAATCATATTTAAAAATTGTTTGTATAAAAAAAGCATTACAAAGCATGCGACCCCAAAAAAATGAAATTTCGATTACACATCGGAAACAACAACAATTCTGACAGTAGTAAAACCATTGAGTCTTCTTTAAAAAAATATAACGATTACAATATTATATTTGTGTGAAGGGAGAAGTCCCAGGTAAAAGTTATGTTGATCGACACCTTCAAAAACTGAGGGAAAATCCAATTGTATTTATTTTTTATTTACGTACGTAATTCCTGAATGCCCCGCAATATTCGAAACGCGAAAGTCGCACCATCTATCCGCCGCAACTCTTTAACAATTCAAATTCGCAGATTCCGATCCTTTAAAATTCCGCCCACAATTTCCATTAGCGTTTTATCTCTACGCAGATCTCGATTCCCCCGACGTACGGGCGTATCGATTGAATACTAAAAATCGATAACAATGGCAAATGATGTTTTTACATTTTTGGACACCGGAAGAGTTTTACAACCGGACTTTTTAATAAAAACGAATTTATGGCGTATTGTTGTCTGTTCTGTACCTACTTCTAGATCACAACTGCATTATCCCCCAGATATTATTTATTAGATTTTATTATTGACAATTGGATTAGTATATAGTTTGTTTTTTCTTATCTTCGATGACAATCAGTTATAACTATTTTTGCTCATTGCAACTTTAGTTTGTTTGCTAATTCGAAACACTATGTCGGTGACTTTAGTTTAAAACCATATGGTTTTGACATTTACAGTGACATAGTAGGTATACTATATCCCCATGGCTCCTCAGGGCGGTGCAACACACCACGTCACGATGCGATGTACGGCCGCGGATTCAATTGACTTGTGATCGGTTTAATCGAATGCAATTGTCTCGATCTTGGTTCTCGGAACGTTTTTATTGGCGGCCCTTGACACCGGCGCGCAATTTATTGTTTGTTGATCTATGTTGTCCGATGTGAACTCACGTGGTCACGTAAAAATCATCGATATAGCCATAATGTTCCGTTATTGGGCATTGCCCCCCTCAAAACTGATGAGTGTTGCCATAATCACCGCGCTTGAACGGTGGATTGTAGATCGCATTTTTTTTTATTCTCACGTAGCCATTGCTGCTGATATTTTTTTATAGAATAGGAGAGCAAACGAGCAAGCGTGTCGCCTGACGGAAGGCAAGCAATATTTGATTTGGATGTCAGTCATCGATTGAAAACCATATGAATTTATTGCTCGCAGAAAATATATTACTCAGTCTACGCTCACAGTATTGTAAATTTGTACGTAGAGTTGTTTTCGTAGTTCAAAATACAGTGTTACTAGCACTTACATATCTAGTTAGCGTCTGTGGAGACATAACTGCATAGATTAAAAACAAAGGCATACAAAACACAGATTACAGTCAGATTGAGCGACTTGTGCACAAAATAAATTCACCTTCTTTACGATGCTGATAACTGATCTTCGAAACGTTAGCCTAAATTTAAAACTACGTATAAAACTCGCGTCAACTCGACGTTAACGATCACGTGTAGAAATTATTATTCGAGGTCCGCTATGCTTTGAACGGACCCTTTCACTCTAAATAATATCCTCCCATCCATAATCCATTTGAGCATTAAAACTGTCCTAAAGTATCACAGTTGACTTTTCCCGCCAACTTACATTAGTGACGTTGTGTTTTTATTTCATTTTTATAACCTTATATTATTATCAGTTATATTGTTTAATTATGGTGGCGTATTATACAATATAGTTCGATTAGGGTATATAAGTGAAGTGACATGAAACAAATGCGTGTATCGTGACTTTTTAAGTTGACTGAAAAAGTCCACATAAGTTTTGATAGAACAGCTATCATTTTATCAAGACGTAACGTGAAGCTGACTATTTACATTTTAAGAGATTTGATATCGTTGTATTTTACTTGACACTAGCATAATAGTTATAATTAATTGCCATCAAAGAAAACAAAAAAGAATAGAAGTATCACAGTTCACTTGCTAATTTCAAATTCCAGTCAAATTCAAACTAAAATTATTAATTTGACAATATTATAAATTACATTTCATTTGTCATGTTACAATAAAGCTTTTGCCACCATTTCACAATGAGGTTCTTCTAAACAGAGAAGAGACGGTGAAAGAAACTCCGCAGGTATTTTTGTATTTTTATTTCATCGTTTCGCAAAGTGTGCGATAAGCGATTCCGCCATACAGAAACCATTTTTGAGTGAGGCCTATCTTAAGTAACAGAGGAGTGTAATAAGTTGTCATTCTTCCTTCCTTGCTTATAAGTTGTTATTCCTACGACCTATGTATATTTTTTATATCGAAGAAATATTTTTATGGGATAGGAGGGATAACGAGCAGGCGTGTCACCTGATCAACACCGCCCATAAACATCCGCAACGCCATAGGCAGTGCGGAAGCGTTGCCAACTTTTAAGGAAAGTGTTATTATGGGAGTAGAAATGGGAGGGGGAGGGGGAAGAGGGTGTTGGGCCTCCAGAACTCAGCTGCTCACCTTACGAAGCGCGGTAGCTAAGGTACCAATCAGACGCCGGTTTTCTGCGGGAGTGTACTTTCCCGAGTGAGCCGGCATATTCATGCTACAGATAAATATTATGCAATTGTTGAGAAAGTATTCGTCGGCAGCGTGGCTCTACGCCTATTGATGCGTCACCTGATGGTATTAAAATAGTTACCACCACACCCATAGACATTTGAAATATTAAAGGGACTGCGGATAAATGCATATTGCAGGGAAGCAAGGTGGGAAAGAAGGTAGTAATGGGAGTGGCAAAAGGTAATAAAGGAAGGAAAAATGAGATAGGCCTTCTATCTGTGTGTCAAATTTCTCATTTACAAACTTTACATTCTTTGCAATCGATAAAAAAAAATATACGGAACCAACTTCTATTAAACACAACGAAAAGATTTTCTTTTTCCCATTGCATCAACGGCGTTAAAACTAATGGGGCGTTATATCCGAGCTGTACCACTAGAGGACCACAAAATCTGTTCAATCTCAGTGAAACTAAATCGGGTTGACACTGTGACGAACGGTGGGGAAGTGTGCGTCAATCGGCATTCCACTGCACGGATATAAAATTCAGTAAGACGTTCGTTTCCCAGGATTTGAATAGTAAATAGGAATTGTTCCATCGTAATTAGTCTACGAAAGTCCACTGCTGGACATAGGCCATCCCTAAAATGCGGTACTTAGTCCCATCTTCGAGTATTAGGCCAGCAGCCATGTGGCCGGGTAGGATCCATATTATGTTTCTGAAGACGCGATTACCACTCTAGCACTTGTCGAATTGTCAAATTATTGGTTTTCCGACGATCTGTGGAATAGAAGAGTTCTGGAGCGCCACTTCTGTTTAGTAACTTGGAGATATATATGTCGGCAACTATGGTTCCCTTGTAGATTTTTATAATTATAATTTATTATTTATTTAAGAACCATTTCTTATTTTGTAAATATATACTCTAAGTTTGGACTGGAATTCCACTACGTGGACAGCCAAAAGTTTTACTTAGCTAAGATCCGCGACAAGCAAATAATAACAGAAAATTAATAAGGTGTGTTTTCCTGCTGGATGAAGTGGATTTACTTGGAACTTAAACCAAAAATTTACCGAAAAACAGCCAGCAACTCTCCACCCAACAATGGCATTCCACTGTAAATTCTGAACTCAGATATCATCATTACCATCAACAGCCTGCGGCAATCCGCTGCTGGACATAGGTCTCCTGCAAAAAGCGCCACCTAGACCGATCTTCAACTTTACCCATCCAGAGACTGGATGCGAGAAGTTGAAGGCGAGCTCTACGAGATCATCGCATCATCTAGCCGGGGGGCGTCCCACACTATATTTGCCAAGATGCGTTCTTCAGCGGTTGTCGGATCTCCGACAAAAGTGACCAGCCCATTACGTCTTCAGTTTATTAATTCGCAAGAGTGTATAGGAGACTTTGGTTTTGCAGCGGATTTCTTCATTCCGAATCATATTCACCTGAGACACTCCTAGCATAGAACTCTGAGTGACTCTGTGCTGCTGTGTGTGCATTTCGGCACCGTAAGAGAGTATAGGTAGGACACACTAGTCGAAGACTCAGATATAAGGTGGGCTAAATGTTTTGTTAAAGGTGGCATAAGATACCTTTTACATATTATTATTACATGAATATTAAAACTTAAAATTGCGGTCATGGACGATTTCTCGGAAAACAGTTTATATAATATGATAAACAAATAATATATTTTATAATGAGTGCAGTTTCTTGAACAAAATACTCCTTTATGAGCATAGTATGATCGTTACCTTGATTCGCAAATTTAAATGTTTATAATATATTTTAAAAGAAAATTAGAGCAAGCCGCGTAGACTTATAAAAATAAACAACAAAACTTCTATGTAGGTTAAGGTGTAATGAATCTAATATTTGATATGCAAGCCAATCATAAGAGTTGAGTGCAACTAGCAAAGAACAGCAGTTATGACCTAATTAGGGGGATACCTGCTTGAAAGGTTCCTTTATCCAAGTTCAGCTCAAACGACAACTGACAATAATACAAGTTGTGAACTTGCAGACAGCTGATTTCAGAATATTAATAGCTTTGCTACTAACTTTCATTCGATGAGCGATGAATGCAGGAAACCTAAATACTTTTCCCGTTTTTCAGATCCTATTCTTCCCCCTCTCCCTTCCCCTCTTACTTTCCCTCTCCCCTCCCCCTTTTACTCTCCCCTCACCTCTTCTTCCACCACCTTCCCTCCTCACGCTTGTGTAATGACGAGTCACCTAGATTTGGAATAAATTTAACCTGTAAGCCATTCCTACAAATTTGTATTTTGTCTCGATGCAGAAAATGAAAACTCTGAAACGAAAACTAAATTGGCTTAGCCTTAAAGGTGGTTATTAATAAACTTCGTGATTCTCACGAGGGCGAAAAGCGACCAATGACGAGCCGTTTCGCTGCGATGAATGGCAGCGAATAGAGCTCTGTGGTCTCTGCCAACCCCTGCGGGGGATAGGCGTGAAATTATAAAAAAAAAAAAAAAAAATTAATAAACTTAAATTTCTCGGTTCAGCTCAATGAAATAACGTCTCAATTTCCTTCTAGAAGTAAATAATTTAAAACTGTACCTACTGACGTCGATACTGTACTAGATTCACTGCGTAGCCAAGGTGAGACTTCGTATTACGAACCGAGCCCCGTATCCACTCGAGGAGGCCATTAGCCCGATTTGTGCATCTCCGATAAGTGCCCTTTTGTTCTAGTGACGTACCTATAATGTATCGATGTTATAATATGGTAACCATCTTTTAAGATTGTTTTTTTTTATTTTTATTTATTTACAAAACCATTAGATGAAATAACAAAAAAAATTATTTACATATCGAAATGCAAATTAAGGATTTACGTGTTATATTCAAGTTTTATTAAAATTTAATGAAAACACAATTGAATATTAACTTATAATAGACGTTCCACTTAACATCCACGTTTGCGTTATTAGGGAATAAGTGAAAATTATTTTTTATACTTAGATAGATAGATAGATATATTCTTTGTTGTACACCTAAAACAAAGTTATACAATTATTGATTGTAATATGTATATACGAATGGCGGTGTTATAACTAACAGCAATTTCTTCCAGACAATCGTAGGATGTTAAAAAGATAATTTGATGTAGGTTGCTGATACATTATTGTTATGATGAGAGAAAAGAAAGAAAAAAATATTAATAACCAAAGATAATATAATAGCCATAATCAAATATATAAGTATACACACACACACACACACACATATAGAGTAAAGAAGAAAGTATGTGAGCATTCCCGCATGGACAATGCAAATAAAACTAGACTGAATGGGACCTTTTGATTTTTTTGCCTTTTCGTAATGATATTATCTAATATTTTGTTTAGTTCCTATGATATATTGTTCATTTTAGCTACAATTTACATTTTACTAAACGTGAAAGTAGAGAAAAGGGAATTAAATGAGAATATTTTAAGACTGAGACTTTTAAGTTGACTACGAAAAACTATAGCATGTATGGTAAATGACTACTTACTGACTAGTATATTGAAATAGAATTTATTTATTTGAATTATTGATGATTTTCAATCATTCTATTTGGCATTATATCGAGTGTCCGGTGCCAGGGCAGGTTTTCAACCTTGACTACTACTTTCAAACAAGGATTATTCGACTATTACTAGTTCTTCTACCGAACTACCTAATGGGAGACATATTTTTTTTTTCAAAAAACTGATAACAAAGAAAATCGTGGGTGTATCCCGCTTTTTTTTGGTGTTGTAATTACATATCTAAATATTATCTAAATCCGAAATTTAATTACACCACTCGAAAGCTTTAGAATCAAAGAATTTAACGAGCTTAAGGAGAAAGAATTTAGAAGAACAAGAAAGAGAGAAGAACGGGACAGAGGAGAAAGTGCCGCCATTTTGAGGATTTCATACACATGTTTACGTAAAAACCAGGCCGTGTCCACAACACAGCTTCACCCCGATTTTTTTGATGATGATGATCATTAAAAACAAAAATACTCTAGTAGAGTTTATAAATACGTTCGTAACGCACCGCACTTCACTATTATGGAGCCCCTACACACTGTGCGCATTAAAATTGTTATTCAATTGTAGATCTCGTATTGTAGACCAATGATGGCGCATTATCTATATTATTTGACCACAGTTCACGACGCAAGGTCTAGTCTCATTGATTACCTTACCAAATGTAAAATTGACTTGAAACTTTTTAAGAAACAAATAGAAAAAAAT
>JASFAT010000459.1:0-31782 GCA_031353405.1 Baronia brevicornis
TCGTGTCTTGGTAAATAGTTTTTGAAGTTTTGAAATTACGAATTTTAAAAAGTAAGTTTTTATTAACTTACTTTTTTAAAATTCGTAATTTTAAAAATAAAAGAAATAATTGTTTTTTCATATTCTTAATGATTTGATCGAATCATTTGTAACACCATAGGCATTGCAAATGCGTTGCCGATCTTTGAGATATGTGTAGGCTTGTTCTTTAAAGGTTGAATTATATCAGCAACACCATCGACAGCTGGAAGCAGTCTGCTGCTGAACATAGGCCTTCTACAAGTGCCATAGGAAAATGTTTGGTTTCATACATCCCACATATGCTGTTTATGTCAGCCGCCTTGCGTAGATCGTTGCACCATCTGGCCTAAGCGGTTCATACTGCGTTTACCAAAACCCAAGCTCCACTCCGCCATTCGATACTTAAATATGTATCATGTGTAGTTAATACTTTTGTGATTTTTAGAAAAAGGGTCCGTAGTGGAGTTCACTAGGATGAACATACATTAGATAATATAATAATAAAATAAACAAATTTTATAATAATTGAAGCTGCAAACAAATTGGCGTTTTCGACAACAAACATTGTAAATACATAAGTACACTTTACATTGGACGATTTCACCGTTTATGGTATCGGCATGTGGACAGATAAATAAAAAAGCTCATCGGCGGTCGCGGTTATTGCTCCATAAATTAATGGTCTACGCCAAATAAACGAATTCATGGTCTGGGCGTTTCGTTCACTGGGATGAGTGGAGGGTTCACCCTGGCGGACTGCTTATAGATTACAAAATGTATAAACACTTGTTTTAACAAAATGTTAACCTATTAAAAAAAAAAACATTATTCTTTTATAACTGAATTCTCTGATGATGAATTACATCAAAACAAGTTATTAGTAGATATTTATTAAATTAAAAAAAATCACAAATAAAAAAATATTCTTTTTATTTCTTAACTTAAAAAAATATGCCTGACATTGTATAAGTGCAGCAAGTTACGAACATTAGGCAATTCTCAAACATGATTATAAATGTTGATCTGTTCATTGCGATCGATATATTGTTTTTGATGGCGTTCATAAATGAAAATGCTGATTCTCATAAATATGTTGATCCAAACAAGGCATTGAAACGTGCAAAAATTGTCCAAATATATTCATCGTTATTTTACAAATTATTGATCAAGTGTATGAAATTGTAATTAATCTTCATTTATGGACACTAACATTCATAAAATAATAATATTTTAATGAATTTGAAGATCAGAATTATTTTCCAATCTAGCTAAAATTATACAAGTAATGGGCGTTAATTATACAATGCGTAGGAAGGTTTCATCGTATTAAAATTCTGTTTCTATTAGAAACATTGATATTTTTAGTCTTGAACTTCAATTAAGGCGCGTAATACGAGCACTAATAGTATATATTTCTGATACCGGTCGTTAAATCTATTTCTATTTACGTCTTATTTTCTTTTGAAATTTTTTTCTCTATTTTCTTCTGAAAAGTATATCTGGTGTATTTCCTTTTATATGACATTGATTATGATGTATAAGAAATACTAGTGAGCTCGGGCAGATGATACCCTGTCTCAGACTTGATTGAAAAAAAAATTGTCGTTGGAAAAAATTATAGATCTCAATGCAACCTATCGAGTCCAAAAACAATTTGTATTTCGATACGGAATCAACCATAAACAAAATTTTCATTGTAATCGGTTAGGCGGTATCGGAGATTAATGTATATGAACATAGTCATAAATATATGAAATGTTTAATCTTTTAATTGCTATGGTTTCGTTAACGAGCCAAATTAAATGGGAAGCGAATTTAATCATTTAACACTATGGAAGCCGGAAAATACGACATTCGGTGCGAGAAATTAATTTCGCCATCGGTAACAATAATATTCCTATCATGGTTGCTATGAATCAAATTCAACAAAAGCTTTCCCGGCGCCCGCCAGCGGGTAAGGTGTTAAATTTGAGAGTACAATGGAGATGGGTAAGCGCTCGCATTATATTGCACCTTCTTGACATTTCGGCCGCGATTTATGCGGAAAGTTAGCGCAATTATTTTCATGCAATGTTAAGTGTTGTACAATAACACATGGAAATAATTGGGGTATGTGCCCGACAATTAATTGTAGTTTAACTTGTACCACGAGAAAAACAACAAGATAAATGAAATAAGTAATTGCGTTTTAATAAAATTGTATCATCATGTAAGACGGTAATCAGGAATCAGGACAGCATAATACCTGTGGCCAGTTCTATGGTATTTGCTCCCATATTCGTTTCGTAGGACATCCGCGGGAAAAAAAGGTGATGATTTTTTTTATGCCGAGAACCACACAGTCAAAAAATACTAGTAAGCGATTCTTTCTGTATATAAAAATATAAAAACTTTTTAGTCAAATACATAATTCAGTCACTTACATCCACTATTGCAGGCATGGGCATCTTTATAAGAATTAATATCTACAGTTTAGTAAACGGATTTTTAGTAAACAAACTTTATGTAAACATTTTAAACACTTTATTTTAAGAGAAATATTATAAGATCATAGTGTAATAAACAAATTGTAATAACGCCTGTAATATTTAAATAGCAATATTGCAAAATATGAATGATGTCTTGGTACTCCTACATACCCCAAGCATAAGCTTAATAGCTTAGTTGGAATGGCTAGCATGAATTCTAATGACATTACTAGTCTGCTTTTAAAAAAATACATATACATATGTATGTACATATCTAGTAGAACAAGCACTAAAAATAATTACAAACTTAAAGTAATTTTAATCAGCAACAACGCCACCTATTCTCGAATCCCCTTCCAAGTTAACTTCGCAATCTCTTAAGCACCAGCTGTGTCTCACCAGTTCAACTCGTAAAAGTATACAACACTTGACGCTTAGTGCCGCATAACATTTGACTTTATTCGACTTCGGAACTGAGTGCGAAGTATCTCACGTGCCCCCGTATTGTTAATGGGGACAACGTTTTAGAAATAACGCCAACACCACCTGCGTTCTGTGCGCAGCTCTAGAATAGAATAGGGGTGTTTAATATGGGTTAATAGTCGCGTTTGATACCAAAAGATATGCGCTCCAGTTTTTGTCTGAGTTTTGTGTCTTTGAATACTGTCGTCCTCAATTATAAATGATTATAACTTTTGAGACAAAACAATAGAAGTGACGACCTAATTACGGCTTTGATTCCCGCATCGAGACAAATATATGTATGGCCTACAGGTACATTCAGAGTCTGGCTATCCCGCCAATTCGACGAGCGCCGTGAGTAAACGTTCATTTTTCCAGAAATAGAAAGGCCTCTTGTGTAACAGTATTCCACTATTTGTATTTATGAGCTTTAAAGAAGTAGGAATAAATGGATTTAAAAAAAATATCAGTATAACAATCATAATTTTAATTTTTTTTATTAGCTTTCGAATTTCAGGGAGCTTAATTAAATGTTTTATATAATATTACAAAGAATTTATTATGAATGCGATAGGCATACAAACACGCAGGTCCAAGTGATTACCGCCCCCGTGAACATCTGCAGCACAAAAAACAGTGTATATGCATGCCTACTTTAAATTAAGGATTAGATTTATGGAAGAGAAAGGAGGATTTAATAGGAGTGATAGAAATAGAAGACGGAAGTAAAGAAGGGGAAGGAAGGATTAGGAGGCGCAACATTCTGATCAATGCACTCACCGTGCGAAGCGCGGTAATGTAGTAAAATACTGTCACTTATGCCGATATTAACCCTTTCGGCCCGAGCGGTGACTATAGTCACCCAACGCCCGACGTTCGCTCTGTCCGAGCGGTGACTATGGTCACCCAACGCCTGACGCTTGCTCTGTACGAGCGGTGACTATAGTCACCCAACATTTGACGCTCGTTATGTACGAACAGTGACTTAGATCACTCGCGACTCTTCATGAGCAGAATATATATGTTATCTCCATGGTAATCCATCGCAAGTATTTTGCACTTGTTTTACGCTGCCCAATAATAAACTGACGAAATGAGCAAATATTTTCTATTGCATTATGTTATAATTTTTTAAGCATTTTTTATTTACGAGCGACTGCACTCTCTCTGCGCAAGATAGCGTGGTATTGTGCGTCTGACGGGCGCTTGCAGTTGTTTCGCAAGTACGGACGCTTGCCGCGACTGTTCGGTCAGCGGGGACGGCGCGATGTAGAATGCGTCCGTACCGAAAGGGTTAAGGAAGTGACATTTCCACTGTCAAGCCGACCCATTCATACCACCACCACTCCATGATTCTATTAGAATATTATTTATAACAAATAAAGCTAATATTCGGTATCAATATATCAAGTAATTTAAAAAAAACCTGAACTGTGTTTTGTCTTTCAAATTATAAATAATAAAATTGATATTTATTCAGACGTGTACTTTTTATATAGCACATAATTGTTTAGTCACCGTAAAAACTGTTTTAAAGCAAAGAAAAAAACGTACCAAGCACGATCCGTAGGCAGACGACGAGAAAAATAAAACAGCGTGACAAACCGGGCATGCAAAAGAAACAACGAGTTCGGATGAAACAGTTATTACTTGGCAAACTAGGCGACCCTTTAGTTTCTTCAAGTTCAATCAAAGAGAGCAAACAGCGTTTGTGGTCCAGGCGGTGCGGGGACTCTAGGGAGAGGGGTGATGCAACTACAGATGACTCACACGGGGAGGTTAAAAATCAATAAGACGGGTCGGCCCCGTTGTGACTTACGATCGAATTGTCGTTGTGGCTGTTGATAGGGTAATTAAAATTAATTGAAGTATTTACTTGCAATACACACATATTTATTTTATTGTTGAAAAACTTTATTTTATACGAAATTGACTTTAAAAAATATAGACTTTGAAAATATAACTTTATCAAATTTTGTAGGAATCTTTGATTTGAAATATAAAATGTAAAAAATTGCATTGGCTTTCGTAATCAATTTTGCTGATTAATTTTTTAACGTAAGGATATTTTAACAATGAATTTATCTTTTATTACGTTGTTAATACAAATGATATATATATTGTAAAGAAGAAATTAATTTTCTAACTGTAACGTGCTGTATACTTTTATGCATATTAAGAACTACACTAAGATTATATATATATATATATATATATATATATATATATATATATATATATATATATATATATATATATATATACACACACACACACACACATATTTACTGCGAGAATAGAATCCAATATGGAAAGACGTTGAGATATAAAAGCAGCAGACCATCCATACCACACGCAAAATACACGAGAAAAAAATCAAGTGGACCGTAAAATAGACTGAAAGGCAATGTATTACAATAATGACTTTGAAAACCTGGGGCAGGGTGACACGTCCGTATGTTCGTAGGGGACCTGACTTGAACCGGGCACGGACTTGACACCTGTCTTACACATTTATCATGACACAGAATTAGGGCCTTAATCGTGTGTAACACAGATTTCAATTGAATTAATGAGATAAAATCAGCGTGGTGGGTAAAGAGACTTGTGCCCATTGTGAAAAATATATTGACCGTATAAATAATATAGACAAAATTTCGTAATGAGGAAAACCTCCATGGAAACAGTCACTGATATAGTTTAAACTATCACATACATACGCATCACTCTTTTAGTAACATGAATAACAACTTCCTCAGAATGTAGTACAAACTTCCTTTTCAACTTATCTGAGATTGGTGTTTTTTTTTCCCAACTCCACATATGCAACATATGCCAGTTTATGATATACTGCTGGGCACGGGTCTCTCTGTTTCTGATGGAAGGGGCGTTAAACCCACCACGCTTGTCCAAGGCAAGATAGCGGGGCAAACACACTCGAAATATATAAATGCTACAGGTATTTTTAATATAATAATAAGGTAGGTCATACTTACATTTATCTAGATGCGGGTATCGGACTTCGGGCCATTTACTCCAAAACGGTAACATTTCCACTTGGCGATTAGGTCATCTTTGTCGTTAAAAAGAATGTATAAATTCAAATTTTAATGTATTTGTTTTTTTTTTATTTTTTCCATTCTACTAACATAAGCTATGTTAATATATGCACCTTCATTATATGAAATCATTTGTGATTTTCATCATTAATTTTTCCTTTTTTAATTCAAGTGAAATAGGTTACAAGTTTCTCCACCTGTCACCATATTACACACCTGACTTGAATATGGTTTATGTCACAACTTATAATGCAGTCACTCAAAGGGTAAAATGCTGTCATTTTACTAAATAAATTTGAAAGACCTTACAGACCTATAGAAACGCTATGTAGTACAATTGATATAGAACTGGAGATAACAAAATTAGAGAACGCATCCTGTTTTGCTTCTGCTGATTGTCAGGCCCGCATTGTACAGTCTTGGCAGTCATTGTTCCAGTTGCTCTGAACTTTGCGTCTATCTTCACTGACAAGGAGAAACCTTTTGATTTGAGAGCAAATCTCATCAGCATACAGCACGTAATAGCATGCCTCTTACTGTATATTCGATGTCAGGGTATTAATAAGGGTTTAAATGCCCTTTCTTGATCTAAATGTTTTACAGAGGTTTTGCAAATGTTTGATAATGAAATAGTTAGAAAGATTTTAATAAATAAAATTGGATACACGGGAAAGTTCATTCAAGTAAGTAGTGCTAAAGTAAACCATATTGATTAATGGAGTCAAGCCTTACTTTGTGGAAAACCATTACTATTTGGATAGTCATAATTTTTACTGGGCTAAGATCCGCAACAAGCAAACAAAATTGAAAAATAATACTGTGTGTTTTTGATTGGAAGAAGTGGATTAACAGGGAACTTAAACTAAATCTTACCGAAGAAACAACCGTCAGCAACTCTCCACTACCCAACCACTATCAACAACACACACCATCACTCTTCCAAAATGCCTACTCTTCCACGTGTTGCTTAATAGAGCAACAAAAACAAATACAAGAGTCACCAATTTTATTGTTGAACGAAAATGAATACAGTGCGCTGCAGCGGACGCAAATTATGCGAGAATGTTTTTTTTTAATTGCACCGTTTCAACCCCTCCATTGCAAAGTGTTGGGGAGAAGACGGAAATGCTGGTGCAGACCGATAATCGTTTCAAAACTTTTGAAACTTTCATTTTAATTCTTATCACACTTTTATTGTGTAAAGATACCTCTGAATTTTAGTTCTGGTGGAATTTCATTATTAATATCTTTAATTTATAAAAAATATGTAGTTACATATTTTATTACACCAATATTCAATGTTCTATAACATGAAGTTAAAACCTACATAAATTTATAATCAGTACAATAAACGTTTTGTACAATGAAAATTATGTATAACCTTTTAATATTTCGCCTGATCTATTGAATGTATATTTCAATATAATAAACAAACTTTTTAATCAAAATGTTAAAGGCATACATATTTTTAAAATAAATAATATTAATCGGTATTTATTGTCTCTTCGTTTAAAATATCTTTTTGTCCGAGGCTTAAAATACTAATAAATGACGGAAAGAGAATTTCATTAAAATTCTATTCATACGATAAAAATACCAGCCCTCAATGGCAACGGTGAAAAATTTAAAAGCAAAATTTATCTAAAACTTTACAATTTGTTTCAAAGCTTTTACGTTTGCTACTTAAATTGTGTAAATTATATATGAGAATATTTGTTTCTGAATGCTAAAAATATATGGACATCAAAATCAGAAAGCAAAAAACGACATATTATTCATTTATATACAAGACAAAATAAAAAGGTAGCCATATTTTGATGTCGATTTAAAATGCAAAACTCCTAAAGCCCCGTGTCATCGAGAATAATATCAAATATGGTGAATGATATGAGATTATATACCTTCAACTATTATTAATATATTTAAACGTACAACCGAAAATATTTTTGGAGATAATTTTAAAACTGGCAACAATATACTTAGAAAGCAGTAGCTTCGCTAATGAGCCAACTGCGTCGTCGTCGTCTTTCTAGTCAAAAATAATTTAGAAGGACTAAATTGTGTAGGAATCATTTAGGAGTGCTCTGAAACTTTAAAACCGTTTGTAAACAAAAGTTGGGTTGCATCCATTTCAAAGGTACCAGGCAACAATGAAAGGGTTCGGTGGGCCCTCAAGTGTGCACAAAGCAACACCCGCAATTGACTACGAAGTATTACACCTCGAGCACTCTTGTCACCGTCCGAGTGCATTGTGAGTGCAACGGTCGCGTTGTGTGCCCGCGAAATGCTTCATCGAAAACAAAAGAAGACTCAAGACAACTATACTCTTTTAGCTACAATTAGCTGTAAGACTTATTATTTTTTTTAATGTCGCAAGTAAAATCACCCATTAAAAAACGTAGCGATTTGTTCAAAACTCAAGTATGGTAATATGCTAGGTAAGAAAGGTTGAAGTTCATAATTGGTTTTTTAATTTTTTATATTGTAAGAATATTTGTTCAAGTTATCAATGTTCATAATTTTGACGAATAATTGGCACAACAATTTGAAACTGTAATTTTTTTTCCTTTGACCTTGACAAAAATATTGAGTGTATTTTTGTTTTATAAAGTACATATTAATTAAAAAGAAAGTATGACAATTACATTGTAACATAAAATCAGTTTGAATAATATAAAATATCCTAAATATGGACCTCTCAGATCTATTGTAATAATCAGAACAAATAGGTGCCGTGTACTATAGTGATACATTAATAAATGTATCACTAATGCAATAAAACTCTTTGTTTTATTTCTTTTTAAATTTTGTTTTTAAAATTAAAAAGAAATAATATTCTTTTAAAACAAAATGATTAGTTCAATTGACGTTTTTGATAAAATAGACATGACACCCGTTCGGCATACATATTAAATGTAAATTAAAAAGTATAAAAAATGTAAAATATAATAATGAACATGATATAAATGTAAAAATAAATAAGAAGATTATAATAATATAATTTTCAAGAATTTTATTTAGAAGATAAAAACCCTCTATAGATTCCGGGTGTCGCCGTAAGAAGAGCGGCTGGTACGCCACAGTACCTTCGCCACACTCCACAGTACGCCGCTCAAATTTTTCGAATCGAATAATTTTCGAATATCGAATATTCTCCTTATGCTTCTATTTTTTAAACAATCCATATATGTTCCTATTTTTGGTCTCATCTCCAGGCGGATTAAGGAGATCCACCAATCCTTGGTTAATTTAAGATTGGTGAGTTACCCAAACTCAGAATAAATAATTGCAGGCCCTACATAAATTTATCCCAATGTGAGAATCATATTCGCTCATTTATACCGCAATCCCAAAGCGAGAATAAAAGCCAATAATTCCAGAAGCGATGAATTCGTCACTAAGTCAATTATTCTGTTTAAATTTTCCATAAAAAGTCGTAGTATGTATTGTATCTATTTAATAAACTGGTATGCATTCATATACATACGAATATATTTCATAATGCAACAAGAATTCCCCTCGTAAATTCTCGACGTTTGTTTGTATAAAAAAGGGCACTAGGAAGCTTACCAGGTACAGTACGGTTCATTAGTCGACCGGAATCAAGTCCTCAGCTTCATGAATAAAAGTTTTTAAACTTCCCAGTGGAAACGCAAAGAATCTTTTTACATTCTGTTTAACTAAAGTAATACTAAGATAGTTTTTCTTTTACCGAGACTGTTTGTCTAAGTCAACAGCAGAAATGAATTTACTTTTCTTTTACAAGTATTTCTTTAGGAATCAAGTGAATTTGAGTTTAAAATATATAAATAAACTTGAAACGTTTTATTTTTAAAGTAATTTATATTTTCGTTTTGATTTTAGCATCATCAGCAGACAGGCTATAAAGTCCATTGCTGAATATGAGCCTATCCTAAAGTGGGTAAACATGTTCACAGCTGCCACCCTTGGCAGAAAAATTGGTTAGCATAGTTAAGTGTTTTTTTATAAGTACCTGCATGCTTCTTCGTATGCTTATTTGAACAACATCTAAATTTATCTATTTAAAAAAAATGTCAGTTTATGTGCACTAATCTTCGAAGTGGCTGAAATAATATGACCTTCATGAAGGTTAAAGACTATGTAGAGAGGCCTTCGTTTTATTGCGAAAAAGTGTAATAAAATGAATTTGATCGTAAAATCTTCAATGTCAATCAATAATATATACGTCCTTATATATAATATAGTTAAAATATTATTTAAGTAGCAATATCTAAGTGTATAAGGTATTACGAATTCTAATCTATTGGTCCTTGCTTCTAGTCATTATGTATAAGATAATATAGTAAAATTTAAAATGAAATTTATTTAAAAAGTTTAACTAATCAATTTCCATTTCATCGGATCGCGTAAATTGTGTTATTCTTTTCTGTAATTGAAATTGTATTGTATGTTTTAATATTTAGACTGGTACGATATATAAATTTAGAAGAAAACAAAAAAGAATATCTGTCGACGGAAAAACCCTCGCTTACCTGACTGAGACTATCGCCTAGACTGCCCTCTGCGTCCACTGGTCTAAACAGCTGGCAAGCCTCTTTGTTTTCTCTTTTTGGCTTCTTATCTTGTGTGTCTTTCATCGCTTGGTTTTGAAGTCTCTCAAAGTAATCCCGAGGATTCATTGGTGGAGGTTCATCATCGGGTGGTGGAGGAGGCGGAGGGGGCAGGCGGTTTCGAGGGGACCTGCGAATAAGCGAGCGCTCGTCATCTTCTGTAGACCGCTCATCGTGATCGGAATCGGAGCTTCTGCTGTCTCGTCGCCTCACGCCTTGGAAGTGGGGCTCGAGGAATGTTGCATTTCTGAAATAATGAAATAAATTATATTATCGTTTGTGATATCAGCAAAGATAATAAGAGACACGGCAATAACTACAATTCGAAATAAAAAAAATAGCGGAAGAAATGTTAATTTTGCAAATTTGTTTAAATCTTGTAAATATTTTCAATGAGAACCAATACAACTTTGTAATGAATTTTATGAATAATCATTTTGTGTCATTCAATAATGTTCTGATATATCCCAACACCTTGAAAAACATCTCACAATACATTATAATAACATTTTACTTATAAATTAAAACATTAATATCATTTTATAAAAATGTAAAATTTGTATTTTTTTAAAAATTTTTACCCTTTCGAAAATTTCAAGATTTTTCATAGATTTAAGTAAAATTTATTTTATTTAAATTTTCGGTCCCATTACATTTTAAGTAAAAGGTTAAAATCATGTTTATAGTTTTCATTTAAAATAAAAAAGACTATAACAAAAGAAAAAATATTGAAAAAATACATAGAATATATTTGCTCCCGTTTAAGAACGGGATATAGTTTTCTAAGAATCATTAACATAATTTAATTATACACTGCTCTCTATATTGCGTCTTTTATAAGTTGGTAATGTTTGACCGTCGACACCATTGCTAGTTCTTCTCGTTAGAATGAACTTATGACGGATTAGTATAATAGATTTAAAAAAAAAACAATGACAATTCAAAAGTACTTTTAAGTCTACTTGCATAAAAAATATCGGAATAATCAAAAATATTAGTGCTGTAAATGAGTGCCAAACACACTTGTGTTCACGAGCCCTAGTGTGGGTTTTTAATTAATACGCGACGACCGCCATGTTCGCTAAATAAATCTTAGTTAATGCCCCTTTAGTCTGGTCAGTTTGGCCCCATGTGTAGTGTCGGGTTTGTGCCCGTAGGTGGATGGAAACCAATTGATTTTATATTGCCATTTCTACGGGCCGACATGGCGTTAATTACCATTATAGTTACTAAATTGTTTGGTAACAGTGTAAAGGGTATTATTATTTAAATAATTAGGATTTAATTTTAACTTCTAATTATAAAAGAACCAAAAGCTTTAGAAAATACTAGGTTATTTTTTCTATTCGTGATTCTCTTGTATAGTTATTTAGAAGTTGCTTAGGGTCCATTTGTAAATTTAATATACATATTTTGTATATTCAACATTTAAATTAAATTTTGTCGTACAATTGAAATATTATGTAGCCATGATTTTGATAATTTTTTCACTGTACCGATAGTAAATAATGATGAGTACATTAATACAATTTAAATTATTGTCATTATCTACATAAAATTATTGAAATTGAATAAAAAAATAGCATATGAATATTATGTATGTCACATGGACCCTTTGGAATCCTTAAAGAAGAAGACTAAAATCAAATAGCTTGTAACCGATGCTAAAATATTTAAAAAGGTAAACGCACATAGACCCCGTTAGTTCAGCACTTATAGTAGATGGGAGAAAATTACGCTGCCAAAAAGTTGTATATGGGACTAACGGGCAATCAATTCATATCCGATTGGGATTTGATTAAGCTTCGAACTAACAGCTAACAAGACAATGATCAATGGGCTTTATTACTATTAGAGGCCAAGACACTGGATAGTTGAGCCAGTGAAGTAGTTTTTAATTTATTTTATTACCAGGGAGAGAATGTCCAATGGCGTTAAGTCCGCCTGTTGTGCACTTTGTGCAAAAACATTTAAACAAATAAAAAAATATAATGTAATATACAAATTAAACAAATATATATTTAAATAAATTGCATATTCATATATACGACACACTTACTGAGTTAAATTCGGTGAAATGTAGTGTCTGAGTTGGTTTTACGAGCTGCGTCTGGGGGCGTATCGTTACAAAGTTTTTTTTATAACCGAGCCATAAAACTAACAAAGTGGCTTTCCTATTAAGCTATTAGAACAATATCAGTAGTAGACGTTTAATAGTAGTATTTAATGTGTGTTATAGACACACTGTAATGTGATAAAGACAAAAATCCTACAGAAATTGTAGCTTAATGCCAGGTAGCCTATGTAAAATCGAATGGTATGGATGGAATCGAAATGGTATACATTCTTATAATGTAGATTATTAGTTAAAATGGATATTACTTTTTATTTTTATAAAAACTTTTTACTCCCGCAAGAGCACTATTTTAAAGTGAGGTGCAATAATCGGAATGACAAATCTGCCGAAGAATCAAAGTCGGAACACAAGGCGGTGACTTCATCTAGAACCCCACTGCAGCCTTAAAGGATTTTATATTTTTGTTGTAGCATTACACGCTTGACGACCAATTGTCTCAGTGACGCGGTCCTCCGCCCGCCGAGTCAATAGTCGCCGGTTCGATCCCCGCATCGGAATAAATGTATGAACGGATTACAAATAATTATTCCGAGTCTGGTAACCCTGCCAATCCACATTGGAAAAGCGTGGTGGGTTCACATTTGTTCCTCCAGAAATGGAGAGGCCCGTGCTCAGGAGTGGGACATATATAGGCTGTTAAACAAAAATCACACGCATGCTTGTTTATTTTTCTATTCATATTCCATAAAAAATAAAAGCTCTCTATAGTAAAAATAAAAAATAATTAAGGCTAAACTTTATAAATTTGAAATTAATGAAAAAAGAATGAACATTTAATAAATATAATATAATTTACCTTGCGAATGTGGATGAAAGGGCCGGAAGAGGAAGACCACGAAAAACATACTTTGACCAAATTGCTGAACTTTTTAAGAAAGGCCAGGTCAAGAGTACCCTCAACCGGCGGGCTTGCATGAGGAGAATATTGAGTGTGGAGGAAGCAAGGGAAGTATGTCGAGATCGTAGCAGATGGAGATCTGTGGTCTCTGCCTACCCCTACGGGAGTCAGTCGTGACGATATGTATATATGTATTTAATAAATAATAAACATTACCCATATTTTTGTCGATGCAGTATGATAAACATTAAAGTGTGAAAAATACACGTGTTAATTAAACCTCCATGACAAAATGTGAACTGTCAACGCGATACCAAGTGAATAATTGACCGAGTCTCATGTGTTTAGGATCAAAAATTGCTGTAACAATGTCGTTACGCGCTGACACCGAGGTGACACTCAATTTACGGCAGTGTCCTGACATCCAAAGCTGATGATAACGAGAACATTGTATGACGGTCGCGCGGACCGATTTTAATTATCGTAGAAATAAAATTTAATTAAAATACAAACATTATTTTACAATATTATATACATATGTATTAAATTATGTAGTTAATTTGGTTAAATATTAAGTATTAGGTCCTATCTATTAATACATAATAAATGAATGTAGTATGGAACGCCCTCCAGCTAAAAGGAGCGACGATCTGCGCATGGCGGCTTGCAGAAAATAGACGCGTGTAGCTAAGATCGAGCTAGGTGTCGCGCTTTCGAATGGGCCAATGTCGACGATGATGATAATGATAATGTGTTTGAAAAAGCAGTTATTGTGACATCATATATCACAATAACTGCCTTTTTCATAACTCATATTTATTTTCAAAATACGAATACGAGAAATACGTACTACGATGGTTTACATCGATTTTAAAATTTTAGTGTGTTTCTTATTTTGTTGGGATCCTCGACATGATAGAGGATTATTAAAATAATACTGAAGGGTAATTTATACCACGAAAAATGTTATGATATTACTATAATTCTTATTAACCATTCTATAACTAAGCTGATGATGAGACAAGACGAGTTGTATTAGGGATATATGCTTTACATCAGGAATTCCCAAACGGGTCGATATCGACCCCTTGGGGTCGAAATTCGCCGCTAACCGCAAAATTTTATATTTGGTAACTATTTTGTACCAATAGGAAAAAAACTAGATATAGGATTTTTAAAGTAATATGGTTATAGGGGGGGGGGCGTCTAAGGTCATTTTGGAAAAGAGTGTCTCTTGCGCAAATTAGTTTGGGAAATCCTGCTTTACATTAATCGTCCAATGGAAGAATCAAACTCACGTACATAGATTGTAAGCGTATCCTTACCAACTGAGCCGTTGTTGGTGAAATATGTGTATTTATGTAAGTGCATATATGGATTTACAAATGCAATTTGTGACGTCCCATGAAAAACTAATTAGCCTGTCCATGGGTACACCTGCGACAAAGTTGACACGGAGATATACCATTGTAATTAATAACGGTAGCCATCAGCCGGCGACATAATGACCGCAGGGGCGTCGTGTGGCGCGACTGATTTGTCGCTGAGAGGTTACACTGCCAACGGCAGAGGGCACTCGTCACTGATTCATTGCTTTCGTGCTACAAGTACGGTATAAAAATATTGTGAAGCTGTATCCACCAGACTGTTCAATTTTAAGTATATATATATATTTTTTTTTTTTCATTTAAATCGCTTGGCTATACGGACAGTGTAATAGTGAAACATGAATGTTTACCAGTCTAAAATAAAACAATTTGTAAACAGCGAGTTCTGTGTTCATGAATATAACAAAAGAGCGACATTTTTCTAGAAGTAACATGAAAAATAATAGTAAATTATTTTGATCTGGTTCTGGATCGTCTGGTTTTCGGCGTAACATACAATTGTCACATTTTCCCCCGTGAGTATCTTACGAGGCTCCTATGGGAGCAAACACCGTTTAACTTTTATAGCAGTTCAAGACCATACGGGTGATCTGATGATAGGTGATTACAGCCGAGCGACATTGATCACCTATCTAAATACCCAAATGCTTAAATTATCAATTTAGATTACATAATTATTATTACAATATTAAATTACGTTATTATATATTGTATTATTAAGTATTAAAAGAAAAGGAGAAGAAAGTAGCGAAATAAAAGGTATTTTACAAAATAAACTTTTATTTTTAAACTTCTCATCGTATCGCTCGAAGGGTAACAATATTTTCGGGAAAGTATTGGTGGTTGATAATTTTCCTTTTTATAATAAGGCCCTAAGGCGAATAAGACCATCCAATGTTGTCAAGGGTATACGGATGGCATAGTAATCTGTCTAAATCTGTTGTTGCTGTTATTGGTTTGTTGTAAGGTGGCAACAGCCCTAATGATCTGCATTTGTTTTTCTTTATTTAGCTGTCTCCGGAGGCTTTGCAGTTATTTTGTCTCAAAAAAAGTTCTTGGTACTCCTTACATGATAGATGATATAAAATATAAAATTACCTAGACGATATGTCTTTAAGGCATAAATTCTCATAATTATATTATTATGATGGCTTCCAAAATGGATTGTATAAATTACAAATCGATTTTTTTTCTTTTAAGCATTATCATAAATATAAGCATGATAACAATTATTATCACATTAACGCTCACTTTGAAATCGGTGAGTGCTTCCAAAAACATACGTATTTTTTTCTTAATTAATTCGTTCTTGGGGAGTTCGATCAAGATTTCTTAATTACAGATTAAAATTATTGTCTATAGCCGTCATTTGTTTTTTACAGCTTCGATTTCTCTAATACGCAAAAGATTTTTTGGTATCTAACAATATTCTTTTTTATATAATTTAAGAAAAAATAAATGAGGTATACGGTAGATAAGGTAAGGAGGTATATAGCTATAGGATTTAAAAATTAATTAAACATGCAAAGTAATATCCTTTTATATATTTTTTTTAATTTTTTTTATATTTATTTAGTAATATTGTATTATAATATTAAAAATATAGGACTACTATATCGTCGTTTGAATCTACAAGCGTTTGCGTGTGCAAAGGACGTAAATAGAAATCTTTTACGTCAATGTGTTAAATATGAAAATATGTATTGAAAAGAAAAAAATAAAAAAACTGAATTTTATACTCTACAATTATATATTATATTATATAATAAGCAAAACCATGGAGTTTATAGTCTTTTTTAATAGTTTGCTCTTGGGCAAATTATTTATTTTTATAAAGCAGAAATAAAGTTTAAATTTCCTTAAAAATTGCAAACAACGTTTAAACTGTCAAGTAGAGAAAGTCGGTCTGTTCAGATATATTGCCACCGAGGACTGCAGTTCAACGGCGCGTGAATGGCATTGCATCTGTCACAAAGGAGCGCGTCGGGTGGCGAGTGTAATAGAATACTGTATTGCCGTCTCGATGTTCTGGATTTTCGTTCCCGGCAATAAATTCCAGGTTGCATCTATCGTGTGCAATCTATAATGCTTACAAACTTTTAAATTACAAATTACGTGCTAACCAACGACTTATAGTTTTATTTCATTTTGGTTTTTGAACTCTGCGAGCAGGGTGCAAGTAACAGGTCCTGGAGTTGATCCTCAATGCCTGCACTTCAGCTTAAGGGACTACGGCTCTCGTTAAATGAAATGCGTAAATTTGGCGTTATTAGATGGCTGAATGAGTAAGAGATAGGTTAATGCCATCCATAGACATCTAAAACACACCAACGTCAAAAGTCAAGAGAGTGATACTTTACTGAACTAAATTTCATACATACGCTACGGACAAAAAATTTCAAGCTTTTATTTTATTCAAAAAATGACATCATAACGTGGTAGTTCACGATCACATCATTCCCTTGCAAGTAGGTACTTCTTTAATCGGGCCCTCATTACTGAGGATCGCGATCACTAGAACCTCTCAAACGGACAATCTGTCTCCATTGGTTCCGGTTGAAAATAGTCTACCACTTTCAAATTTGGAAGACGATGTGGCTTCCTTCACTTGATGGGACCATCCTGTTGGTGACCGTCCTCGCGCTCTTTTCATTTCGGTATTACCAATAAGCTTTTCCAGGTTACCATTTCCTCTTCGCATACTATATACTGTGTCCAAAACGGTTTTGGACACAGAAACCACAGGGGGCAAATGCTGATCAACTTCTCTGGCAGAGACTGGATGCGTGTAGCCGAAGATCGGGCTAGGTGGCGCGCCTTGGGTGAGGCCTATGTCCAGCAGTGGACTGCCGCGGGCTGATATTGATACTATATACTACTAAAAATAAAAATACTTATTTTAATGGAATCAAAACATTAATTCTGTTTTTCTTATTTCTTTACAAAGAAAACATCATCACTAGCAGTGGTGGTCCATTGATGGCAATTACTCCACCCCAGAACGATGAAATAAAATCGCATTACAAATTGAGGAAATTAATAAGAAATATAATTAAGTAGAAAACATTTTCGATTTCAATTATCTAGAAACGTCAGTAAATAATGGCGGTGCGTCCCTGATGACGCTGCGGAGGGCCCTTGAGTCGTGAACCGATATCTCCGACATTTGCACTCGGCGACACCGTGCCAACGATATGCACTTTATTATTCTGTCGACACTTGGAAACAATATGCTCTATCTCTTTATAACCTATGGGCGCTTGGTATATTGATAAATCAACACAGAGCTGTATATAGTCAAAAGTTTTAAGTGAAAATAAATAATAACGATGTAAATGTTACATACAAACAAGGACTGTTGTTTGTATAGTATAAACTTATAAAAAATTATTAAGTTCATCTTTCCGAGGGGCACTCCACACTCTGTTTGCCAAGACGCGGTCTTCACTTCAATACTCATCTGGTAAGGTTGATTAGATGATGATGAATTATAAATCACATTAAATCGCATTTGAAATATAAAGGTGAAAACTGTATGATACAGTCTCCTTAAGGCAACCTTAATTTAGTAGATATTATTTTTCTTTAAGCCTTTATAGTTTAGGTTAGATGATGATGATAAGTTATGAAATAAATATATGTATATAGGCTAGTCGCATTGCTTGTCTAATATTTATAATTATGTAACATGAACATTTGGCAACTCCAGTCATCTACAGTCCCTGGCCAAATTATTAGACGCACTGCAAGATTTCATGTAAAGTATTAATTACCGCGTGATATTGTACCGTTTTATTATTTTAAATTAATTTGTTTTTTATCTTTATATTATTCAATCAATTACAGATTTATTTGACATAAATTTAACAGGATTAATTTAGAAAAGCAATATTTATTAAGTTTTAAAGAAAAGTGAATTTAACGTTAATAACGTCAATATTTAGTTGAGCCACCTTTAGTCGCTATCAAAGCTTTAATTCTACGCGCTCATGTTATCAATGTAAGACTGTCTCCTGCATTTGAGGATGATGATTCCACACATAAATAATCTTTTCTAGATGATTACCAACAAACCCAGCTCGGTTTTGTTGGTAATCACATCTTTAGCCAATTCTCTGTTCATCAGCTCCTACACATTTTCAATTGGGTTCATATCAAGGTTATTACCCGGCCAATATATATATATACAACATACATACAACAATATATATATAGTATATTTAAACTACAATAATATTGTAGTTTAAATATAGCATTATTGCATAAAAACTCTTAAGAAACATAAAATAACTAAAAAAATACAGTGCGTCTAATAATTTGGCCAGGGACTGTAATACAAATATTTGTGTGCTGGTCAATGGCTGTGACAGTCTTCCGCATTTTTCGAATTTATTTCTGTCTTTTCTGTTTTACATGTGCTATTTACGAAAACGGGCGTCGGTTGTTAGCTGCTTTAATAAAAAGCAGTTAATTTATCGATATCAAAACTGTAAGTTAAAAATAATTCAGCGGGACTTTCTAGTAAAAGCTTATATTTAATTTACTCTGTTTTATCTATCGTCTTTATCTATATTAAAAGGACTGAACTTAACCGACAAGTTGTGTATCGCTGCAGTAACTATAAATAAGTTGTTAGCCTTGCAAGATATTTCTCACGACTCAACTGCAGAAAAACAATGTACGCTTGTTCTAATAAAATATAACGTATCGCGTTTACCAATCAATCTGGTTTACTTTTGTGTAACATACATATGTACGTAGGCATGTATACACACACACATAATAATATATATATATATATATATATATATATATATATATATATATATATATATATATATATATATATATATATATATATATATATATATATATATATATATATATATATATATATATATATATAATTATAATTGACAGATTTTTATATGCTTTTTGATAGCATGCGACAAAATGACCCAGTAAGCAAAAGTTATAGACATTTATCCAATGATCTTTTCTTGCGTCTTGGCGCGTTTATTGCATTTATAGCATGTATGAACAGAAGTAGTCATCCTACAAGGTGCGATGCACGCAAATTTGTTTAACCAAAACATCCTCCATTATAGTTTGGTTCCTAACTTGCTTTCAAACTGTTGTATACTGTTGTAATAAGTGCATAGATGCACTCTACATAGATTTCTCTAGAAAGCCTTTTATAATATTACATGATGACAGAATGTCGACGCCTTTGCTAATGCGATTATAACAGCACCTAGAGCTTTTAAAGTGACGTAAAGTGACAGTCTTAAAGACGGCGAAATTTCGGATTTCCGTTGAAATGGCGTGAAAAATAAAATTAAAAGTCAGGTTGTATATTTTAGTTTATATGTATAGAAAAAAAGAAGCTAAAAAAAATTTACAGATCACCTGATGGTAAGTGTACAAGTACCTAGATAACTGCAACCATTATCTATATTGTAGATGCATTGTCTGCCTTTGATATGTAATATATGGTGTTAATGGCAAAATAAAGAAATAGGGAGTTGTGAGAAGAGATGTAGTAATGGCCTAATCGTTTAGGACTTAGACTTATATTTTGATATGAGTTCGAAACTACCTATAATTGGACTGAGGGATTTTGGATTGAACTGAATTTGAGCCTCTAATGCATACGGCATTGGTTAAGGACAACTCTAGTAAAATGTTAGTTTATTATTTAGTGATTTATTCATCCTTATTGTAATACTTTTAGAAGTAACCATATATTTTTATAAGCTACTTCGAAAATAAAAATGTTAGTTTTATTGAGGTAGTTTTCTTTGCGTGTTCATAGGGAGAGTTCTCGCTTTCTACAGGAAACGAGAGTGCACTGACACTGACAGATTGCCAATGTCTGCCAGCCGTGTGTAAATCGAGACAAGTCGGACACAATAAAAGTGAGTCTTCGTTATAACTAAAAGTTACGATAATAAATAAGAAATTATATTTACTCTAATTTAAACAGTATTAGTGTTTATCTCATGAGCACAAATTGATTTTTTTCAAGCAGATAAAGCGAATAATTATGCAAAAGGGAGACACGTAGGGTTCGCCTTAAGCTTTGGGATTACGGCGAAGAGGGTCTATCAAAGAGGAGCAAAATGAGAACATCCCTCCGTTGGTTAATATATAATGACAGCCTCATTTTAGAAGCATGTTTACATTAATTTAGTGAATGTATTAATGTTATCCAAGTTTACTTCATAACTTATTTAGCTTTCCGTTGGGAACTTTCGAACTAATTGTAAATTTTACATTTGCTTTAGGTATACTATGTATTAATATTTTTGAACTACTCTAGAATAAGATAATCACTATGAGAAAATGGGCGAAATTGGATCTTAATTGATAATTACTAGTTCAATTACAAGTTTCCTTCTATTCAGATATATTAAATGTTGTATCATATATCTATTTAACTTACTTTAGAGTAAAACTTATGCTACTTTTGTTAAGAGTTTGATAGTCAGTGCGAAAAAAAATTGTATGTAATAATTACTTAGGACCTAATCGTATATAACGATCATAAAAACTTCTGGTAATAGCCGCTGTAACGACTTCGTTGCAAGATGGTAACACTGCTAACTGTTAATCATCATAGCGACGCAATGCCTCTGATGGTGCAGATATCTATGGGTTTTGATTAATCATTGTCGATTAAGCAACACATTTGCTCATTGGCCATCCTATCAATCAAAAATTGGTAAACACTGTGGTCACTAATCTGTCTTCCCATCGTAATTATGAGCACATTGTTCTAAGATGGTATTGGGCTATATCAAACAGTACATGTCTAAAAATAACAGATATAGTAATAATCGATTGGGTCCAAAATGGAATCTTTTTTAGATCAAATATTTAATATAAATAGAGCAGAAGGGCAAAAAAAAAATAAACTTCTAGCATATGAGAAAATTTTTAAGTTTATATATTTTTAATTTATATCTCTTTATATATCTTTAATTTTATCCAAATTTATACTTTTTATTATAATATAATTTTTTGAAATAAAAATTACAAATACAAGCCAGTAACTAATTAATTTGTAATATAAGATTTTAACCGTTTTATAAAACAGGAAACTATCTTAGAGAAGAGTACGAGGGAACTAAAACAGCGTGCATACTCGGGCCGGACACGGCGGGTACGTCTTGATTGCTGCAATTTGTCTATCCCGCCCTCCATTGCCGCTACACTAAGCTTGTAAAAGCTTAACCGTTGATTACGATTTGGATCGCACACGTAGTTATATAGATTTATTGTCATGATATGTATTTTGAAATTAAATTAAATATGTATTTTGAATTGAAACAAAAACTTAACAATTTCGTAAATCAAGTTGATTTCATAGAAGTACTGTGCAATAAATATTGTACTTGTATTTTACAAAAGACTTGCCGTTCGAGTTAACAAAGTTAAGTGGTCACGTTTGGCAGGGAATGGGCAGCCGTTAGAGTAGACAAGGGCTGAAGTGGAGACCAAGACTTAACAAACGTAGTGTGGAATGCCAGGACAGCTGGAGCGTTCACGTGCGCAAAGCGGCAGCAGAAACTGAAATCACGTAGCCGAAGATTGGGCCCATGTGCAGCCGTTGACTGCTGTAAACTAATGATGATGATGAAATAAATCGTACAAATATGTTTGACACGTCTTTTGTCTTTATTATTGCACAAAGGATTGATTTCATTTTAGTTTTGATTATAAAGCAAAAATGAAATTAAACCAAATCCAATATCTAATTATCTTTATTAAAACTGATAAAATAAAGATAATTAAATTGTATCAAAAATATTGAACCTTAAAATGAGGTAAAACAGAATTTCTTAAGTTTTAAATGAATACTAAATATTTTTATAGCATATTCTTCCATTTCGTCTCTTTAAAAGTTTGAAGACGTTTAAATTTATTCGAATATTTGCAGTTCGTGGTGGAAGTTGTCCGCTACAGAAGAAAGGAATACAAAAGTTTTGCCAAGTTGAAACAATTGTCGGTACAAGCAAATTGGAATACTTTTCTTAAAACACACCGGCTATATTGTGTAAAATTTAAATATGGTTAGATATAAATAATTCTGAACAATACTCGTGTGATTTAGTTTGTAGCATTTATATATTAAATCAACAAAATGCCAGTTCGTATCATTTAATGAATCTTAGTATCCGTGTTACATATAATGATAAGTTTTTCTTTAGAGTAAATGCAGAGTGTCCCAGAACTCAACGTCAAACCGAAACGGTTGACAGGATTGATTGTAACCATCATGAGAAAAACAGAAAACATCTATCCCATGATGTTTGAAAATTTTGGGCATTTAAGAAAAACCTAGAAATTTGGTCAAACTACTCATTTTTTGACTGTACATAAAGAAATAGAGGAAAATGTGAAATAAATTAAATTATCCATCATTTAAAAAGTACAAATAAATGTTTAAAACGTCAATTTAGTATACTGTGCAAAATAGAAAAATCGAACGTAAAACGCCTAATAATAAAGTCTCCATTCGTTTAGATGAACTCAAAATATTAAACTTTAAACGGACAATGTTGGGAGAAGCTTCGCTTTGGGTCTTATTAAAATTTCCCCTGCAACCCGACTGCGGAGTTTTCAAGACGGCGCTTTAAACCAGAGTCCACTCGACTGCACCCATTTTGCATCCGAAAACATGGCGCCTCCCCCCATTATCCTTTATTAAAGTGAACCCCGCAGATTTTTATTCTAATTTTAAATAATAGCATTAAAACGTCCATTGAAATTCACTGCACATACCGTTCTTTATAGTATTTTACGCTTAGGTTTTTTCGTTTCGGCCAGTACGTAATACATTTAATTAAAATTTTACATTTAACTTTCTTCTATTCCAATTGGTTCGGTATCTCTCTGAGAAATAGGACATATGGTGTTATAGGACCTAACATTTTAATGTGTGTGATCTATATTGCCATATGAAAGCATTCCATTTGCTATACACGTGTGATTATGGTCTAGAAATAGATTAGTCGAAACTTCGATGTGTCCAATGAAATGGTAATGTTATTACCATTTCATTGGACACATCGAAGTTCGCACGCATCTTATTTGTATGTGTGATATGATATGTAAAAGTACTAAACACGCCCTTGGAATAGCTAGGTAAGTTTTCGCACTAAAAGACGACTAAGAGACACAGTTGCGAGGTACTCATTTTCGGAGCCGTGGAGTCGTGGACTTCCTTTGTAGCTTAGTTGAGTGCTTAACAAGTATTCGGGTAATATTAAAACTTTGCTAGTATTCCTTTTTTAATAAATAAAGTCAACCGAAGATATAAATAACTTAAATGTATTTCTTAAAAGTCCAATACCATTGTAATATCCGTATTCTAGTTATAAGCATGTCCCGGAATCGATTTGATCGTTGTCCATAAATCAATGTTAAAAAGTAAAGAATATTATCCCCGACGTTTATGAATACAAAACGCATGCCATTTCATCTTACTACAAATCTTACAAATCTTGCGCAATTACGAATAAACATATATCTCACTCTGTCCGTTTTATTTACGTCGGAAATACGTCGGCAACTGAATTAGCAGATGGTTCCATTCAAACGCTTTGTTGCTTTTAGGTCAAGTAAGGATTAGCTAGATAAATGAACATATGTACATAATTATATGGCTAGGTCAGAAAATAACTAAGAACAAAAATAAAAAAATAATAATTTTTATAATACACTGTAATCAAAGCATAATTCCTAATAATCATTTATGTTTGTTCTTCGAATATATATATTTAAGATACAATCTCTAGTCACTCTCTACTTTTAGAAGTATTTTTGAACGGGTACATAGAAATTTTTACAAAACAAGCTCATGTATTTCTCAAAGGCTGTCAATGTTTCTACAATACTCCTGGTGTTGCAGATGTCTATAGGCGTGTTTAACAGCTTTCCGTCCATCTATGTTAAGCAGTGAACTACTCCGGGTTTACTGTAAATCATATCATACATAACTAAAGTTTCAAATCTAAATCTTTGCAAGATTCACAATGTTGTACCAGGATTATTTGACTAAAAATATATTTTTCGCGAATACAGAAAGGGAAGCCTTAGCCCCGCTGTGGTAAATGTATCAAGGCTTCACAGTACATAAATTGTCGCACCCCATTGCACCGCCTAAATGTCTTCGCTTTCTAAAGAGATATAACTTAAGAAAGGAATGAAAAGATTACATTTAAATCTATACATAAATTGGTAATATACGTAGCGATAGTTCGTAAATTTCAGGTATTAATATGTCAAAAACATATTAATACCTGAAATTTATTAAACTTCTTTAAACAACTACCATTTTCCTAAATTAAAACTAAAAATTAAATATGATATTTTTAAGATCTTAAAAGATTTTACTGAAAACCGGTAGGTTAAGAAAGCATTATATACATATATCGACATATATTTTTCATCTCCTAATTAAAAATGCGTGGTGGCATAAAGTTTCATTGTTGCACGAACGTTGTCATAGAACTTGTCTAGAAGAATATAAATTGAGTTAAATAGTAAGTAAAATAAATTAATTTTATATACTAAGCATATTATAAATTCAATATAAACCATTACCGTACCACTGAATGAGAGTTCATATTGAATAGAAATTAAAACTAAGTAAGTTGGTGTTACAAAAGTCATAATGGCTCACAATTACAAGTGTAGGAACAACTAGCGATAGCGTTCATTATCTATTTTTAATGGGCGCGAGTAAATAGTAAACCGATAAATAAAAATAAACCAGGATACTCGGCGCCAGACAACAATTTATATTACATTTTGTAGGACAATTACCTCCACAGTAGAACTAGTGCAATTACAGATGAAATACTATAAGGGACAATACACTATTAATTATGTAATAAAGGAAGGCTGTTGGCAGAAATGCTTGATACACGGTAATAGTTGATACCATAATTATCTCATAGACTATTGTATTGTATAGACTCATAGGTATTATTGAACAAAAGATCATGATTAAAATATTATATAACGAATTATATTTATTCACACTTCCGATGGACGACCAATTGGTTCAGTGGCGGGGCCCACCGCCCGCGGAGTCAATGGTCGCGTGTCCGATCCCCGCATCGAAATAAATATATGTATGGATTACAAATATTTATTCCGAGTCTGATAACCCCGCGAATCTGCATTGGACAAGCGTGATGGATTAACGTCCGTTCCTCTAGAAATGGAGAGGCCCGTGCTCAGCAGTGGGACTTATATGGGCTGTTAAAAAAATACTTCCGATGAAGTTAAGATTTTTTTATGGTAAATATATACTTAGTATGGACGTATTACAGAAATGATTACCAGTATTATCACTGCTGTATCATTCCGCCGCATCGAGCTAATGCTAATGGCATTAGCTCGAAGGGCAGCAGGATGTACCTCAGTAATCAGCGATCCTCAAAGATGGTAATTAACTTTTTAATTTGATGGAGGGTCAATGTTTAAAAGTAGATTGTCACGACTGTTTCAACTCGTTTCGTGCCACGTGTACCATTTATGTCACACGTAAAACTTGACCTATCATATCATCGCCTACCAAAAATAGTACACGATAATTCTCTAAATGGAATCACTCTTAACAAGCTAATTACTTACTGATTAATGATGTTATGAAGTAGCTTGACTAATCCTTAGTCAAAATATTAAAGGGCCTGAACGAATAGTCGGGCATGGACAATGGCTTGGTTTTTGATTAACTTTCTTTTATTATTTAATTTAATCCTTATATTTATCAAAAGAACACTTTCTTACACCTAAATTGAAAATCCATATTCCTATCCTGTATATTGAATGGTCATTTACTGATATTTTTTTTAATATATCAATATACATTTATCAATTATATTATTTCGTGGTGGCTCATCATATTTTATTAGCGATCATTTAAAAAAAAATTCATTGTGGCATAAAATGAGTAACAGTCGAATTGAGCTCACTCTACAAACATTGTTGTAATGTCGACGACCAGTAAATCTAGATCACATATTCTTAGACCATACTTCCTAGAACCAGTGAATGCACACTTTTACACATATACTAGCATAAAGGTTGTTAAACTTTGCACATTATGCCTTTGAAATGTAACACTAAGAGATATCCGGGTAAAGCGATAAAAGGATTAGAAAACCAAGCAAATATTATTTTAATGAAAGCGAAATTAATATCTTGAATATAAAGCAAGTCATAAATTAGTACAGTGCGATGATAGGCAACGACTGGCTTGGATTTGCTATTCCGCGCATCTAGCATGACGATGAAGGTAAATCTATTCGACTTGGAGGAAACCTACTTATAACTTTTAGGTGATGATAGCACTTAAAATTTAAATAAATGGAAATACAATCGAAATTAGTTCTTGGTTTTTTCTCGAAGTCGATCAGATACCATCGTCAAAGGCAGATTAAAACTCGCTTCATTTACTGCACACAAACGATTTGGTCGCAATTTTAAAAATAAACTGACCACACTTGTTAACTATCAAAAAATGATATTACAAAACCCATAAATAATTCAGCGTTTAAAAGTTCAAAATTAAACCACTCAATAATTCAGGCAGTCTGCTTCATAAGCTTATATCGTTGAAGCCTATGCTCACAGTTTCTCTGGTTGATATGATTAGACATTGAGAAATCGATCGAAAATAGGTCGATGATATAGCTTGTTGGGTAAGAAAACTGTAGTGATTGGATCGATGTTAGAAAAATCAAATGACGTTTTTAGGGAGAACCAACAATCATTTTAGTATATTAGTACTAAAGATCGCGTGTTGGTCTTGTTAAATTTGGAGTTATAATATGGGATGCCCGCGGGCAGATGAAGTGATAATCTGCGTAAGGCACCTTCCCAGAATCTGAATGAGTGTAGTCAGAAATTAGCTTCGTACCGCCGTCTTTGATCTGCTTAGTACACCAAGTTTTTTGGAAGCCAGTTTAATTTTGTGGGTGGACTATGTATGCAGTCACAACAGATATTGATATGTAAACACAATTTCGTGTAAAGTTCTAGACAAATTGGCGTGAATTCAAACATGCATCGCAGCGCATGCATAACAATGCGACTAAAGAAATGACCTTAAGTCGAACGTAGAACGAGACATTCGAAAAATGCTTCTATGCGATTTTAGCTACATTTGTTGTTCAATCTCGATACATTGCGTTGGTGTTAGCAGGTGCAATTTGCACTGGGGCCGCAATGTTTTCAGTGGCACGGCAACTTGTTCCGCTATTAAATTTTATATCTACATATATAATATGTATACAGTACGAAATAGCGTACAGAAGCGTAGAATAACTTTTGTTTCCCAAAATCTTTTATTTACCCATAATAGTCGTTTTTAAATGTGCACTTGAAATTACTCCATAATACAAATATTTCCATATATTCAAAACTAGAAAAATGAAAGAGAATTATTGTTCATAAGTACAAATAATACGTGACAAGCTTAAGAAATGCTTGTAAATTTCATACTTCTCTTTTTTATAAGAAGAAAAGAAGAATAACAAAAGAAAAAATACTTATGATTGTGGATGGATCTTACCTATAATCGTGGAATATAATTGTATTTTTGATTGAACCTCCCTGATAAAGATTTTATTTAAATTACTATATATTAAAATGTACTTTCAAAGAGAATGTAATACAAAAATTGAAGACAATTTCATATTTCTTTTAGTAGGTATCCAGTGAAGTCTTGTATAACTGTATTTCTTACAAACGTCAGACGGTTTCAAGCCACACAATAAAGTATTCAGAATAAATACATGATAAATGCCCCATGGCAATTTAGATTTCTTTTTCTGCCGTGTGGTGTATAGTGTATATTTAAAATAAAATATATAAGTAAATTTATTCAGTTGCCTTTATGGTAGAATGCAATAGTTGCTTTCTTTATTAAAAAATCAAAAAAAAAAAACACCGCAAAGATCTATTTTTCTTGGCATTATTTTGCATTTTATTGTTTTTCTCTATTATTTTATTGGTCTAAGTCTGGGCTCCTGAACGCCTATGTCCAGCAATCGATCGCCGAAGGCCGTTGATGATGATGAATCAAGAATTAGTGCCAATTAAATCAGCTAAGTGGCATAAAATACATTGTGGATTGCGACTATGTGTAAGTTATAACTTACACAAAATTAAATTATTTTCCAGTAGCTCGCATGAAGATACTTATGATCTTTGAAAATATTTTACAACTTCCGGTAAACAATAACAAGGTTTGTAATAGTAGTAGGCAAACAAGTAAGTAGGTCATGATAAGTAATCTCCACCCCCAATAGGCTTCTGCAATGTCTCTCTCATAAACAAAATTTGTAGTAAGTTATAATTTGTCCGATTATGGTAGGTAGTAAGCCATATATGGGTAATATGACAAAAGGGATATAAACGCAATACACAGTTGAAACACTTTATGTTCCCCATAAAATAAACTCTAAAGGTAACAGTTTGATATGATCCTCGCCATTAGTACACGATATGGGTAGGGAAATAAAATCGGAGGTTTATATTTAGTCGCTTTATAAATAGCGGAATTTATGTCCGTACCGTGGCGCGCCATGGAGCACTGGGCTCAAATGAATTGGCCCCAAAATATTTGTCTGTCGTGTACTAGCATTTCTGGCGAAACGCCAATAGGATCACTTTCGCCAAACTCGTATAAGGTAAAATATAACGGGGTTGTTTAGATAGATAAGGTATACAATGACTCACATTGTGATATCTCAATTTTTTTTATCATAAAAATATAAATGACGGTAATAAATTGAAATATACATTTTGGAAGAAAATGATTTAAATAAATTAAACAAACAACAATTCATTCAATTTTTTTTTTATGAAAACACGTTAAAGGCGGATCAGCAGGACACAAAAACTTATAATAAATAGTATGCGTACAGAACCTGCGAGCAAATACTCTGAAAGGTGGCTTCGCCAATCATAGTAATAATAAATGAAAGTATATTTATATCAAATTAATTATGTATCAATAGTTGGTTATAAAAAATCCTAACTCATGGAAAAATATTAAACTTTTTGTGCATTAAACAGTTTTTTTAAATTATTTTCCTTCATATTCATAGTTTATAGATGGAAAAGGGTTTTTTCTTTTCCTATATGAAGTAAGAAAAGAAAAAAAAACTACAAATCTTTTTCATCTAGCGGATAAATTATTTATATATTACCTATATTATGTAAGCGCGTAAATCATACAAGTAGGCAATCTCGAATATAAACAAACATTTGAGTAAGTCAGTCTTATAGCTAACTTATCCGAAATCGGCAAGATCTAACACATATACATACGTCTCATTCGTGCTATTTATGTTTCATGTATTTAAGTCACACTGAAATGAAACCAAATTATTGAACATAATAAACTAGATTAATTTCAGTACCAGGTTTATGGTGTGATTTCACTAAGAAGAGAAGTCAATTATATGATTTTAATAAAATAATGTAAAGAAAAAACTTAAAAGAATGCCCACATCGCACTTAAATAATAAAAACAAAAAAGTTAAATATGGTAATATATATCAACAAAATATGTACATATAAAAGAAGTGATTATTTCTGCAATATTTTTAACTACATAAAAACTGGAGTAGTCTATTTGATAGTTCGTAAATTTATTTTTTCACTTATATACGCATATTCTTTTGTAGTTATTTCTACACAAACAAGTTTTTTTATATGCATTTATTGTTCATACTTGTTTTTATCTCGATGCGGAAATCGAACTTGGGACAAATGACTTGAAAAGTGGTAACTTCGCCACTGAACCATTTGGATCGCACAACACTGTAGAACACAAATACAAACAAGTATACCACAACACACTTAAATCCTACGTGCAAATATTTAAGGGTAAAAGTAAAGTAGTTTCTCGTTAGCTTGTTAGCTATTCCACACAACTTTCAGATCCCAGGATTATGAATCAAGACGGAACTCATATCGCTCGTACTGCTCTGTACGCAATGGTACTTGTTAATGAGATTACGCTCGCTCGTAAATTATAATTACCATAAGTATTTTACACATATATAAATGTATAGTTTTTTTTATAGAAGAGATAGGCAAACGAACAAGCAGATCATCTAATTGTAAGTCCGCCGCCTGTGAACTTTTGCAATACTACTACACTTGCCCACCTTAGGGTAAGAATGTGGATAATGGGAGGGAGGGATTTAATGGGCCAGAAAAAAGGAAGTATGGAAGTCATCATATAAAATGTGGTACTAAAAAAGGACTCCTTATAGTTCAAAGTCGGGCCAATTATTTATAGCTCTACTTGTATATTAGTTGGTTAATAGATTTAAAAAAAATGCCAAGATATTGGGTGAAATGACAATAACGTAAAGCAGACCGCTTCTGGATGTAGGTATCTCCAAAGCTGTGATGATTTTTCCATTTTTACCACACTGGGTTGACTGGAGACCGTATTATAATGATAACCATCATAATCTTTGATTTAAGGATGGTTAAACTATTATATGTTGTTTGGTTCGCAGAAGAGAGACACCGCATTTCTATTCGTAAATGGTAGCGGTATCTAGCTGAGTCATGCAAACTAAACTCTTATCCCCAATCACCCACGCATCGAGCGTCAATTTTAAGGGAAGGCAATGTCAAGTAATAGACTACAATATATTACGACTGTAATGATGATGATGAAACAATTGTCGAACGGCCGTCAAAAGCCCTTAGTTTGAATTAACAAGAAACATCACATGTAATTTTGATTAATAGCTGAAACGCCAAGTTGCTAT
>JASFAT010001973.1:600000-768403 GCA_031353405.1 Baronia brevicornis
CCCTGGGGTATGGTATGAGCATCTGCCGCTCCCTGCCCCGGGATCTTTGATTAATAATAGCGCACTTACCTCTTTAATAAAAGACATGGCGAATAATAAAAAACAAGATGGCGGCTTGGGTGCTCCACAAAGGGTTACTTACCGTAGACAGGGATTGAATGAGAGATTTCCAACGACATATATGTACATACGTAATATTTTTTCATCTATCTGTCTTTCTGTCTAAACATCTCTCCAAATATATAATTGTTGTTTGTATGTTATCTATCCAAAATATATTGGCTGAGGTACATGTAGATACAATTTGCTTTATATAAAAGCAATCTAAATGCGGTTATATACGTAACCTATACCTATTATATATATATATATATATATATATATATATATATATATATATATATATATATATATATATATATATATATATATATATATATATATATATATATATATATATATATATATATATATATATATATATATATATATATATATATAATGTAGATTATATGCATATCGTCACGCCTGTCTCCCGTAGGGGTAGGTAGAGACAACAAATCTCCATCTGCTACGATCTCGCCATACTTTCCTTCCTTGCTCCACAATCATTATCTACTCATGCAAGCCCACCGGTTAAGGGTACTAACATTTAGAGTGCTCTTATAAAATGCGCAAACGGTGTATATCCCTGGTGTGTAGGGGGGGTGGGACTGTCCCGAAATCCCATTGTGGATATTTTCGGACAGATTAGATTGTCAGTACCTGAACCATTATCAAATGGTGTATATGTTGACAAATCAAGCTTGTCTTAGATGAGATAGGATTGAGATTATTAACATTAGATTAGTGAGTGTGTCTCCAAACAAAATATGACCCGTGAAGGTTGAAATAAATGATTTTTATTTTATTTATTTGTAGTTGATTCGCAAATGAAAGGTTAACTCACATGGTTTTTTTAAATTATCCCTTTAAATTGTTTGAAAAAACCGTTTTTGGAGTCAATGTATGGGCAGAAGATATTTTTAGATACTCTGGTTAGTTTGTACGTAAACAAACTAATCAGAGTAACTCTACTAATCAGCTTAAGGGAAGTACGGTGGAAGGTCCGAGTCTAGCAGTGACATAATTATATAGTCTGTGAAAAAAAAAGTAAAAATATTAGAAAAATACGCTATTGTAAAACAATCCCTATACATTGTTTGAAATACAAAAATAGGTGTGTGTGTTAGTCCAGTGACCGCTTAAAGCGCTACATGCATCCAAACGATAAAAAAAAACGTACACAACATATAAAACGTCTTTTTTACCCCCAGGGAAGTGAACAGCTGCCGCAACGTATAACAATGATACAGCCATGTTATTCCACAGACCTGGGGCAATCGGCACACTGGGCTCTTACACGAACGATTCCAATTGGCGATTCGTCCGTACATCTATTGAGAGCGCCTCAACTTTTCAATTTAGCGGGGTTACAACCGATCGCGCGGCTTATGTGTAGCACCCTTTGTTGAAAGTCACGCTTGATTCGGGGCGAAATTGTGTCGTTTTTGTTGTTTCATTCGCGTGATGAGTGTAAAAGTTCCGAGCATTGTCGTCGCATATTTAAATGTATTATTAAATAATGGCTGGAGTGCAAACTTTTATTAAAAATAATATGTTCAATACGTATTTAAATATAATGAAATATATTTTACATGAGACTTGTTATATGGGATTTATATAATTTTATATGGCATAGGTAAGTAAAGAAACTTTTTAGGTGTACGTTATTTGATGGTAAAATTAAGCAGGAAGAATAAGGTATTCCGAATATTTCCACGGAACACGATAAAAACACTAGAGATGAGACATCCATTTGCAAAGCCAAAGCATCTAGCCGTTCGATGAGATCTTGGTTTTCGATGATCAAAACCGCCCGACATTGTAAATAGTCTAGGAAAAAGATGAAACTGAAGAAGAGTGCTCTGGTTCAGAGATGTATCTAAACAGTATTCCATCTATATAAGACGAAGTTACGAGTTAGCTATATACGTAATTTTAAGGTCAATAAAATAATGGATTTTAAACTTGACGTTTAAAATCCATTATTTATTTAAAGTTAGGCTTAACTTTTCATATGTTGCATTTAGCTTTTCGTGTGCTCATAACATATGAAATTTCCTAATGTATTTATTAATGCATCTCTATAATTATTATTAACATATTTATTAAAATTCTCTTCTAAACTTCCCGTATTTATAATGACTAATAATACGCCGTTTTAAATCGCGTATACACGAAGTTATATAATACAATGTAAGGCTAAAATACCATCGTACGGTATATAATACGCCAGCAGTGACAGTTTCAATTGAGTTCCATTTTCAAATATTACTCTCTGATTGGTCGACAGTTGGTGACAAATGGGTGACAAAGTGACGCGTTCGACCAATCAGAGGTCGGGAAGCAATGCGCCGCTCAGATATGATGTCGTCCTTTGAACAATTAGGACGCTACCTATTTTGTAGGTTGGAGACAGTTTGAATGCGTCGTATTGTTGTTTTTGTATTGAGTTTTTATGTAGGTACATACGTGCAATGTATCTTAAATTCGTCGTTATTTTGTATTATAAAGTACATATTGAAGTGGTACCTACAACAGGTTGTTTTTAAATAATTATCAGTAGCTGTTTTCATGCATAAGGCACAAGAATATCTTTTATCAAATAGAAAAACGCAGTTAAAACACATATTCGAACAATTACAAAAAATATGCTCGCACTGAGAATTGGCATAGTGCTGCAGCTTCAATTAATCAATAAACAACCTGCGGCAGTCCACTGTTGGACATACGCCTTCCTCAAGAAGCGCCAACCTACCCGCCGCCCTGCGCAGATCGTCGCACCATCTAGCCGGGAGGCGTCCTACACTACGTTTGCCGAAACGCGGTCTCCACTCCAGCACTCGTCTGCTCCAACGATTGTCGAATCTCCGACAAACGTAACCAGCCCATTGATACTGCAGTTTCACTCACCTATAAATTGTTTGGGGAGTAACTATTTTTAATTATAGATTTATCTTTAAATAAAGGCTTGATATTTTTCTATGGAGAACAAGAGCTAGACACAATTTAATTTATCTAACCTTATGCAGGTATATATACTTCAAAGATAATTTAATATTCTCATTTCCATATATGTAGGTAGGTACATCAAATAACCAGAATACATAACAAATTATTTTTAATTGCATTGTGCATATTATTTAATACTTAAGATACTTTCGATAATATTGTCGCAAATCCCTGCTGTTACTGCAAAACAGATCATTCCCTACTTCTTTATGTGCCATCTCTATTGCGAAGGTCAATGACAGTTTGTCCGTATTTACAGGACCGTATCCTCAGTCGTGCGAATCAACTTTTCTGTACTTTCCACATTCAACCAACCTTTTAGCCGTCAATACCTAATGACTATTAGGTATTGACGATATATTAATAATTATTGATTAAATTGCTGGGCTTGAGAAGGAATGGTTTTTATTAATATCTTCTGTGTGGCCAACATTATACATATAATAGAGTGATGGCGAGAAGATTTGTGTGATACCCTCAGTGCAAGCTTTGACAGCAGCCTAGAAGAATCTACAGCAACCTGTGCTGATACCTACATACATATACACACTACAGACCACAGATTTGCTACGATCGTGGCACACTTTCTTTACTTCATTCACACTCATCACTCTTTTTGTACAATCTCGCCGGTTAAGGATACTTCTGACCTCGCCTTTCTTAAGAACTCCAGCAATTTGGTCAAGGTATATTCTCCTCGGTCTTTCCCTACTGATTCTTACATTCATATACCCCCCTCTGCTAATTTAGATATAAAACTGGCATTTATACAAATAAATATATTTCCTGATACGGGAATCAAACACGAGACCCTAACTAATCTTCGCGCCACTGTGTCTATAATTGTTTTTTAATAAATTAACAACTAAGTTTGAAGTAAAGCAATAAATAATATACAACTCAAGAACTTAACCAGGAAAACATAAACTTAGAAGAGGTGATAAACAACACCCTAGTCGCGTGTCCCCGCAACTGAAAAATCTAATAAAAAGTCATTTATCGCGAGCCATTACACGCTATAACGCAGCTCGTAGAGTCGACACGGTGTCGATGGTCGTTAAGATAACACCTCACACTCAATTCAGTCGCTTGAGAAGGCCACGTAGGCCGGAAGGGCTGAAGTAGGGTGCACAGATATTCTTGACAAATTTGGATTTTTCTATTGTGATGACGAAAACGCCACTAACATTTTTCTTTATCTGTATTTGTCATCTGTAATTTTGCAACTTGTCACACAGACTATTTCTCTATGCTTGATAGTATTGCTTGCTCTATGCTTGATAGCTCTAGATTACAAATTTATGGAATTAGTTTTGAGTTGCAGTAGCGAAACTTGTGACAACATTATAGCAATTTATCTGTATGTACTTACAGTGTAATTTAACAAATTGTCATACACTTTTACTCTGTGCTTGAAAGTACGCTAACGCGCTCTAGATTACCGATTGATGTAATTAGTTTTCAGTTCAAGTAGCGAAACTTGTGACAACGTTATACAATTTATCTGTCTGTACTTAGTGTGTAATTTAACAATTTGTCACACAAACTTTTTCTCTGTACTTGAAAGCACGCTAACGCGCACTAGATTACCAATATATGTCACTACATTGTACAATAATAAGTAATCACGAAAGGTGTGCAAATAAATTCATCTGTTTACACCGAACTTGGAGTTGCATCAGTACCACGCACTCTCTTCGACCTATATTGGTACCGTGAACCTCTATCTCACTAAGTCACTATTAAATCAAGCTAATGTCTAATTCTCTATGAAAGCAATAATACATAAAATAAAACGTTTTACATTAATTATAGTGTTTTTTTTATAAATATAAATATTTTTATTATAAATATACAATTGACTAAAACACCCAGGATGAAAATATATACATGTATGCTATACAAATATTTAATCTAATGTGGGAAGCGAACACAAAGCATGTCCGCGAAGAAGCCGAAGCTCGGTAATACTAACCTTGTGTGCATTAGTAGATGTTATCAATTTGTGTGTATCGTGATGAGAAACTTAGTAATGAAAAAGTTTGGTTACAGACAAAATGTTTTAGATTGCTTTTCACCCACCTTTTTTTAGTTATTTTTTTTATATAAGATATATATAAAGGATAGCTATAGGGTTATTTATTTAGGGTAGGGATAGGAAGGCAAACGAGCAGGCGTGTCGCCTGATGGAAAACAATCAACGCCGCCCATAGACATCCGCAGCGCCATAGTCAGTGCGGAAGCGTTGCCCATCTTTAAGGAAAGTGTAATTTTATGGGAGGGGAAGAGGAGAGGAGGTGGAAGGAAGTAGGAGGAGAGGGGATGGAGAGGAAGGGGTTGAGCCTCTGGAACTCACCAGCTCATCGTACGAAGCGCGATAACCAAGCTACCACTCAGACGCCGGTTTTCTGCGAGAGTGTGGTACTTCCCCGGGCGAGCCGGCCCATTCATGCTACAGACAAATATGCCATTGTTGACAAAGTATTCATCTGCAGCGTGGCTCTACCACTAGTAAAAAGTATTTATTTATGTTCATCCACGGGATGATTACAAAGATTACTGTAATATAATCTTACAACATATTTATTAACCAAATTACATCTGGACACAACAGTTACAATTAGTAAAGCCAGAATGGACAATATTATATATAAAATGACAGCTTTCATGCTAGATAGATAGAATATGATGAATTGTAACACACTGTCGTGATGAATAACTGAATTATTATTATTATTTTGCATGTATTTGTGATACAATTCACACAACGAATGTAGCGAAGCATTTAATCAAACACGCTTTTTTACCGCGCAATAAAATAAACTAAAATTACATACCTACACCTGCATGTAGGTAGATACTTACACACAGGTACACGGGAAAGTTAATGTTACCTAAAATGTTTGGAATGTGAAATGAATTGTGCAATATATTGTACAAAAACAGCTCCTTTTACATCTCCAATAACATCTTGTAGATAACTGCTCCATTGTTAGAGAACTTTTACTTAGTAATATTTTCTTTGGATCCCAAAAAAATACGAAAATAACAAATCCTTTAATAGTACAGCTATCATCATTATCAACGGTCTCCAACGATCTGCTGCTGCATAGGTCTCCCCAAAGAAGTGTTACTTAGGTTTATCTTCGGCTTGACGCGTCCAGTTTTTGTCAGCCTCCTTAATTAATTTTCCGGTAAATATTGCTTGCTATACACTGGAATTATACACTGGAATAGTTGTCTCGAACACCTATAGAAAAAAATGGAATAAGCTCATTCCGTGCCAGAGATCAACCATCAGTTTTATATATATATATATATATATATATATATATATATATATATATATATATATATATATATATATATATATATATATATATATATATATGTTCCAACAAACATCATAAATTTGAAATACTTTACATTGGCATACAAGATAATAGCTTTGCGTATTGCCATAAAAAAAACAAAAGAATTATAGTGCCGGCCGGGTCAAGCAGTCTCGTAATGGCGCGTAAAGATTATGATTCCGATAAGCCCTGTGTCATTTGTTATACATTTTTTATTTCGTGTTGACTCGAAAATTGTGTTGATTGCCGCCATTATGGCGTGATCGCGTCCGATATGGGGCCAGTTGTAAATCACTTTCGGTTGCCATTGAAGTACTTATAATTAAATTATATTTACATGCTGTAACTATACCTTTTTACATTATACATTAAAACATTGGGACTTTTAAGCACGTAGAATATGTATGTACTGCTCGTTTTTGTAATAATGAATATTAACTCACCACACTTCTTCAAGGCGGATTGACGAGATATCCAGACTCGAAATAAATACCTAGGCTATAAACATATGTATCCCGATGTGGGAATCGAACCCACCACCATGACTCTAAACATGGTAACTTCAAATTTGTAGTGGTAGAGCCACGCTGCAGACGAATACTTTGTCAAGAATGGCATATTATTTGTCTGTAGCATGAATGGGCCGACTCGCCCGGTTAAGTAACACAATCCCGCAGAAAGCCGATGTCTGAGTGATAGCTTAGCTACCGCGCTTCGTCTGGTGAACGGTTGAATTCCGGAGGCCCAACCCCCATCCCCCGTCCCATAATGATACTATCCTTAAACGGCAACGTTTCTGCCCTTCTGCACTGCGGATGATTATGGGCGGCATTGATTGCTTTCCATTTGACTTCCTATCCCATAAAAAAAACTTTGCCATTGAACTATATTAGTCACCATGGTTCGATTACTGAATTTAATTGTCAAATTAATCGTGTGTTCTTTAAAATCAACAATATAATAGGTATATGAGTGATCCCAGGGTACAAGAAAAGCCAAGAAGGTTTTTTTAAACCTATATTCAGTACAATTTTTTATCCTATAAAAAAATGATTTACCTAAAATGGATTTAACTTAACCCGTCATACATAAGTGACACTAGGGTACAAGCAAAATAAAGAAGGCTTTGTAAATCTACATTACAAAACCATTCTCAAATCTTTTTACATTTATACGTCATACATACATAAATGATACCAGAGAATAAGCAATATAAAGACGGTTTTTTAAAACCTATATTAAATACCAGCCAGAACTTTTTGTAATAGGTAAAGCAAATGAACTACCTCTACTATCAGTTCAGAATCATGCGGACACCAGCACTAAACAAACGCACCAAATTCGATCATCACGAGCCCATAATGAAATAGGCCACGTCCGTCTGCGGCGCTAATGATGGTACATCATGAGCTAACACATTGTTTGTGCTAACAATACCGGTTATCGGGACGATTCCTCTGTCCCACGGAAGTACATGTTTGGTAATGTTTAGCGGTATTTGTGTTTATCAAGAGACGACCAGTGATGGGGCCCTTCCCCCGCGGACTCAATGGTCGCGAGTTCGAAAAATATTTATTCCGAGTCTGATAATTCCGCCAATCCGCATTGGACAAGCGTGGTGAGTTTAACGTCCATTCCTCCAGAATTGAGAGGCCCGTTTTCAACATTGGGACATATATGGAGTATTAAAAAAAACTTTTATGGTAGAAAGTTTCAGAGCTTAAATCTTAAAATCAGGGCCATGTGCTCTCATATCATCTTAGGTAATTTTTTAATAGAAAATTTTATCATCATCCATTATTGTTAGCAGCTGTAGAATTTTTTTCGTATAAGTTCATAATTAAATATTATAGGTATTTATACCTATGTAAGTCGAACAATCCTTGTTGAATGAAGGAATTAAGGTTGATAACCTAATTTTCCTACCGGACACTATATTATCCCAACCGAATTAACCTACGACATCTACCACTATTCTATATTTATATACCTACCACTATTAAAAATAAAACCTTATAATATTAAACAATTTAAATACAAAAAATATTGATTAAATATATTAAAAAAACGAATATTTTTATAAGTTAATTTAATCAATATTGTATTATTATATAAAATATTTATTTATTATAATATTTTAATATTAATATTCAAAGTAATATTTATATCTATATACATTTCCGAAGCTTGCAACACTGTTAACACATCTGCCGCCTATGTATAATTAGCGCAAATAAATAAACAATTCGCTGTTTATTGTGTCACAAGTTTATTCTTTAACCACCGATAAAACTTGGTCTTCCCTTCCCCCTCAAACATAAAACTTTTCACAAGAACAAGGGAGTTAACGTTGTATTGTGGAGACCTGAACACGCTGGTCGTGTAAGACCTTGTCACTGCCTGTCGCGACATGTGGAAACCATTTGTTTGGGTTGTAAATAAAGCTGTATTCTGTTCAGCGTTCGTCAACCACATGCCGCGCCTTGGCTGTACCCACTCGACAGTGGTATTATTCAATACGTATATTCATTTATTGCAATTTAAACGGTTACCACACTATATACAGGGATATGGAAACGATTGGAGACATTTTTCTTATGTATTCAATTGTTGATGAAACGTACCGTTCTACTTTAAAAATAAAGTAGTGAAAATGTTGAATGTAGGTACATTTTTTGTAAATAAAGACGGAAATATACATTCTTGACTTATTGTAAATACATGGTACGTACAGTTATCAAAAGAGGGCAGGACTACAGAATATACAGCGATGTTATCCTGGCCGATTACGTTATGCTTTTGAGAATTCCTAAGATAACCAATTGCAACAGTTATATTAAAGTTCGTTATACAGTAATAGTAGAATTAATAGAAGTAGATCATAGGCAAACAACATCCATAGATAAAAATAAATAGTTTTCGCGTTTAAAAAAATTGCGAATAAAAAAATATTGAAAATAAAAAAACTGCGGTATTGACTGTGGCTCGAACCGACAACCCTTCAATCAGATGTCAGATACACTAATTCTTGTGCCAAGCGTTCGTCGTAATTTCCCTGCTTTTCTATAAAATTAAAACAAATTTTAATATTTTCAATAAATTTTATACCAAGCATTATATAATATTATATACCGTTTGGAAACCTTCATGCATCCATCCATAATACAATAATCGCTTAGCACAAGCCATATATTACCCATCACCATTTCCATTTTGTTCAATCCAAAGCTAGTTTCTTCAATCCTCTCTATACCTCATCATTACACTCGCGGACAAAAGTGGAGTTGGTCGAAGAAGGAAGTCTTGGCTACTTATCAGGTAGTGGATAGGATAGCGAATGCACCCAAATGGTTTTATTTTTGATATAGAAAGGCAAACGAGCAGACGGGTCACCTGGTGGAAAGCGATCAATCCGCAGCGTTATAGGCAGTGTAGAAGCGTTGTCAGCCTGTGAGAAAAATTCCATTATGGGAAAGAGGATGGGAGAGGGGGTTGGGTCTCCGGAATTTAACCGCTCACCGGATGAAGCGCAGTAGCTAAGCTACCACTGAGACGCTGGTTTTCTGCGGCAGTGTGCTACTTCCTAGGGCGAGCCGGCCTATTCATGCAACATATAAATTGAAAAAATATGCCATTCTTGACAAAGTATTCGTCTGCATCGTGGCTCTACCACTACTGAAGTGCTTCAGCTTGCTAAAGATGAACATATTTATGCTAAAGGAGAGGCAGTACACTAACTTCAAGTAATGACTTAAGAAAAACAAAAAAATACTATGAAAATACTTATGTAATCAACCTAAACTTTTTACCCGAAAAATCACATATTACCTACACTAGCGTTAAGGTTTCCATTCTATGGTAATAACCCTCAAAATATAAATCATGTTGATGTGTGCAATTAAAATTGAGGACATAATTACACTAATTCCAGCCGCGTGAGCCATAAATCTATGGTAATCACAACACATAGTTAAGGTGACATAGAGCCTGAACGGACGGCTTCCGGTCGAGTTGACCGGACCGGAAGTGGCACGCCACCGGAAGTTGTATACAAAGTACGAGCCTTCGCGTGCCGCCCGCGGATACCATCGGCTCGCTTGGAGTTGCCAAGACGGGAAATTTAGCCGTGGAATATTTATGAGAGTACCAAACTTGAGAATTGTACCTATTTTTATATAAAGTATTAACTATCTAACTACGCTGTCTCAGGGACCTGAAATGGATCATGGCCTCTGTAAAGAGATTTCACCTCCATGCCCTATCCTGCATCACCTGCCAGTTGCTGACTTGAAGATCACACGTCAGCCCCGTGCTCATATATGAACATTAGAAAACATAATCTTAACGTTTTTATTTATATGGCACAAAAAATTAACAGATTACAGACATAGAAAGAATAATAATACATAATATGAACATGACAATGTCGCCTAGACCTGAGATAGAGTGTTTCCCAACCTTTTTAGGACAAGTCCCACTTTTATTTTTTTAAAAATCTGTATGTATTTTTTTATCAAAAATTTTACTGACGGAATATAAATGATTAGTCATAAGGGTAAAATCAATGCAGATATTACAAAATCGATAGTTTTGAACTTAACAAAATGTTTCAAAATGTAATTTAAATAACCATAAATAAAAAAATAGCAGATACATTTTACAATTAAATAAAATTTATTAAATCAACCATTTAATGATGTTAAGTTTTTTAAGTTTAACAAAAACCTCTGATTTTGAACACCATACAAGTAAAATTTGGCCAATTTATTGCAAGAAACTGTTGTTCAAAGAAGTTTCAAATGATAAAGTTGCGATGACTTTAATAATAATTTAAGATTTTGCCCCCTGTGGGGTGAACGCCCCACGTTGGGAAACACTAGCCTAGATATAATTCTTAATGTTTGCGTATAGCATTTTTATTCAATTTCTACTATTAATTCACACTCTCCCTATATATATTTAGTAGATGACCCAGTGAACTTCATTTCACCTACAATTTATTTAATTCAAATTAACAAATACGATATCTATCGATAGGCTTATCTTGTCCCGGTATGTTAATACATAGTAGGCAGAGATTACAGATCTCCATCTGCTACGATCTCGGCATGCAATAAATACTTTTCAAAATCACATAAAAAAAACGACAGTTTTGTACAAGAACACGTCTGTTAGACAATAAAGCCACGAACGCCATTTATTTGAAAGTAATTGAAGGTAAAAGTAAGAAAAATAATTTTACACGTTTGTTGGAAAACCGACAGCAGAATAGTAGACGAGTGCTGGAGTGGAGACCAAATTTCGGCAAACGTGTGGGACCCCTACTAAATGGTATTTTTGGCTACACCCATGCAGTATCTGCTGGCAGACACTGCATGGGTGTAGCCAAAAATCGGGCTAGGTGGCATAACTAAGTACGTAAAGACAAAGTTACAAAGTTCTTTCTCTTCGTCATCTGAAAATTTATTTTTTGAGCCTAAAGGAACTTTCACTGAATTTGCAGAAACAGCAGGATTTTCTATGGCTACACGAGCATCTTTACCTTTTCTTTCTAGGATCGCGTATGGCACAGAATATGTTTTCGCCGCTAATTTATACCACATTTTCCTTTTAACTACAACATTTACCGCATTATTCATACTCTGTTCACTCTAATTCCCCCTCTTCCTCTCTCTTTTGTAATTTATCATCATTATAACATAAGATTAAGCTCAATTAAGTTTAAAGAATCATAGTGTTTTAAGGAAATAATTTGAATCTTCTTCGAGGGTCAAGATGGGGTACCCCATACCCCGCGCCCATATCTTGCCTTCCCGCACACATCTGAATAAAATAACATGTCTTAAAAAAACTAATCAAAATATGGAAACAAACATGTTCTCACCTGCTAGTGTAATAATTGATAAACAAGAATAATTTTCAATCAGTTCTAGACAACTAATGTTGAGGTAAAAAACATATGAAACATACACGAAAATAACAACGAACTTGACAAAATCAGAGTTTTTGGCGCTAGGTCAAACACGCATGGACTAATAAACCAGCAGCCACAAAGCTGACTGATAAACGAGATAACGGCACGTCATTACGAACCGGAGCGGCTGTTATAGGTCTCTTCGTACTACTGATGGTACCCGGTACCATATCTAGCTCGCTACCCCGTCTTGCCCCCTTCCCCCATTGGTATTGTCACCTATTGTTTATATTCTTATGTATATAAGGCTTGATTATAGAATGTAGGTTTATGTTTATGTTTTCATTCACAAGTATATACTATTTAGGACTCGTGTTTCTCAAGTTGCTCTGCACTGTATCTCCGTGAGGATCGGGCGGTGGCAGAAAATCAGTTTCTCTGCTTAATGAGCAGAGGTTTTGACTGAGCCATCGCGCACTTCCATCCGAATGTACATAGTGTTAATCATAATTATTACATATAATAATTTAATTTGTATTCAAGTGTATTGCTGCAGAGGGAAATAAATGAATCTATCTATCATCATGTACCAACAGATGGCGCCACAAGACATATCAAATTATATTAAGTTTTGTCAATTGCATATGGTAAATTAATAATGATATTAAGTGTAATACGCCAATATATACATACGTCTGTAAACTTATTCGTGTAATAGATGGGTATCGGTCTGATTCACACGACACGTTGTACGGAGTGCGCTAATTTCACGGCGCGCCGTTTAGTTGGGCGGTACGCGATCGTTATCGACGCTGGTCTGGTCTGTCGCGGTTTGGTGTGGGATTCGGAACGTAGCGATCGCGTGTCGCTAAGTGCCGGCAACCGGGGGGGGATGGGGTCGTGAATTACTTTTGTGATATCACACTATCGCCGAGTAGTGGTTAAGTGTAGTACGTGAATACTTCAGTTTTCAGGGTAAAGTTTTGATTATCTCGAAAAGTATTTTAAGTGATGAAGAAACCTTTTACCCTAAATGCGAAGTTTGTTTGGAATCGCCAAAGCTTTAGATGAGTTGACTCCACTCATCTAAAGCTTGGGCTAATCTTTTACCACGCGACATGCAGTTTTTTCAGCAGTATGACATTATATTTAATAGGAAATCATATACAAATGTTTTCTTTTTTTTAATGAAAAATCATCTCATTTTGTAAATTTCACAAACTTGGTAATGGCATTTTTTTATCGGATAGGAAGGCAAACGAGCAGGCGTATCACTTGATGGAAAGCTATCAACGCCGCCCATAGACATTCGCAGTGCCATAGGCAGTGCGGAAGCGTTGTCGACCTTTAAAGAAAGTGTCGTTATGGGAGTGGGAGTGGAAGGGGGACGGGGAGGGTATTGGGCCTCCGAAAGTCAGCCGCCGCACCGTACGAAGCGCCATAGATAAGCTACCACTCAGACGCCTGTTTTCTTCGGGTACTTCCCCAGGGGAGCCAGCCCATTCGTGCTACAGACAAATATTATGCCATTCTTGACAAAACATTCTTCTGCAGCATGGCTCTACCGCTATCAGAATTAGTCTCTTTAATGTCATACATTAAAGAGATTAAATAGTTACCTATAGGTATGAAATTTTTTATTGCGCTGTTTTCTGTGCGGATATGATTCGGAGTTAAAGGTTCCTTGTTTGAATCCTGATCTACACTAAAATTTGTGTTGAAAAAAAAAATTTTTGTATTATAAAAAAAGTTTTGTATCATACGCATTATAGAAGCGTTTAAGAAGGTTCTAAAGGTTCTAACGTGAAGTTTTACATACCGTCAAAGGTAGAAATTGCCGAATTGGAAAGTACAAGTTGCCGTAACTGATTATGATGGAAAAAGTCTCGTGCAAAAAACAAGTTAGTCGAAAAAGAAAGTCTTGCCTACGTAATATCAGGGAGTGGACCGGGATAGCGAGTGCTCCAAAACTGCTGCTCTTGTCTACGTATGTACATATATATATTGATCTATCTTTCTTGACTTAGATAAATTTATACAAACATACTAGTATGAATGGATCGGCTTACTCTCTGTATCCATTGATCAAATTATACTTAGCTCCGGAAATACCAATGGCTGTCGCCACCATCTTGACACTACCCACATGTAATAAACAGTTTTCTCACACGACGAGACGCACCGCATCCAATCCACTAATGTCATTGGCCTCTATTCAAAACATCGATGTCCTTACGTCGATATACGAAAACAATTCGATCGTTGCCAAAACCGAAATGCGATCTAATATGCACCTTAAACAAATAACTTAAGGCGTCATATTCCCTATTCGTATTTACACAAGTATTTCTGTATGTTGTGACAGCCATGTTTATTATATAAACAAATGATGATCGAGAATAGGATAATGTCGTTGTCACTGTAAGGCCTTAAACAAACGAACGATCGGATCGTGCATGTGTAGAAAGAGGGCTCTTAAGATCAAGTGAAGCACATATCACTTGTGTATATGTCACGTGTCATTATTATTCATTGTTAGAAATAATATTCTTCATACATGCGTGTGTAACTACACTCAAATGCGTTTAGAGTGTGTATAGACACACACATGTCTATATTATTTTATATATAATAAAATTAAAATTCAGAAATTAACTAAAGATAATTAAATTATGCACGTTCCAAATGTAATGTTTTAACCTATTTATTAAAAAAATTTAATAAAAATATAAGAAACAAAATGCAAAAAACAAAAATATTGTAAGTACTATATGCAAAATTTAAAAAAATATATTTTAAATTCTAGTTATTAAACATTATATAATCGGATTTATAATTTCTCAGAAATATGCGATTTGTTTTTGAAATGTTTGCATTATCCTTTTATTATATACCTATTGACTTAGTAAAGTTTAAAATTATATTTTTGAAATTTTGTCTGTATGTTTATTTGTTGGAGCTAGATTTGGAAATAGCTGTATTTGACAGATGCTGATCTTATGACTCTAACTGTAAGTAACTGATGGAAGTCATGCAAAATTATTTAAATGTTCGTAAATATGTATAATATTATTTAAAAAAAATACATAAATATAACGCATCTTTACGAGTGTGATCGACAGTAACCGTTACGCTATTTATTTCAAAATATTTGAAACAGATAATATTATATAGATAAGTTTGTGATATTATGATCTATATTTTTTATAGATTTTAGGATTATTAAATTATTTGACGTGAGAGGGGTCTGGGTCCAGGAAAAACTAATAAGGTTTATTGGGCTCATATGTATTATAATATAACATTATACTTTCTATCAATTTAATAAATATAAAAATATATATTATTTATCTATTTTATATCAAATCACCTAATTATCAGATGGCAGCAACTGATCTTATCTAAAAAAACATCGTGACACATAACCGGTTAGAAGCTTCAATTTGAACCGATTATATCATCCGTAAGCTGCGACTTATAATCGCAATCGGTCGCAAATATGCGGCAATCCTTACGCGCACAACAAAAGTCGACTTTAATTAGATGCTTATCACACGAACGGCCACCCACGGCGCGCCGACGCAGCGACTCGCTGCGACCGTATTGCGACACCGCGTGTGACTCAGTCGCACTTTCAACAAACTCGACCCGTGTGGGAGTAACTATTTTTACAACTGTTACCGATGTTTGTTCGATGCGTCTTGGTACACAGATTACAAATCGTAGCGCCATAACGTAGGTACACAAGCGTGGGCTAGAGTGCCAATTTTTATTGAATTCTGCTCCCATAGACGTCGTGTAGTTATTCGACTTTATCAGTTGTTTAGACTGAACACAAACTATTTCCTATAGGGATAATCAGTCGACGATTGGTTATGGCCTTATTTAAATAAGATATTTATCCTTTTATAATCTGACAAAACCTATGATGAAACGAATAAAATGATTTAAACTTACTCTCGTTATTAATATATTTTTAATCTGTACTTTTTTCCTAGTTTCTCCTTCTCCTAACTCTAAGCTCTAAACTGAGCTATTAATCTCAACAGAGGGGACCTTTGGATCACTTCTAGCGACCCTTTTGTTATTATGACGCGTCTTCTGTCGTTCCAGCGGGTTTTCAAAATTGAATGCAGACTTTTATCATTGACTTCGTTGTATCTAGCCTGCAACTTATAGACCTGTTGTTATTCACGATTTTTTCGAATAAGTTGCAGAAGCCCTGGCGCTTTTGAAAAAACGCTGATGTCATACGAAGAGAATTGTGCATTCCGTATACCAGTGGTTTTCAACCTATAATATTATATTACAATATAATAATTTTACCGCGGACCGTTGAAACAAGGATATTAATTGTTTTTATTTCACACACTCTCTCTCTATCAAGTCTACAACGCCACTACCGCTCAGCTCAAGTTAATCTCTTATCAATGGAAAGTTACACAATTACCAGAGAAATACTCAAAAGTAAAAAAAAAATAAAACAATTTAATGTGTTTTATAATTTAAATTAAAAAGTATGATACAATATTAAAGGTACTAAAGCTATATACGTAATTGTCACAATATGTTATGTAAAAAATGATTATTTCTACTTCCTGATTCCTTCCTTTTAATTCTCCTTTTAAATAATCTTTCTAATTTTCCTTATAAACTATTTGATGTATCCTGTGCGGCCCGGTACCATTGGAGCCACGGCCCGATCCATGGCCCGAGGGTTGGGAATCGCTCCCGTACACTTGGTTGAAGACCATTGAGAATATTTGTACCTTTTATTTTGTTGTTGTTGTAAATGAAAGAAGATTTAGTAATGATTGTCAAGTTATTTGAAAAAATATATATATTGTTCTCTTTACTTTTATGGTCTTAAAAATTCTGATGATTAGGCCGAAAGATATGTGACTTTGATTCATGTGGCGATCTCTTACAAGTATAAATACATTTTCACTTTATATGTAGCAAAAAAAATTATTTCTCTCTCTAAGCGCTGAGACCACTTCGGTCATTATTCGTCTTCGGTTATACATAGATAAGTAAACATAAATAATTACATGCATATGTACATACGCATACATCTACATACATAATAATATATATACATAAAAAAAGTCAAACATTATATTGATTTGGCTCCTACTGAGTGATTTGATGCAATTTTTAATTATAATTTTCTTTTCCGCTTGCTTCTAGAGATGATCTCGAGAACTTATTGAAGATTCTTGGGTCAGAGTAAGTATAAATTCTGAATTTATTTTTTATAGGATAGGGAGCAAACAAGCAAGCGTATCACCTGATGGAAACCAATTAACACCATCCATACACCAGAGGCACCACAGTTGATTTTCCGGTCTTTATGGTATAAGTAGGCTTGTTTTTTGAAGGTTTCAATGTTGTATCGGTTCGGTAATACTGCCGAAGGCAGCTGGTTCCACAGAGTGATGGTGCATGGAATGAAGTATCGGGAAAATCCGTACTCGATCGCCACTCATCCAGATGGTGGGAATGAATCTTTTGAAATTAGGGTAACGATATACAAATATTTTTTGAAGTAAATACGAAGTATTCCATTGAATACGATTTAAGATTTTCTGTCTTTGTTTTGTTTTTTATGGGATAGGAAAGCAAAGAAGCAGGTGCCACCCGATGGAAAGCAATCAACGCGGTCCATTAATGCTACAGACAAATATTATGCCATTCTTGACAAAGTATTCGTCTGCACCGTGGCTCTACCACTATTAACAAATGTACAATGGCACCAAAAGTCGGAAAAAATGTTTTTTTCTTTTAGATATGTTTTCGGATAATTAGGCCAACGATATACAGGTTGTTGTTTAAATATAGATTCGAAGGCAGTCACTTTCATTGCGTAATACATAACGATACGAAATAACTCGTCAGACCTTACAGTAAGTACCATCAGAGCATTAGCAGCACGCCACTAGATGAACTGGTACATAAACCATACAAAAAAACCCGACCGAGGTCACCGCCGCCACTCCAATCTGTTCCAAGCGTAATTAACGAGCGGACTTCTTTGTTCATTTGTCTTTAATCGCATGTTTTGACATTAATTGGTATGTAATTATGAAAAGGATGTAACTTGACGTAACGCGTATTCTGTTAGAGAGATCATTAACTGGATATTATTTTCGATCATAACCCACATTCGAACTAGCAATCAAATTTTTTTTTAATAGCCCATATATATCTCACTATTAGTCACGTGCGTGCCGGTTTCTGGATAAATTGCCGTTAAATGTTAACCCACCACAACTTAGACAAGTTGACAGGGTTAGGGAATAAATTACATGTCGAAACGGGAATTTAACACACGACCGCGGACTTCGAAAGCGGTAGTATCGCCACTGAGCCAATTAGATCTTTTTATATATTTTATATATTTTTTACATATTTTAGATAAAAAAACATATTAAAACTGTAAATTTTGCTTAGTAGTTAGAGGACCTGACTTTAGAGACAAAAGATCTGAGCTCAAATTTAGATCGAAACTAAATAATGTTTAAAACACGAATTAAGCTTTCGGATGACTTGATAATATATAATTTCTTTAGTCCATTTATGTATTTTGAAGACACTTCATCCGAATATGTCTTTTTTGTTCCATTGGATTCCCAATCCCATTAAAATAAAACAAAACAAAAGCAGATAATATTCATAAGACAATTAATAGTTATGTTAAAAGGTCGTTAACATATAAAACAATAAGGTGTCCTAACACCTTATTGTTTTATATGTTAACGACCTTATTGTTTTATACGCCCTAAACAGTGTATAGTCTAAACAATCCGGAAATAGCTACCCTCGCATCGCAGCGTAGGGTTGACAAAACCGGCGGTACACGCCGCAACCGCCACTGTATACACGCGTTTATTATCAACGTCATAAAAAGCTGCGTTTATTGGTGCCGTGTGGGTGGTCCCTTACAGTTCATGTGAACAAGTAACTTGAAGTAGACGGAAATAGTCAGATATGAACTGAGTGTTTGGATTTCGTGTTAAGATGGCGTATAAAGTCAAACGCAAGGGTTTATAAAGTAAGCCTGGGCGGGTGGCGCGTTTTTGGTAACCATGGATGCCAGATTTTCACGTCTATTTATTTTAAATATATTTGTGGACAGTTAGAACTTTTGTTTAGCTAAGCAAGCAACAAAAACAAAAAAAATAATAATGCATGCTTTCTACTGAAAGAAGTGGATTTACAGGGAACTTGCACATGATACGTGTTTCGCCTCAACGACGAAGCATTGTCAAGTTAACAGTTGTCTTCCGTAGAGAATTGACGATTTTAATCGTATATGATTGCTTTTTGAATTAATTGATAATTATTTTATTAATTAAACCAAATGCACGCAAAGAGCGCCATCCGTTAGAATCGTTTAACCCTTTAATATACATAAATACGAATAGATATTAATGTATATATATTGAATAGGATCAGAAATATTTTTTTTACTACATATAAAGTGAAAATGTATACTTGTAAAAGATCGTCAAATGAATCAAAGTCACATATCTTTCGGCCTAATCATCAGTATTTTTAAGACCATTAAAGTAAAGAGAAAAATATATATATTTTTTTCAAATAACTTGACAATCATTACTAAATCTTCTTTCATTTACAACAACAACAAAATAAAAGAGTTTAATAGAATTATATACATATATGACATCACATGATTTTTTTATTGCAATCCTATTCTGCCTTTACAGGTACATAGAAATAAATGATCGTACAAGTAGGTTCATCATCACCTTTAACACGACGAAGCCTGCGATGTAGGCAGACCTTAAATTACATCGAATACTGTCGCACTAACGAGATAGTTCAAAGTTACATTATTATATTCCATCTAAATATGTTTGCTTAATCGATAATATACCTTAAATCGACCTGATAGATGCTAAATTGAATTCAACCGATCACCATTTATAACTTTGTTGGCGTGTATTTATGGTGATAATTAAGCAAGGTTTACTGTTTTATTGTCGAGAGCTGGCCTCTACGTCAACTTCTGAGAAACATCAGTCATGAGGGACCGGTGTCATTACCGATTGTAAAATGCGACAGAATCGTAACGAGCCCTTCAATGACTCGCTTTACGACGTATAACTATGGTGTCTTAAATTGACATCTATATATGTATATAAAAATCAATTGCTGTTCGTTAGTCTCGCTAAAACTCAAGAACAGCTGGACCGATTTGGCTAATTTTGGTTTTGAATTATTTTTGGAAGTCCAGGCAATGTTTAAAAGGTGATTAAAAATGATAAAATATTAGGAATATAGTAAAAGCAAAAATTTCGTTTTCCCTTAGAAATTATTCCTACCTATCAAATATTTGATCGTTGTTACGTGACTTCTTTTTAAGTAACATTAAGTGTAATATATAATAATAATAAAACAACGGAAAAACACACATTATTAATTTTCTGTTATTGTTTCGCTTGTCGCAGATCTTAGCTAAGTAAAACTTTTGACTGTCCATATAATATGATAATGTTTATTTTCCTCTTTTTCTTCTTATGAACTGATTTTTTTAGTGCTAAAAGACCTATACCAACATATTTGTCCATGGTTATGAGGTAATGAAAACCCTAAAAGACCATAACAACAGGTAATAATAATAGCTTCTTAATAAAGAGGGTTTAGAACCAGTATCGTCAATCAATACAACTGCAAAGTCCACTTTTGGATAACCTCACTAATGAGGGGTGAAGTCGCATTCTTTTCTCTTGGCTAGTATTGGGGACTTTAGATTAATAGATACTGCTTTAAGCTACTGCTTGTCAACTGACTGGTATTTGTAACCATAGTCGCCTTGTATGATACTCGCAAGAAGAAATGGCATGGCCCAATTCTATGCCAGGAATCACAATAATAATAATAACATTCGTTTTCGTAATAAAGAAAGAGATTATAACAAAACAATTACTGACTGCAGATTTAAGGATGTATTGCTTATACCTAAGAACACAGAGATTTATACGGGCTACTGGTAACGACTTTGGACCACTTTACAAAATACTATTAATAAATTAAAATTAAACTTTATTTATTGACTGACAGATACTTATAGGTGTTATCGATGAACCCCAAGCTGAATGTCCGTGTCTAGGGGTCCAGTATTTATTTATGAACCATCAACAGGAAATACAAAAATTACATTATTCTCGTTAATTCGTACAACATATTAAAATGTAATCGTAATCAATTATTATATTTATTCTCGTCGTATATTACCTAAAACTATTAAGTTTTAGGTTAATTACCTAAAATCGTCGTATATTACCTAAAACTATTAAGTTTTAATTATTAAAATAGGAAAAAATAAAAAGGTATATTAATGCTGGTAGAGCCACGCTGTAGACGAATACTTTTTTAAGAATTACATAATATCACGTTTATTGCATATTATCAGTTGATACGCCTGCTCGTTTGCCTTCCTATCCCATAACAAAAAAAATGTTATATAGAAAAGTATACAGCTTGAGAATGATGTTATAAATGGACTTAATACCCACTCTTCTTTAGTTTAACGCACCAGACGATTGCTCGATAAATGATCTACTGCCCAGATATGATCGCATTATGGATACGTTGACATGCGTAGGCTCATCGTTCTCTTGCATAAAACTTTGGTTCGCTCGCAGACCCCGTGATAGAATAAGAGCTATATTAGCTCCCAATCAAATATATACTTCATTGCATATAGAATGCTATGCCCATTAAATTAGAGGTATATTTTGCGTGCAAATCGGTACTCTTTGAAATTGAAACGATTTTTCTTGAGCAAAGATATTTTTTTAGGTTTATTAAAGCCGTATTATATACCTAATAAGGTTTATTGTTGCATGATTCAATTGAATTCGTGATTGATAGCACTTCAACGTGTACATCTCACGTCCCCAGTAGGCTCACATGTGACGAACATTGCATAAACGCTCTTTGTTTTGTCAGATCTTGAATTGCGCTTTGTGATTCGCTGGGTAATGGAGATTTCTTTGACACGAGATAACCGTAATAATTTCAAAAGAACATTACGCGCGAACTGTGTGCGAGTATATCCATAAAGATGTAGGAATTAATATATTAGGTTGGGGAAAAAGAAATCCATTATTTTCTCGGTAGATGGCTGGATGGATGGATACGACAATATTGTGCAAAAACGATCGTGGTCAAACTTCCTGAGTGATAGAATATTGCGATTAAGAGAAGATTGTGGAAATAGATTCGGTACTAGAGTTTTTCGCCAATAAGGACCAAGACTTCTATTAGCGAGGCATTATGAAGCTACCTTTAAAATGGCAACAAATTATACAACAAAACGTTTGACCCAAATCGGACAACCCGGAACATCTTAAATAAAGTTTTGAATATCACGTAAAAATAATGGATTTTTTTCCCTTAACTTTTTCCTAAAATAACTGTATTTTAAAGTATAAATAAATACATAGACTTGATATTGAGAAATAAACAACCGTAATGTTGTAATAGAAACAAGACGATTTCAAGTATTAAAAAAAATGTTATAGTTAAATTGTTATAGTTATTTCATAATTTTATTTTATAGTTTCAAATAAAATATAAACATGTTTTATTAATATAACTAGACGTTTTAAGTACATTTTTTTAACTACTGTTATTGAATATAAAGTGAATCAAAAATTAAGTTATGTATATCTGTGCAACATTATGACAACATTCAGACGCAGTGACATTGTAGCCGCGGGCTACACATGTCCACGGCGGGTAAAGTGCGCCGTTACAAACGTCAAACGCACTCCAATCAACCATAGAAGAGTTGAACATCGATAAATAATTATGTTAGGGATACGTGGTAATCCATCAGGTCAGTGCTTTAAGTTAAAAAAAGAAGATTAGCAATCTGTAATACAACTGAAATTTATAATTACCTACTCCAACTATCCTATCTTTAGTGGAAAAGCTATTTTAACTTTGATACCTTCAGAGAACACCCAAGTTAGGTGGTAGCATTTTATGCTTACCGCTTTTGGTACGGTGAATAGGTACTGGAATCCGTAGGTCCAACTCCTTTCGGTACTGTAAATGCTCATGAGCAATGGTGATTATTTACCATCAAATAACCCGTTTAATTGTTTTCTCACCTCTTATTTAGTGACCTGAGGCTTGACCTGCACTGCGGATGACAAACTATCTCAATGGCGGTACTGATGCCTACGAAATCAAATTGGTAAACACTAAGCTGGAAATTCATACCATACATAGAAAAACAGAATTTTTTATGGAACTAGCATCAAATACTTGCCAATTTAAAAACTTTGCGGTTGATGGTGAGTTTCGACCACTTTGGGAATCCCTATTTTAAACAAAAGCAAGATGAAATACTATCATTCAAGTCCCTTTTATGGACGCACTCTAAACAAATAAAGCAGTGGTCGGCTAATTGCAGAGATGCTACCGTTGCAATAAATTGCAGCCAGACGTCATAAATATCGGAGCGTGGGCGAGTTCAGAGTACCATATTGCTCCATAGTTACGCCGCTCTTGATTAGAGATACAATTGCTAATTCAGTGACAAGTGTGAGCGGCCACGATCTTAGCGGAATACGGGGGCTTCTTCTTCAAATATTACTTTATTCTTCTTTATAATAACATATATCATTTTTTTAATTATACATATTACTCATTAGTTCACGGAAGGGCGACATGTTCTACGTTGTTATCTATCAAATCAATTATATTTTTTAATTAATGTAGTTCTATATATTGACATAGAAAATGAAGAACTAGATTAATCAATAATCGATCATCAGACACAGCACAACTATCTGTAGATCAAATACAATATTATTTATCCTGTTGCAGTAATAGATCGCGCAGTCATTGACTCGTTTCGATCGACTCATTGCTAATTCAATGATAAGTATGAGCGGCCCCGGTCTAAGCGGAATTCGGGGGCTTGTTCTTCAAATATTACTTTATTCTTCTTTAGAATAACATATATCATTTATTTATATAGGATAAATAATATTAAATATAATATTATTTATCCTGTTGCAGTAATGGAATGCGCAGTCATTGACTCCGAAAGCAGGAGGTTCACCACTGAACCTATTAGGTTGCATAGTTCGTTCCAGTAAACTGCGATGAACTGTGCAAATGTGGAACAATTTACCTTCTGCGATGTTCCCATGTGATTGTCACATAGGAGTATTGCAGAAAACAGCGTACGTATGTGTTCGTTAAAGGCTGGCAAAGCATCTGCGACCCCTCCGGCATTATGGATTTCCATGGGCGGCGGTGATCATTTACCACCAGGTGCCCTGCTTGCTCGTTTGCCTGTTCAGCTATAAATAAAACGGTAACATCAGCAGCGATATACAACTTCAAGGGACATAAACGAATACTTATTGCTGCCACGAACACATCACCTGCAGTTACAACACATGAAGTGGCGATACGAAGGACGGGTCGACCTCTTACGGAAACAGACCGGAAAAATCGGATTTCTTGCTCGTCGCATGCGCGATAATCCACAAAAACTAACCAAGATATTCCAAATGAAACTGAACGATATAAATGTAAAATTAATTATTTATGATTTGCGTTTTGTCATTAAAGAAGATATGAAACAGATTAAAATTTTATTTATATTATTCTTACTGATACACAGATTCTAGTACAAAGGTGAAGTCAATTATGGGAAGACATGCTCTGCCAGTTAAACGACAAGTACATCTCACACCTACGTTTTGCTGATGATATCGTGATCTTGGCAGAACTCCGCCACAGGAACTGCATGAGATGCTGAACAGCGTAAATGAATCCTCTCGACGTGTCGGTTTGATCATGAACTTCGATAACACTAAAGTCATGGTCAACGATCATTTGGATCCACAACCGACCATCCTCAATGGTAAAACTCTCGAAGTTGTCCAGGAGGAGTATCTACCTTTTAACTAATATTATTTTTAGTTTCATAAATATTTTGTTCCCATTTATATTGCTTTACTTTATACTTTAATACTTAGCAAATAATAGAAGATTTCCATTATCTCTATTTGCGAGACCAAGTACGGTTGGCCAACATTACATAAAGTGTTGTATAACCTAGCGCGTGTTTTACAGCCTGACGTTTTTGATACAGCGCGCCAACTGCACGACGCGCTGGAGCTAACGGCATCTGCTTCAGCATTACGCAAAATTGGGCCCGACTTAATGTAGACTGGTTATATATGTAGTAACTAATGATGCTCCATTTTCAAATAGTTAGTGCTTATCTTAAAACATATTTACGACGGATAAAATTATATACTATAGATATGGTGTAAGATCATAAACACTAGTGCACACTGCGGTCGAAATTCGACTGTATTTCATTGAATTTTTAAGGTTTAAAAATACAACGTACATCTACATTATAAATATAATCTTTCTGCACTCCTTCATATGAACTTTAAAAATGTCAAATCTGACGACCCTAAGCAATGTGCTTAAAAAGGGTAACAAGTTTTCCGATACATTTATGGTTTGATTTATTTATGTATAGGTATTAGAATAAACGAATGATTTATTAGAATTTAAATGAACTATTTATACAAATAAATTTGAACGTTCTTAATGGCTTAATGTCATTGCCACCTTCGGAGTAAATGGTAACGAGTTCGATTCCCGCCTCATGATAAATTTAAATACTGCCTTCAAGTATTTTTTACGAATTTCATTGACCCACCAAAACGCCTTAAACAAACGTGATGGATAAATATCCATTACCCTTGAAATGCTAAGACTCCGTATCCTAGAATGGGATTGTTAAATAAAAACCACACCACAGCAACTGAAAAAATCAATTGGAAAATTAAACAAATCGAAGTAATAGGCGCCAAAACGTAAACTTTGACAGTTCACCAAATTACAAGCCCAAAGTCACTTAGATGTTTGGAGAAGGTTATGCTGAAAGTTTCAAGAAATCCACGGAAGAAACTGAGGTAGCAACAAGCTATAGTGACAACTGGATGTGCGTAGATGCAAATCGGAGTACGTAGTAGTTTTTAAGAAGGCCTGTCTACCAGTGTCCACAGTGACAGATATCGATAATGATAATCGGTGACTTTAAACTTAACAGCCTTCTAATCTAACAATATAATCTACAATCATTTCAATATTATTTATATACTTCTGTCACAGAGAAAAGAAATCACAAAAGCAAAGCGAAAATTGTCCGAGACCATCCAATTTACGTCAAAGATTTCCACAACCTCCTTATCCCATAAACGGCGATGACTAACAATATTTCAAACGCTAGAAGGGAAAAAAATGCCCCGGAAAAAAGGCGCTCCTCTTGAGATATCAATTTAGAGGAAATTACGAGCTAATCTGTCACATCTAGATACGCCGGGGGCATAATCTTGTCTCCCCCGTTTTATTTTTTCCCCGGGAAAAAAACTCCGTGTATTATTCCAACAGCTTGTTTAAGGGGACTGATCGAGACGACAATCTTGTTAATTTGTCGATTGTTAGATAACTGAATATTAAAACCTACTTATTCAAATTATTAAAGTTATTCTATTTGATGGAAATCATTATACCGGTATGGATTTATAGAATTGAACTCTGGGATTGTACCAAACAAAGTAGTACAGAAGTAATAATAATAATAATATATTTATTGATTTGTCGGAGAACCGACAATCGTTGGAGTAGACGAGTGCTGGAGTGGAGACCGCGAATCGGCAAACGTAGTGTGGGACGCCCTCCTGCTAGATGGAGTGACGATCTGCGCAAGGCGGCTGGCAGAGACTGGATGCGTGTAGCCGAAGATCGGTCTAGGTGGCGCGCCTTGGGTGAGGTCCATGTCCAGCAGTGGATTGCCGCGAGCTGATATTGAATATTGAATTTATTGATCATTCATAAGTTTAGAATTTTGTTTCACTGCCTGCCGAACTAGAGCGAACCCTGTACTACGGCAGACAGTTCCCGTCTATGACACATTTATGAATTATATATATTATTCTAATTACCATATATATTACCATATACTTAATATAATTTTACAAAAGAATGAAACAAAGAATTAGAAACTATAAACTAAATTATACAACCAAAAAGAAATATAGTTTACAATTAATAAAAATAAAATTACATTACAAATCACGATTGGTGCGGCGCTTTTGTGTGTTGTGTTAGTATGTGTAGATGTGTTTTTTTCAGTGTGTGCGTGTGTCTCAGTGTATGTTTAATTTAATTTTTTTTTTCGCTACTAAACTAATGTTTACTTAATATCAATTCTGTAGAATTATATGCCAGGTTGGATAGCCATTTGTTTATAAGTTTTTTTAGGGAGTTGACATTTAGATTATGAGATTTCTCTATCCGATTTAATTGAGTATATATAAACGGAGCCAAAAAACTATATTGATGTTGGGCAAATCTAGTTTTAGTTGTGTACATCCAACAATTTAAAAATAAGGCGCTGTGTTGTGTTATATATAGTCGATCTCAAAATACTATTTGTACGTATTTGGATCATATATGTATGTATATTAATACATATCGAGAACTTAATACAATCATTTTAATATATTTTTAATATAACGAATGCGAAGACCTTATTGGCTCAGTAGGTTTTACCTACTAAAGCTACAATAGCTTGCCAGCCGTACTGCTTCGGCGACACACGGGATGTTAAGGGGGTTTTTATGTTCGTTTAAAAATGAAATTCTTCCGAATGAAATTAATTTATTTTCATTTTATATCTCAATTTTTTATGCCGGACAGAAGAAGCCTTATCCAAAGACGTCAGTAATCTTTTTGTTTTTGTACTAAACTATTTATTTCCTTTTTATTTTAAATTATAAAATTACGAATTTAAAAAAAGTAATATAATAAATATAAAAGGTTTTAATATATTCAAATAAAAAGTTTTATTACATTAGTGATACATTTATCAATGTATGATGTATATTACCGTTGTCAGTGCCAATGATTACGGGTGTAATTTCCGTATCGGGATAAATATTTTTTTTACATTTTTACTTAAAGATATTTATTTACTCTGAGTCTGGTTGCCACGATAATATGCCCTAGAAATTGATATGATTGTGCCCAACATTGGAAGATATAAGGGCTATAAAAAATACCAATTTATATTTTTTATATGTTCTTACATAATATTGTATTTATACGTATAAATTACTTTTAAGAAGATAAGCCAATGTAACAATCGTCTGTCGCCGCTCAGAAAATAGGTCGTTTAAAAGAACAAAGTATCATAATACCGCCGCCCCTCGCGCCAAATCTTTTAACGTTGCGTCCCCTGGGAGATTGCGCTTTTTTATTCCTTCCTCCCCTCTTCCCGGGATGCCGTATAACACTAGTACACTAATTGCTCCATTGTTTTACTTAAATGCCCAATTATGTTTTGCTCGCTCTTTTTTTTTCTTGACTTTTTAAGTAAAGTTGCCAGTTTTATATTTAAACACTGCCAACTCGTTATATTTAAAAAAGTTGTAGTTAATTACCTCGCCAATCTCCATTTATTTATTATTGTCTGTTCCTCTAGAAATGAAGGAGCCTGAACCCAGCAGTAAAATATGCAAAAAAGCGAAAACGCTGCAAATGACACGGATGTTAATTTTTTTATTGCAAGTTTGGGATCAGGAAAAAATATTGCGTCGAATGGTCTGAGTCTCGCAGTTTAACGACACGAAAATGTTGTACAGCGTTGATACTGACTGTGTTTTAATCAAATACAATTTTTTTTATAAATTCTTAAGTGTTTTTGGCTCTAGCGATAAGTTTTTTTTATGGGATAGGAAGGCAAACGAGCAGGCGTGTCACCTGATGGAAAGCAATCAACGCCGCCCATAAAGATCCGCAGCGTCATAGGCAGTGCGGAAGCGTTGCCGACCTTTAAGGAAAGTGACATTATGGTAGTGGGAGGGAGAGGGGAAGGAGGAGAGAGAGGGTGTTGGGCCTCGAGAACTCAGGCCGCTCACCGTACGAAGCGCGGTAGCTAAGCTACCACTTAGACGCCGGTTTTCTGTGGGAGTGCGGTCATTCCCCATTCGGCCCGGCCCATTAATGCTACAGACAAATAATATGCCATTCTTGACAAAGTATTCGTCTGCAGCGTGGCTCTACCACTCTGGAAAGTTTTCACTTTTTTACGTTGATATACATACCTACATACGTATCCATCTGCAAAGCAATGAGGAATTATTCCAAATGTAATGAATCGATTATACGCTACAGTCCAATCACCCCGCGCCGGCATATGACACACGGAGTTCAGCGTAAGGTCGCCCATCGCGAATGCAGCGACGCGTGCCCTAACCCTCTAATACAATTGCACAAACCTCCTCAATATGCAGCGACCGGGCCAAATATTTGCTAACTGATTAAAAGTCAAAGCTGTCCCGCCTGGAGCCACCGCACGGAAACAATTGCGAGTTACGATCTGAATAATATTAGTCGAGCGGATCACACGCGTGAACGATCATAGGGCGCCATTCCGCTCTTCATTTCAACGCGGTGGCACAAGGCATGAGCGGAGCTATGACAGCCTGCAGCAATTATTGTGTAAATTCTGTTTTATTCAATTCCTAGTATTAGTTTACACTCCCTGTTAAGTAAAATCATGAAATCACTGTACACAGTTTATTTTGTTAAAATGTTCACAAAACACTCAAATAATATTTTAAAGTTATGATCAAATAATGTTAAATAAAATCATGAAATCTGTGTACACAGCTTATTTTGTTAAAATGTTCACAAAACACTCGAATAGTATATTAAAGTTATGATAGTTATATTGTAGATGTTAACGCATAATTATAATTTTAATCGTTTACGGGACATGCGGAAGGAAAGCTTTAGCTAACAAATGTTTTCTTATCAACTAAAATAAATAGGTTTTTGTTTTCTTCATAAATAAATTGAATGGAATAATTAATTGGCGGCTCCATTGTCGCGATCTGTAAGCTCGCAAAACTTTATATTTTAAGCTTTTATAAGCTTCTTATTGCCTCAAGAACCGGTCCCAATCGAGCGCAATTTATTATTTTATGATGCCTCTTAATGTTTGCCCGGCAAAATGAGGCCACATTGAGACAGTGATCATCGTTTTGAAATACGGGGGAAATTTTTTTCTTACTACGAGTCTGTTAGTCTGTTAAATTACTCGACAGAATATGGGCAGTTAGAATTTTTACTAAGCTAAGTTCCGCGTCTATTAAACAAAAACAGAAAATTAATAATGTGTTTCCTACTGAGAGAAATGGATTTACAGGAAGTTAAACTAAATCTTACCGAAACGGTCGTCAGGAACTCTCCGCCTCCCAACCACTATCCACAACACCAAACACACACTACCACTTTTCCACCTTGTAAACGACACGTGTTTCGCCTCAACACGAGGCATCATCAGGTATAGCAGACTATACTATGGAAGACAACCGCAAAGTAACGGCTCACTCCATTAATACTCGACAGATATTTGTCAAATAATTTAACATATCGTGGGGAATGCTCCGAATATTGTTCGAAATAATTCCTGTAGCTGAATTCCACTGTTGCACAACTTACCATAAGGAAAAGTTTCATCACCACCATCTGAATGATTGGCGGTTTAGTTCAGTGCATTTTTCCTGAAACTTCATTCCACGCACCAAGGCTCTATGAATCCAGCCTCCTTCAGCGGTATTTCCGAACCGATACGACATTGAGACAATCAAAAAACAAACCTACTCATACTTCAAAGGCCTGTAATGCATTTATGATGTGATACATATAGGCGGCGTTGACGGCTTTCCATCAAGTGACTAGCTTGCTCATTTGCCTCCTTATCGCATAAAAAAATCATTAATTTGAATCATAAAAAATCAATAATGAGTCCTTTGAATATTTTAAATCTTTATTTTATAATATTGAAGATCGCAATCTTTTTGCTGTTAATTGAATACTATACACTCAAATACAGATAATATTTGAGGTTTGAGAAAAAATCAGTTTTGAGCTCCAGCAGTGTATTAAGAAAATATATCTGTGGTATCTAAATGCTACTGAAAATTATTATATGTTATTTAAAATTTTGGTAATTAGCTATTCCGTAAATAATGCTCAAAACTGAGAAAAAACCATCTCAAACCTCAAATATAATCTGTATTTGAGTGTATTATATCGTGTATAATATACAATTAACAGCAAAAAGATTGCGATCATCAATATTATAAAATAAAGATATAAAATATTCAAAGGACTCATCATCAAAGAACAGAACAAATTAATGATTTTTTTTTATGTTGGAGCTCAAAACTGGTTTACCTGAATGACAATTTTTATGATAAATATACATTTTATGTTTGATAGGATTAGCGCCTAGAATCTATGGCTCAAAAGTCACATAACCAAAGCTCATTTGTTAGGGGTCAACATCTACACAAATACCTCATTAAAAATCAAGGCTTATTTAAAGTGGGGTACAGTTGGATACAGAAGTGATTACAGTGGCGGTGATTCCTCTCATATTTGCGCACGTCCATAGCGTACGTTCTGTAGGTACGGTGATTGGCCACGTACGATGTCATTACAGAGACGTACTATGCCAACTATGGTACTATCACACGCAAAAGTATTAATATAACAATAATATAATAATGTATTTGAATATACGTTACCTTGCCTTGTCTTTACATGTTTAAGCGTGCAAATTTGTCTAGCAAAATCTATCAAAATATATTTATTGAGATGAGTATATTTAAGAGATGTAAAAAAAGGTATGAACTTAAGAAATCCTGGTCAATTAATACTCGATACAGTTCCGAGAACTAATCGATTTAATGGTGATTCTTACGAGATATGAATAAAATTTAAAAAAAATCTCAAATACTATAAAAGAATTAAATATGACAAGCTTTAGAGAAAATTGTACAGTGGGTTGTTTTCTACATTGGGTGCATTGCTTCAGTATAAAATGACAAAATATGAGGTATTGATAAATTAATTTTAATTTATTTTATATACAACTATGACATTTTTAAAAAAATATATAATAATTTTTATGCATGCCATTTTATTAAGGCTATGTTAATTGAAGAGCTTGTAAATTTCTTAATTTAATGCAAATAAAGAAATTTTTAGAACTGGTAGAGCCATGCTGCAGACGAATACTTTGTCAAGAATGGCATATTATTTGTCTGTAGCATGAATGAGCCGGCTCGCCCGGGGAAGTACCACACTCTCGCAGAAAACCGGACTCTGAGTGGTATCTTAGCTACCGCGCTTCGTACGTGTAGCGGTAGTCTGTTATAATTTGCTGATGGTACTGATGATCTGTGACCTTGACTTCGCATCTGGATCATCAGATCATCAAATAATTAAGTTTTTAAACAAAAAATAACAGAAAAACCAAATAATAGATTTTAAAAGTTATTAAAAACCGTAACTAACTGATATTTTTGAAAAAAAGGACTTTTGGTAAGAAGTGATGTATATTATTAAGAATAAAATATTGAATAAGTAGTGGCCCATTTATTGAATATTTTATTTATTCCTATTATTAACGATTTTCAAACAAGCAAAACAAATTAAATATCCATATTCATAGTTATTGTTAGAAAAACCAAATAAAAGATTTTAAAAGTTATTAAGAAATCGTAAATAATTTTTTTTTAAAAAAAGGACGTTTGGAAAGAGACGGACGAATATTATTAATAATAAATTATTGAAAAAATATAGCCCATCTATTCCTATTATTATATTGGACTTATTATTATTTATATTGGACTTCAAGCAAGGAGAACAAATTAAATACAAATTGTGTTACTATGTCATTTAAAATAGCCATTATTCATAGTTATTGTTGAAGGTTATAAGTTATAGATTGCAAACACATTAAATACTTCGTTCAGTTGACATATGTGCTACCGTTAATATGTTAGAACTGCCATAAAATTAATTGCATTGCAATGCAGTGCCATGATTCAGAACAAATATGCAAGAAGACGCATAGGTCAAAGTATAAATAGGTATACAACACACGAGAAAACTCAATTTACTGCATTTGGAATTAAGTCCTTAATGATAATTAATATATTTTTAAAAAAATTGCTCTCACTGGTGGTCACTCAGTCATTTCTACAGCTTATTTATAGATACATATATATCTCAATGTTGATCACTGACTTCCACGATAATGGAGGAATGGACATTAGACCCATCACGCTTGTCTTAGACGGATTTAGAAACATACAAATGATAAGAACTAAAAATGTTTTCTAGATAGATTAAGTTTAGAATACATAACTCTATTATCGATGGCTTACATGACTGTACTCACGTTTTGCATTGACTCTATGGCGGTCATTGCGATTTATACCTACACATATAAAGTATGATTATCAATGACCAATGTTTATCAAACGTGCATGCAGGTACTTTTATATGACATTTCGCTAAACATGTTCCGAGTATTGTTGTTGAGTATAGAAGTATTTTGAGATTGATCATTGATTTTAACCCTTTCGGCCCGAGCGGTGACTATAGTCACCCAACGCCCGACGCTCGCTCTGTCCGAGCGGTGACTATAGTCACCCAACGCCTGACGCTCGCTCTGTACGAGCGGTGACTATGGTCACCCAACATTTGACGCTCGCTATGTACGAACAGTGACTTAGGTCACTCGCGACTCTTCATGAGCAGAATATATATGTTATTTCCATGGTAATCCATCGCAAGTATTTTGCACTTGTTTTACGCTACCTAATAATAAACTGACGAAATGAGCAAATATTTCTAATATTTTTAAGCATTTTTTTTACGAGCGACTGCACTCGCTCTGCGTAAGATAGCGTGGTATTGTGCGTCTGACGGGTGCTTGCAGTTGTTCCGCAAGTACGGACGCTTGCCGCGACTGCTCGGTCAGCGGGGACGGCGCGACGTAGAAGGCGTCCGTACCGAAAGGGTTAATTTTTTCTCTTTCTTCTACTACCGTCTTCTATCAAAGCTGACAATATTTAAATTATTTAAACTTTGGACAATGCGAATCAAAATATGGACCGATAGTATTCTTAGGCCGATGGCGTTAATCCATAAATTTACATTACATGAATTTTCTCTTTTTTACCATTTATGAACGCATTTGTACGCATTATGTGACGTCCAACCACACCAAGGGGTGTGACGTCACATAATCTGCAATTTTATATTCAGAAATTATGAAATTTATATAAAGATTATTTATACATTTCCTTAACACGTTGAATGCCAATATTGAATAACAATATAATAGGGATTGTCTGTGGCGCCACTGTGCATTTTTAAATGATGATATTTTATCTTCAATAGATAAGTTACAGTGTATATAACCATGTTTGATATGTTAATTGGGCCAGCAATCACTGGTAATCAGCGTCGCAATTAACATGTCAAACAAATAAAATATATCTGCCGGTCACCGGTGGCCCCCGTGGCGTCACTGCCAAGTTGAGTGCCGATCACTGTGGCATTCAACGTGTTAAATATTTATAGAATTGACAGTATCTACGACTTAAGAGTTTAGCACTTCTGATACATGTATGTGACGTCACGAAGTTTAACCATCCCTCCAAAAACGGGTAGGTCCGTTCTCAACAGTCGAACATACATATTTAGGCTGTATAAAAAATAATTGGACCCAGGGCCTCCAGATTTTTGGTGCAATGAAAATTAACTACGCTTATCCAAAGTGAATTGTCAGGATATTCAGACATGGATTAAATAATGTAAACCACACATATACATATTATATTTGACTACTTCAAAAAACAAGCCTATACATACTTAAAAAGCCAGCCGTTGTCTATGGGTGGCGTTGATTGCTTTCCATCAGGCGACACGCTTGCTCGTTTGCCCTCTTATCCCATAAATAAAACTCCGAAAGGGGTAGCTTCACCACTAAGCCAATTGTTGACACTAATGAGCGTGAAACATTATTTGACCTTGTCTATATCTCTCGCAGGCAATAATTTTATTAAATGCATGCCAAGCATTCATTATTCAACGCGTCCAAATACTCAAACTTAAAAAATATTTGTGACATAAATTTCCATAGTCTGCTCGTTAAGTTTCACAATGTATGTGAAGTCAGATTGACAATACTTGGAAAAAAACCTGTAAAATAAAACATACGTATATCTTATTAGGATGGATGAGAGAAATGATTCTGCAGACATTGACTATTAAAGTAACTTCTATACTAAGCCATTTTAGACATCAAAGTACTTTTTCCTAGTTCCTTTTCTATTTCAACATCTACAGTATATCACTGCAATCAAATAGAGAGATGAAACAATCGACGATCAAGGCGAAAATTGCAATCACAACCAATCACATGCGGAATGTACCGCAAAGGAGCCGCTGTAAAGAATTTCCAGCAATAACCCCTCCACCGTCGATGCTGGCGAAATGGACACGCACGCTTATCTTCTAGGAGTCACGACTGTGAACATTAACACAGTAATCATTCACACGTCTAAAATCACTTCTTCTTTTCGCACATTACCAAAACGAAAGAGACGTCTGCCGCGCCGAGGACTTTCGCTAGTTCGTGAGGCACTAGGACAGAGTGAAAATCAATTTTGATATAACGTTACGATGATATGCTTACACGCTACCAATATGAAAGGCGGGCTTTGTTTGTGCCCACCAGCAAATTGCACTAAACTTCGACGAGGCGGCATACGGTGATGCCAAAAGTAGAGCAAGTTTCCCATCAATTGTTTAAACGTATATTATCAATATTTTAATACAATTATAAATATTCATAAAATGTATAGTACATACACATAAGTGTATTTTGTGAATATATATACATATTTGTATGAGTATGCGTGTATGTATTTATTTATATAGTTTTTGTATATTTTCCATCAACCCAAATTTTAACTGGCAGAGAAATAGAATAGAAATAAAATAGAAATAGAGTAGAAATAGAATATAAATATATATAGAAGAATAGAAATACAGTAGAATTAAAAATAAATAAAAAAACATTTCTTTTATTAAGAGCAAATTTTCAGATATTTGACGTTGTTCCCCACCGTGTGTTCATACCTTTGATTCACACATCGGCCATTACTCGCGAAGCTATATTGCCATATCATGAACTCCCTGTTATTTGCTCTCGAATCGTGTGAGAAAAACGTTACTGGACCATGGAACCTGCAATTTCGAGTCAGCGGGAATGTCAAATGTTGAGAAACGGTCCGCTTGCTTTATACCATGTGAATAGGTAGGTACGCGATTGATTTACTTTTTATTTTTCTTTAATAGCAATTATTTATTACTATTATTTCAGTGTCCAGCCAGGCATTTTTGCGCAAAAGTAAAATTAACGTGGCTTAAAGCGTATTGTTAAACCTTTTACACAGGAAATCTTTGGACTTAGTATTCACAGAAGGCTCTAGATGCGCTAAGAGAGCAGTACAATTACGGTTTCAGAATGCTATTGGGGTTACCGCGGTTTTGCTCGGCATCCGAAATGTTTGCATACTATACCAGAACTAACGGTTTTCATGTCATAGATAATAAGAAATAAGACCGCATCTTTATCAACAAGACTCCGGTCCTACTCCAATGGTATTCTGAGGACGATGATATGTAAGACGGATTTCCCACACTACAGCACTTTCAGAAAGTGCTAGTGTGACATTCTTAGATCTAGGTTTAGAATTAGTTTGCTAAAATAGTTTTTAAGCGAATTGTTACCACAAAACTCTACTAGCCGTTTCGCTGCGATGAATGGTAGCGGATGGAGCTCTTTGGTCTCTGCCAACCCCTGCGGGGGATAGGCGTGAATATATATAAAAAAAAAACTCTACTAAGACACGAGAGACAGAACACGACGCTAAGTCCAAGTGGACTCGAATTGTAAGAGTGTGAGTGTAGTAGTCTGATAAATAAATATATATATATTATTATTATTATATATTTATCCCAATATAATATGAATGAATGAGTGGACACGTCCTTCTTAAGCTACTTTTCTATTATGAATGTCTTAGTCTAAATCTTATAACATAACATAGGTACGTGTGTGTGCAATTCATACTAGGCTATTGTGAAAATTTAACCCGCGAGTATTCACTCCGAAAGCAGTAACTTCGCCACTGGACCAATTAAATCGTCACGTTAAATCATCTCTATGGTTTGTTGTTATATTGACTTATACATAGAATATAAGCTCATAAACAAAAGTATAATCGCACCAAAATTAACTTGTCACAGATGATAAATAAAATATCTAACGAGAAGCCATCACACTTGACCGCTCAAGGAGATAGTTCGAGGAAGTGCCCCAAAGACCACCTCCGTATATGCACGGGTTAAATTTCAAATGTCAAAGAAAACTGATCTGTATTACACAGATATAAAGTGCAAGACGAACGCATTTCTCACTTTGTAGGTTAACAGTCTTTCATATAATCCATGACGGATAGTCACTCAACGAAATCCTTTGTACTATTGTATCCATATATCAATATAGAATATTATAATCTATATTAAGAATATTAGATAGGATTTTAAACGTTACTCGTATGTTTACTTAAGACATTCTGGAGTTGAATAGTTAAGTCATATAGATGTCAGACGTCACGGTATCGAATGACATACGAGAGGAAAATTTAAATATATCGTGCCGAGACGAAATTTCACTATTTTTGACAGCTTTGACACGAGCCCCGAGCACCGCGGGCCTCTCTGGACGGCATCAACAGACAGATGTTTACATTATTTTTTTTTTATTTTACTTTCAAGCGCTCGTTAAAGCTTGCGTAACACTTACAAATCGTTTTTTCTAAAATTTCAACTCGCAAACCAATGAGAGTTGTCATAGCTGCGAATAATGACGTTTGGAAATTTTTAAAGTAAATTTATATCAAACTAAGTAATAAAACGACCAAATTTTCTCACTGATGAAACTGCCAACTTCGTTCGGACCTGAGTTCGATCTCTGTATCAGGATAAATATATGTATGGTCTTCAAATATTTACTCAGTTTGGTTACCTCACCAATCCGTATTGGACAAACGTGATCGATCACTGTTCGTTCCTCTGGAAATGGCGATGTCCGTGCCCAGCAGTGGGATATACATGGGCTGCAAAAAGAAAATAATAAAAGGACCTAATTGACTCAGTGACTAAACTACCACTTCCATAGTGGACGCTGATTCGACTCCAGCGTCGGGATAAATAGAGAGTCATTCGGGGTAAAAGGGCACACTTTTCTTTTGTTTCCATTGTAATCAGAAACTACTGTTATTAAAATATCTTTATGCACTTTCTGTAGTAAATTAAGTATATTTTTAATATTCAATATCAGCCCGCGGCAGTCCACTGCTGGACATAGGCCTCACCCAAGGCGCGCCACCTAGCCCGATCTCACGCATCCAGTCTCTGCCAGCCGCCTTGCGCAGATCGTCGCTCCATCTAGCAGGAGGGCGTCCCATACTACGTTTGCCGAGTCGCGGTCTACTCCAGCACTGGTCTACTCCAACGATTGTCGGTTCTCCGACAAACGTGTCCAGCCCATTGCCATTTCAGTCTGCTAACTTGAAGAGCAGTGTCGGTGACTCTGGTTCTCCGGCGAATTTCTTCATTTCGAATTCTGTCCACCAGAGAATCCCCGAGCATAGCTCTCTCCACAGCCCTCTGAGCGACTTTGAGCTTGGCGAGGAGACGGACTGTCAGTGTCCACGTCTTGGCACCGTAAGAGAGTACGGGCAGGACGCACTGGTTGAAGACTTTTGTCTTCAGACTTTGTGGTATGGGCGACGAGAAGACTTGACGGAATTTCCTGAACGCTGCCCAGCCCAGCTGTATCCTTCTGTCGGCTTCTTTCTCGAAGTTGTCTCCGTCTAATCGCACTATTTGGCCTAGGTAGACATATTCCTTGACAACTTCGAGAACTTCACCATCGATCGTGGTCGGTTCTGGCTCAATATGTTGGTTTACCATTATTTTAGTTTTATCCAAATTCATAGCCAGACCGACCAGTGTGGAGGACTCATTTAGGCCGTTCAGCATTGCTTGTAGTTCTTGCAGCGATTCTGCCAAGATCACGATATCATCGGCAAATCGCGAAGTGTGAGATGTGCTCACCGTTTACGTTTATGCCACGTCCTTTCCAGTCCAATGTTTTGAAGACATCTTCCAGCGCATTAGTGAACAGTTTCGGGGATATGACATCACCCTGTCTCACTCCACGATGCAACTGGATTTGCTTTGTCTGATTGTTCTGTACTCGAACGGACATCGTAGTGGCGTTTTGCAGACATCTCAACACCTCGATGTATGGATGATCTATCTGGCACCGCTGCAAGGCATCTATGACAGCCCAGGTCTCGATGGAGTCAAAGGCCTTCTCATAGTCCACAAATGCTATGCACAGGGGCTGATTATACTCGTTAGTCTTCTGTATAATCTGCCGCACTGTGTGGATGTGGTCTATGGTGCCATATCCTCCCCGAAACCCAGCCTGTTCAGGAGGTTGAAAGTCGTCAAGCCTTCGCGCGAGTCGATTTGTGATGATATTTTTAATATACTAAAACTTTATTATAATAACTATTACGGTTTTTCGTTTAGCAAATATATAATATGGTCGGAATGCGTATTTTTACCCCGTCAGGCGGGTAAAAATACGCAACTGTATTACTTATAAACTAATCAATTCTTACTATTTCAAAAACCACAGAAGTTACGTTAAAATGTTATTTTGAATTATATGGTTTATTAATCCTATAAAATTATTAAAATAAACTTAGCTTACAAACAACGGAAACAAAAGCATCACAAACTTTTCCTTTGAACAAAAATAATACAAATTTTACCGCTATTTTAATTTTTTGCTTGAAAAACACAACACGAGCCGCACTTCGCTCTATAGATGCTAACCCAAGATGGCATGCTAAACTCAATCAATCCTGCTAATCAAACTCTCCCATCCGCTCTATCTCACCTGAGAAAACGGCAACTTTTACCCACTACGTCCTTTTACCCGGAATGACTTGACATATATGTATGAGCTATAGTTATTTATTTCGAATTTGAATACCCCGCCATTCCACTTTGTACAAGCGTTTACACGTTTGGGCAAGCAATTATTATAATATACAATTAGCATTTGGACAAGTTTTAGTGTTGAGATGGTCGTCGAGTTTGTTTTATTTACGATTAAGCTACTCCAATAGAAAAAAGTCCATAGGGTTGAGATTCGGTAACCTAGGTGGTCAGGGAAAATCCCCGGCTTATTAATTTGTTAGGGAAGAAATAGCGCGAGTCTCTCTAGCAGTATGAGACATGGTCTTGTTGAAACGTCTATAAGTCTACTATAAGACTATGAGTGTTGAGAGACCATGAGTCTTGCTGAAACTATGTTCGTGAAGTGAAGGCATGTTCTCTCAATATTGACAAAAAATAATCAGTAAGCATGCGTTTATTGATTTATTTATTTATTAAGCATAAAAACAAGTTAAAGTCTTAGAGAATACTGTTTAATATAAATTCAACAACGCCCGGACTATTATTCTTTAAATTTGCGCACAGCATGGCTACATTTTAACAATAGGGTTACTTATATAATTATGAAATACTATAAAATTGAACAGATAAAATTAAATAAAATAATAAGAAATATAAAAAAGAAGCAAAACAATATTTTGTGGTCTATCGGCTGCCAAAGATATCACGGAGCGATCGCTTTAATTGGTGTATTTTGATATTGAAAATATCGAATATTTCTGTACCGTAGTTTATAAATAAATTATTGCATAAGTGACAAATTCATACCATGGGATTATAGTGGGATATAGTGTTTGGATAAGATCTAATACTAAACATTTTATGGGGATTTCGTATTCTTATGCAGGTGTTAAAACTTAAAAGAGTGAGCAGTTTTGGAAAGTCAATATGCGAATGGATTATTTTATATAAATTAAATCATAAATCATCCGCCAATCCACGGTCTGCCGTGCCAAAGGATGCGTGGCTAAGGGCGAGCTTAGTCGCAAGCGTGCCGACCGTCCCGGGATAGGGCTCCCCCGGGTACTATGGTACCTTACCTCGACATGCAGGGCTCTGCTGGGGCCGACCTCCATCCTCTCTTGCGGCTCGTGAGATTCACTAAGACGAATTTAATGTACCTAATTGTTGAAAAATGACGCCGTCGTGGTTCGCCACCGGTCACGTCCTGATACTCACGAGGGCGAGAAGCGACCATATCGCTGCCATGAATGGTAGTGGATGGAATGATTCTAGACTGTTAACCTAATTCTGTCATCGGACACCTATATCAAAAGTGAAATTTTAATATTTACGCAAACGATCAGTAAGTCTCATGCAACAAAGAACTAATATTTCAAGTCGTTTACCTTCAAAACCAGTTCTGATGATGAACGACTACAGAGTACCTAATTACCCACAATCAACTTTTAGCTTGCGTCGCATCATCAGTTTCTTCGATTGCGCCTGTAAATATCTCTTGTGTCTAGGGTTGACATTACTCGGAGAGACTAATTCGACACTCCTTTAAGCTCGTTTAAGTATAAGTATGATAAATATATGTATGTACAAACAGTTGTTTTAAATTCTGTCTGTTTTCTGAGTTAGTCATGGAAACAACAAAACTGATTTACATGGAACTTGAAAAAAACTTTGTAATGAAAACCTTTGGCGCTCATTTTTTAATACATGATAATTTTCTGAAATAGTTCATTTAATACAGGCCATATATGTCTTACTGCTGGACACGGGCTTCTCCATATCTGAAGGAACGGACATAAACCCAATCTTCTCCAATGCAGATTTTTTTATGTTAAATACCTGTAAAACATACATGTATTTTTATTCCGATGCAGGAATCGAATTCGCGACATTGTAGTAGTTTCGCCAAAACAAAGACATATGTAAGTAATGTTTCAAGCATTTATAATAATTTTAAAACATTTTTTAACGTTTATTGAAACTTTAATATTGTTAAATAGTGGCATTGGGCTGTTTACGTTAGTTGGAGAACCGACAACCGCAGGAAAAGACGAGCACTGGAGGAGAGACCGCGTGGTAAATATAACATGGGAAGCCCCCGTTCCCCACTAGCTCTCTAGTTGACATATCATTGATATTACATTTCCCTCACATATTCTGACAGTACTCTTACATTTTTTTAGTCCTTCGAGCCGGATGTTCCGTTCATCTGCTTGCATCTTTTATATTAATAAAAATATATAAAAAGCAATTAATATTTTCAATTGCCACGTGACAACCCTGCAAGACCCCACTCGGTGATTTGTAGCTGATAATTTGTCACTGTACGTAGATCATGTTTGTCATTAACCTGCGACCTCTCAGTACATATATGTACGTTTAAAATGAAAATCTATAACCAATCTAAATAGTGTCTAGGTCAATACGAGAACACGCCACCCACCACTGCCTGCCCGTAGCTTGCTCTAATCTGTGATCACTGCATAACTCTATGGATACCTAAGGCGACCGACCGGACGATATTGCTACGTATGCTTTTTTGGCTGAATGATCTTCTTCCATCCTTTCCAGGTGAGAGAGCCGACGGAGTCTATGTACTTTTGAAAAAAAAAATACATTTATAACCATTTGTATATAAGAATATACGATCCACGGCAATAAATGTCATAGTTTTTATTATAAATCGCATTATTATTAATGCGCGTATATAATTTATATAACAGAATATTTTATACCTACACTCAAATTGCATATACCGCCTTCATATATGATTAAAAATAAAGCAGAACATTCTTAGCTATCATCTCAACGTGTTTAAATCTCATCAAACCGCCGCTTTTGTCAAAAATCGTCCACTCTTATGATTAGAGTTTCTTCGACAAGTGTTAATATTTCATTGTTAGAATTGTTACTATAGTTTGCTAACTTGAAGAGCTATGTAGAAGACTTTGTTAGTTTGAGGGATAGACCCAAGAATCTTTCTTTTTTATAGATCTTTGATTGATTTTCAGCTTCTGGAACAAAAGAATTGTTAAAATTCATGTTAAATACTAAAATAATCTATGTGGACAGTTAAAATTTTTACTTACCTAAGATCAGCGTCAAGCAAACGACAATAGAAAATTAATAATGTATGTTTTCCTGCTGGATGAAGTGGATATATAGGGAACTTAAACTGAATCTTACTGAAAAACGGCCATCAGCAACTCTCCCCCACCAACCACTATACACAACATCAAACACACACTACCACTTTGCCATCTTGCCAACGACATGTGTTTTGCCTCAACACGAGGCATATTCAAGTGTAGGAGATTCTGCGGAAGACAACCGTTAAGACGTTATTAATTTTATATTGTTGTTTATTTGTCGCGGATCTTAGCTAAGTAAAAGTTTTACTGTCCACATAGTCCTAATGGATCGCAAAAGTAACGCCTGACTCCATTAATCAAACTAAAATAATCTTTTAAAAATTAAGCTTTGAATGATTAGATATAAGGTAGTAATTGTTTTCGGTATAGAATTGGGCTAAGCTATCTTTGCCGTAATAGTCTTATAAGGTGACTACGGAAGTAAATACAAATGGACAGACAAATAACATCTATCTGAGTAATAATAACATTTTGCGCTCCGAACCCGTTTGACATGCGTGGGAATTACGTTAAAAAGTCTCACCAATCATAAGCTACGCCAAAACAGCAAACAGTTTTTTCCTCAGGCTATATTTTCTCAGAGACCTTTTTATCTTTATTTATTTTTACATTTCATTTCTCATTTCATGTCTCATTCTATGCTTTATTAACTTTATATAAGTAGTGATAGAGCCACTCTGCAGACGAATACTTTGTCAAGAATGGTATACTATTTATCTGTAACATGAAGCCGGGGAAGTACAACACTCCCACAGAAAACCGGCGTCCGGGTGGTAGCTTAGCTACCGCGCTCTGTTTGGTGAACGGTTGAGTTCCAGAGGCCCAACACCCCTCCCCCTACCTCCTCCTCTCCCACTCCCATAATGACACTTTCCTTAAAGGTCGACAACGCTTTTGCACTACCTATGGTACTGCGAATTTTTATGGACGGCGTTGATTGCTTTGCATCATGTGACGCGCCTGCTCATTTGTCTTCCTTTCCTATAAAAAAATAATACATCTTATTCTACGCTTCGCTGTTACTTCTATAATAATATTATATTATACATATATAACTGTTACAGATGTATTGATGACGATGAAAGCCAAGTCGTCAGTAATAAAATAAAATTAACAATAAAAATCGATTTCCGTCAAATTATTTCTGAGCTAGTTATAACAAATAATCATATAGACCGCTTTCTTCGTATTTTAATTACGTTGTCAAGTTGACGCAAGAAAAAGTAGATGGAAGTTTATTAAGATAATCGTTTTTGTATTATAACGTATAGTTGATCTGTCAAGTCTCGTCACGCTAAAATATTAAGCTATAATAAATTAGAAATATGAACATTTCAGAATACGGGCCATAATTGCGAGTGAGAATTTCTTACTTAGAATCGTGGCCTGGTTAGGTTTAAATAAAAAGTATATGTAAATAAGCCTATCGCCTACCCAAGGAAATATTTGGACCATTTATTTTGAAAGTGGTGTAAGTCCATATTCTCTTGTTTCGAGAAAATTGGAGGTTAGCATATCTGTCAGTTAAAAACTTCAGGCAAATTGTATGAAGTCTGGCAATGTCTCTATTGTTTTATAAATATTTAATTTCATTATATAGATTTGTTATAGGCGAATTAGACTACAATAATACATATTTATGGGCTGTAAATGGACTTACACCACTTTCAAAATTAGGCAACTGTAAAAATCGTTTAATTTCAATTTTAAAAAATCAAAAAGCTTTTAAAATATACTTCCATTTTAATCCAATTTTGTTTACAAATACTCATGACAAGACATAAAATTTAATTTTAGTCACTAATTACGTTGTCAAAATTACATGATACTGATAGTATTTACTTATTATCTGCATGTGGCAGTGTTTCGAAATATGCATGATGCACCGGAGGTATATAGGGGGGTAGTAACTGCTTCATGTCTTTATATTTTTTGTAAGTAATAGGCCTGGCATTTTCGTACAATGGCGCCAGGGCGATTTTTTCAAACTTTAGCGGTCTTCCAGGACGTGTGGGTAATAAATTTATAGTTTTAAATTCTGCATCCTTCATTGATGTTTTATATAAAATAGTATATGGTGCACTTTTGAGAAACCTCAACCAACATATTTGCAACCAGTTGACCTCTTCGTCATTAGTGTTTTTCTTTATCTGTTTTCTTATCGCATTTTGAAGATTTTTTATTGAAACGAAAATCTCTCGTTTCATTTCATGTAAAATGAAATAAAATATATAAAATAAAAGAAAAAATAGAATAGTAAATAGAAAAGTAAATAGTAAAAAAAAATAGAAAAGTAACCTAAATTAACAACTCTTAGCACATCAGTTGACACGTACGATAAAACAAATGAATTAAAAATAACAGACTACTGATCGGCAACCATCTGTTAAGCCACCTACCTCTGTCAATTGGACTTACACCACTTTCATAATCGATGAGTATGCAATTTCATTTACCGACCGATTTTAAGTTGTATAAAACATGGGATTTTTTTAAGAAATTAAACACGGACTAGTTATACATAAAAAATTTACATTAAATTAAGCATGAAATACGTCATATCTCATTTTAAAAAAAATGGACTTACACCACTTTCAAAATAACCGGTCCATTTCTTAAATAAATAGTTCTTTATTTTAATAAACTTATCAATCAAACAAATCTAGCAATGCTTTTAACATAGAACTCTTGTAAGATACTCAGAAAAATAGTATATGGTAACAGTCCAACTGAATGCAAATGAAAGAAAAATATGAGTCTCTTTTGACAGCGACAATATGATCTCTGGATTAAAAGCTACTTCTCTAGCACAGTGGTTCTCAAATTTTTTTACTCCACATAACTTACATATTTTTAATTATCATATTTTTTAAAATTCGCGACACGCTTACATACACAATTTTGAATAATTGAAGGTAGGTAGTAAAGTATAGATACATTTATTACTATATTATTAACATACGTTTAGTAGATTAATGATATAATTTTAAATCTTTAATCTACTAAACGTATTTTTATTACGTAAGAACATAACATACAAACACATAAAGTAAAAAATAAAACCAAATAGCATACCATCTCGCGATACACTTGACAGAGGCTTGCGACACACCGATGTGTCGTGACAGGTTTGAGAACCGCTGCTCTAGTCGTCCCTTCTCTTTAAAGTACATCAGCAGCCCTTTCAATTTGCTTAATACCTCTGGAAAGGATCAGGTGGAAACGGGAGAGGGAGGAGAGAGGGGGGGGGGGTTTGGACTCCGGAACTCAACTGCTCACCGGGCGAAGCGCGGTAGCTAAGCTACCACCCAGACGCGGGTTTTCTGCGGGAGTGTGGTACTCCCAGTCGAGCCGGCCAATTCGTGCTACAGACAAATAATATGCCATTCTTGACAAAGTATTCGTCTGCAGCGTGGCTCAATCACTACAAAAATTAATATTAACATACAGATATGATCAAATAACTATAGTTTTATGAGTTAACTTGCCTCGTCCGTTAGTTAGTTACCGAAAACATTGATGACATTTTGATGGGGACCGCGCATTTGCTTTACACTTATTACATCGCAGCGGGAAATATGAACTTGTTTCTACAAGAACCTAAGAAACTTATAGAAGAGGCGATTAATTTAATTTGTATTCTTAATAACCCACGAAGCCATAGCCATTATGTATTTATGATGCCTATAATTTTGTAGATATCCATTGGCGACGTTGATTACTTTCCATCAGGTAATACAAGATAACAAACAATAGCTTAGTTAGTTAGCTTCGATCTGAACTTCGTGAGTTCGTATCTTTCACTGGACTAGTTGTTGTAAACCATATCCTAGCACATAACCTATCAATAAAGGACTATTTTTCAGAGCTAGCTAAAATTAAATTGAATATTTAGACTAAATTGGACACAAAAGATGCACATTACATACAAGAACCCAAAAAGCTAAATTCCATCGTTATCAAATTCTAAACTTTTACTAAGATTTGTACTTAGAACTCAATAAATCTAAGTTTTCAAATAAAATAGAAGACTATAGTTGTTTCTATTGTCTCTTCTAGAATTTCCTATCCCCAAACCGTTGAAGTCAAAGTAAAGAGGCAAAAAAACAACGCGTCCATTGCGCCTCCGATCGCACCGATAATTTTTCAACACACCATCTACTTATTACGATCATAGGCAGAACATTAACTAACGCGGTGTTCCAATCGTGACAGCGCACCGTTAATTAAAAACAAACTCTAAGTGAAATATTTTAAAGTCGATATTTCCCTAGCTAATCGAAGTAATTCGGTGTATTCCAGTTAAATGAAATTGAAGCATAATTACCACTGTTTAAGTTGAAATTCATCTGCAGTTGATGATATGGTATTGCTAGCATTTCAACTAGACATCGGTCAAAGAGTCGTGACCGGCCCGTCCCCAGCACCTGACGTCCCCTTGTATTTAATGCAACCTCGACGTACCGTACGAAACACGAATTTCAACATTTGAAACTGCAGCTGGAACTAGTTTTCCGTCGGTGACTTTCAAGAAATTAATACAGCTTAGAATACCGAGACTAGACTTGCCTTGTCTCGGTATTCTAAGCTGTATAGTGTGTTGTGATAATTACACTTATGACATTATAAGATAGACACTTCGGTCGCTGGTGCAAATCCGCATCGGGTATATATAATATATACCATATTCAATAGTAGCAGAGCCACGCTGCAGACGAATACTTTGTCTAGAATGGCATAATATTTGTCTGTAGCATGAATGGGCCGGCTCGCGCGGGGAAATACCACTACTAGCTTACCTACCGCGCTTCGTACGGTGAGCGGCCGAGTTCCGAAGGCCCAACACCCTCCTCCTCCCTCTCTCCCTCCCCCTCCCATTTCTACTCCAATAATGACACTTTCCTTAAAGGTCGACAACGCTTCCGCACTGCCTATGGCGCTGCGAAAGTCTATGAGTGGCGTTGATTGATTTCCATCAGGTGACACGCCTGCTCGTTTGCCTTCCTATCCCATAACAAAAATATATGTAAATTTTATTTCACAGCCTATATTTATCCTACTGTTAGACATAAGCCTCTCCATATCTGAAGGACATTAACCTAGCACGCTGAGTAACTGGCAGTAACCAAACTCAGAAATGAATCTGTATGTCATACATCTATTTATTCTGATGCGGGGATCGAAATCGCGACCATCGACTACGCAGGCGGTGTATAAGGATTATGGCGTACAGATATTTATTTCATATGTGGATTTCATTATCCGCCAAAGCGTTCTGCACAAGGGTGGTGGGCTAATGTATATTCCTCCAGTAATAATAAAGCCCGTACCCAGCAGTAAGACATTGGAACTCTACATCGTAAATGCTTTTATAAATATACAATTATTGTCGATAAACTCAAAACAAACATGGGAAAGAAACCATGATACAAACATTCCATACAGGTCCTTAAAAATTATATTTAAATATAAAATTCAAATTAATAGGAAACTTCTATACACACAACACCAAGCTGTAGAATATAATATATATAATAAAATAACTACATATGTAAAACTACTTCAGGTAAACACTGTCCACCCATCGCAAATCTCTCACGATCGGGTAATAACTTCTATTTCAAACTGGACACTAGAATATTAGCAAAATAAGCGATTTCAACTCTTAAATGTATATTACTAAGATAATATTTCCCGTGACTGTCAATTATGGACAGTGCACCACATTTTTCCTTCATAGCGCACGGTGTGCTCGTGACTACACTGACAGCTACTTTTTACCTTCTTGTTCCTTTTGCGTACATTGCTCTCTTTGTCTACTCTTATTTACGTCCCGACTCCACATTCGCGGGCATGAGACTCGCGTAATGACTTACACTGAGTGGTCCACAGACGCGAATGTAGGTATAAAATTTTTAACACTTAAGCCAATTATTAGAATGTTTTTTTAGAGTTTTAGATGACAATTATATTAAATACTATTGAATTACAGTTTAAATCCTTTGATCAGGAAGTATGAAAATTTACATCATAGTTCTTCCTATGATATGTGTGAGCACTAAAAAAATTGTCTAGACTAAATTGTTATAAATACATATATAATATTATAATTATTCTATAACTATCTTTCCATTGTTTAATGAGAAATATGCCTATTTATCTAAGAACGGTTATTCAAAATACATCCCCAAATTAAATTATGAGAGATGAAAATTTGTATGCAAGATGCGAAATCCTGATAAGGTCTAAGGGCGAGTCGGGTCACCTACATAAAATGAATTTATAAATTTAAATATATTTAATTCATATTTAAAAGAGTTATCATTGTCATTGTCGTATATATCAGTTCACAATCAGAGTAGGTTTTTCCCAAACTGGGTGGATTTTATATTTATTCATACCATAGTGTAGCCTATGAAAATTTATGCGTAGATTTCATCTCAAGATTTTATAATACCATGAGTTGTTTACCAGAGCCTTGTGTGAATTATCAGGATTCACCACCTGCAAGGGAGGTTGAATAGTATACTAAGATGTAGGTTCCCTGATCCAATTCAGTTCATTACAACTACATTTCATTGTAGGTTTTAGCACGACTATTGACTACGACTGTCTTCTGTTTCGCTCTACCTGTCTATTCGTGAAAGCGAATGGCAAGTGGGCCAAGAAAGAAATAAAAGTATGCTTACCTTCCTTCGCCATAAATTGTTATGGTTCTTATACTCTTTGAGATACAGTTATTTTATCTCTTCCTCTCTTTTATTCACTTTTACATGTTTTCTGTTGCAGGGTGCACTTTTATTTTTTTTTAACTCTGTTGTCATCTACCCTTTCCAAATAATCTACCCAATGAGATGAGACTTGTCTGCGACATTGTTACTCTTTGACAATAATAACGTCTTGTCTCTGGTGTTCGGCGCGGAATGCCATGGGAACGGGTGCGCCTCATAAACTGCCGCACTGGCGCTTGTCCATGTCACGGAATTATTAAGCCACGAGTCACTATTACCCCATTACATCTTCTGCAACCCCCATGTTTAGTTGTGGAATGTTAAATGCTATGAAAATGAATTGTTTTAGCGTGCTGCACAGTGGCTTTAAAAAATAAAATAAATTGAAATTATTCATAGATAAATTTAAAGATGTAAACCGAAAGGAGAAGTTTCATCTCCACCATCTGGATGAGTGGCTATTCAGTACGTTGCGTTTTTCCCAAAACTTCATTCTATGTACCATCACTCTATGAAGCCAGTTGCCTTTTGGCGGTATTTACGAATCGATACGACATATCGCTACGATGAATGTAAGAGGAAGGATGGATGAAAAGATGGGTGAATGTGGTTTAAGCAAGGAAGGTGTGCCGGGTCGTAGCGGATGGAGATCTGTGGCCTCTGCCTACCCCTATACTAACAGGCATGACGATATGTATGTATGTATGTATATATTGATACGTTAAAAAAAATTGTACCCCTAAGCACATTGCGCAAAGACGTGTAAGATTCTGGTGTAATTAAAATTTATGTATAATGTATGTGTATTATATTATTCAAATTTGAATCAATTGCTATCGAATTTCAAACACTATGCGACCACTAGTATCAATTAAAATCCTTCAAATAATCTCTATGTGAAGCACAGCATAACTTAATTAATAATCAAGTATTATTAACAAGTTATCTTCTTCTTTTAATACGAGACGTATTCGTCGTCTAGCGATGGTAAGCAACGAATTTGATAGAACTATATCTGTTTTAGCGGAGCAAAACAGCACGTGAAATCCCTCTCTACACGTTGATATTGTGTAAAGATTCTCTCCGACTAACCTAACTTTAGCCCCCAACTTTTCCCATCCCATCACATATTCCCATCGTGATTACTTGCAATAATTTGTACCATCTATATAAAAATTGCAATTGCTGTTCGTTAGTCTCGCTAAAACTCGAGAACGGCTGGACCGATTTGGCTAATTTTGGTTTTGAATTATTTTTGGAAGTCCGGGGAAGGTTTAAAAGTTGAGTACATATGATAAAAATATTAGGAATATAGTAAAAGCAACAATTTCGTTTTCCCTTAGAAACTATTCCTACATGTCAAATATTTGATTTTCGTCCCGACGTTCAGAAATCAATTAAATTTAAAAGTCATTTAGAAATCAAATTAAATTCAAAAGTTTTTCTTTTTCTCATTTCTTTGGTGTACTTGTGCAATTAAAAATAATAATAAAACCTAAATCATATCGAGCATTTTTTTTATTGATTACGATTTGTTTTTGTTCCTTTTAAATTTTGACCATTTTTTTTACTAAAGTTAAAACATTCTGCAGTTATCGTTCAGCTTTTTCATTTATTTATTCTGAGGTGGTACGAAGTTTGCTGGGTCAGTTAGTCATGTATAATAATATGACAAGCAACTGAGTAAGTAACTTTTAAGTTTAAATAAATTTAAATTTATTTTAATTCTAATCATCGTTCACATCACTTCAGGATCAGACGCGGTGAGGAAGTGCAATATACGACGCACGCAGAACGAGGGACACTGGCACGTGAAAGTGATTAGAGGAGCACAGTGCCGCATTGTCGCGCACAACAGACCCTTATGATGGGAAAGGGGAAACGGGGCATTAATCACACACTGCCATTTTATTATGCGATTTTAAACAGCAATCTAATTAGCTCAGTGAGAAAGTCACCGCTTTCGGACCAATGGTCAATTTCCACATCGGAATCAGTGTAGGTATATATGGTCTTTAGGTATGTTTTCCAAATATATATCCCACTAACCCATCATAAACAATCTTAATAGGTTAACGTTCATATATCTAGAAATGGAATGACCCCGTATCTAGTAGGATATATAGGTAAGTACAGTAAAAAAGTGAAGGTAAAACTTGGTAAAAAGGTAAAAGCTAAAAATTGGTTGAAAGTAGCACTATTTAGCTAGTAGTATTTTTATATGATATTATATAATATTTTTATGATATTATAATTTTTTATGATATTATGTAGTAAGTACTTACCAGTATCAATGAAAATGTGCTGTAGTATTGCACTGCAAGTACGTAGGTCTTTTATAAAGGTGTCAGCGCGTTTCTTAAAGACCACGATATCGTAGTGGTTCGAGAAAAAAAAATCAGTGTGCCAAGTAGTGTCATAATTAATGCAAAGTCGATCAGTAGCAGAAATTATTTGAAACAATCACTCAGAATGGTCCTCTTGAAAAAAGGAAAAAAGGGGGATAAAAGGACGATACATATCACCGTATTGCCAAGAGATCTATCAGATTGATAAGTTCTATTTCGTCGTCTATATGCATGTCTAGATATTTTTCTTCTATTTTTTTTTCTTATGGGATAGGAGGGAAAACGAGCAAGCGTGTCGCCTGATGGAAACCTATCAATGCCGCTCATAGACAACTGCGAAACCGCAGGAGTCACGGAGGCGTTGCCGGCATTTCAGGTATGTGTAGGCTTATGTATAAATTTAAATAAATATTCTATAAATTTAAATATTTTCATATCCGGGCAGGACTTTTAATTGAGTTTAAAAAGTGAGTTGACTTATAAAAATTTATATTATTATTATAAACATTATTATGTTTATATGCGGAATGACCCCAAACTCTCCGGAGAGAGAAGCGGTGTCGCGTGCGATCGAATTTCACCGCCTACAAGGCACCCTTTGTACCATTACACGAGGGCTAAAAACAAAAAGAAAACATTGTATTAGCGGCACTTCGCGATGCAATTTCAACAGGCACCGCTGGCTAATTAACACAGCCAATGCACTTGAACCCTGTTTAATTGTGAACTGCGATAGATTGTACGAGTGTCGGTCTTCAATAGAGGCTCTAAGTTGTCTGGTCGCTGTGCAGTGCCAAATTTTGTGAAACCTCCGGTAATTGCAAGACAATGAGATACGAGTCATGAACGTTTGGCGATGTATTGTGAAGGGACACGAGGTCAGAGGAGTCATTCCGATTAGAGAACTCGTACGAGTTTGTTAACACATTGCTTTGTAACTGGCCGCATATGTAACGCCATTTCTGAATCATCACTTTACACGTAGTAAGAAGAGGGGAAGAAATAATGTATTATTTTTTTATAGTTTTAGAGTAACCTAATGGTACGTGATCGAACGAAGCCGGGGACATCTCAGATACCGTGTCGGCCTTTTGTGAACATAAACAAATTTTTCTTGACATACTTTTTTTCATAGCCCATATGTTCCACTACTATGCAGAAGCCTCTCCATTTTTAACGGAAGATGACATAAACCAAGCTAGTCAAAGTACACGCTTCTGCTTCTGGAGTCAATGTTACGCTATTGACTCTGGAAGAGTAAGCTTCGTGAATTAAATTATCAAGTTAAAGATTTATTTATTTTGGACAACCCAAATATGCCTATGGAGGCCTATGTCCAGCAGTGGACTGCCGCAGACTGTTGATTGATTGATAATAACTGTAGGTATAAATGATTATAAATTTCCTGTATGAATATATCGACGATACAAGAAAATAATCACTTTTAGCGAAACGACGGCTAAATAAACCCCTACCTACTATAATTGTACCTTATCAAGTAGGAAGTGAAATCTCATAAATATTTGTACAAATACTCGACTGAAGTATCGAACGATTGTGGGGCATAATTAAACTGAACAAAACCGGCAATTTTATGAACAACCCTGCAAAAAAAAAGGTTTAACAAAAAGTTGGGTTGCGCGATCGAAGCGTGAAATATGGATGGAAAAAAAAAACGCACTGCGCAAGTGAACAACAGCCGTATTCTATAGCGTCATAAAAATATGATTGACATATTCCTTAATATGACATCTTTTGGAGCGGTGATATTTTTTTGTCGCCAATGGCAGGCTTTATAGACAAATTCTATTATTCATAAACTTAAAAAACTAAGTTGAACTCTATCCACTATATTTAGAGTACAATTTACCGTTCCTACACCAGTTGAATAAGGTCTAATATTTTCTGTAAATTTAGTAGAAAAGAGATATTAAGTGCTCTGTAATCCAATTACATGTTCTTTGTGAAATTTCGGATGTGGATTATGTTTCTATAGAACCACCATGTTTTCCCTCCTGTGAGATTATGTACAAGGGTATTATTGATGTTTTGTCCTTTGTCCTGTACATGTGCTCATCCTAATGACATGGCCAGGAGATAACTTTCAATCTTTTCTATGGTACTGTGATCTATGTATTTATATTACGTTATAGTTCTGCGCTTACAACAACATGAACGAACAATACAAAACATGTGAACAAGGTTTTATATTTTGTAAAAGATTTGTTATATTACACTAGATAAAAATACTAAGTGAAGCCTTTTTCACAACAAATCAAATTAACCGCTACGACGTATTATATTTCATACGTACATACATATCGTCACGCCTGTCTCCCGTAAGGGTAGACAGAGACCACAGATCTCCATCTGCTACGATCTCGGCATACTTCCCTTGCTTCCTCCACACTCATTATTCTCCTTATGCAAGCCCGCCGATTGAGGGTACTCTTGACCTGGCCTTTCTTAAAAAGTTCAGCAATCTGGTCAAGGTACGTTTTTCGTGGTCTTCCTCTTCCGGCCCTTCCATCCACATTCGCAAGGTAAATTTCTTTTGCCAGTCGTCTTTCATCCATCCTCTCTATATGTCCAAACCATCTAAGCATCCCTTTTTCTATTTTTGTCACAACACCTTCTTTTACTCCACATTGCTCTCTTATATCTTCATTTCTTATTCTATCATTCAAGGTGTGTACACCTTACACACATACTTCTTAATGCTCTCATTGCTCTCATGCTCAATATTACATTTCATTGTATTTTTTTTTAATTTTAGATAATAACATCATCAGATAATAAATAATCACCACTGCCCATAGACATAAAAAGTACTGTAGATTCGTTACCTACCATACCGTTAAGATGTAAATAATGAGCGGGGGAGAAGAAAATACTAAAGACAAAGAAGGAACTTCCGGGAAGAAAAGAGAGAAGTAATAAGAAAAGAAAAAAAAGTAGTGGGAGAGAAAGCAGAATATTAAGAAAGGGGAAAGAACTAAGGCCTCCAGATCCCTGTAATCTTCTTCTTATGGTTGTATATACATTAATATTATGATCTTGTATATACATTATTATATGGGTCTTGTATATACATTATTATTATGGTTCTCCTCCGGTTGAGCCGTCCCATTCGTACAACTATAACTCTGCCATGATACTAATGAAACAAAATCTCTAATATTATTTTATCACATTACCTACGATGAATGATGATGATACCTGATGATGCGTTAATCTTGTAAATTCTTTTTTTTTATTTTGTATGTAAAAGTAAATAAAATTCACTAAAAAGGCAAATAAGTTAATCGATGTATTTATATAAGTCTTCCTCGGCAGAATTATAACAGTAAAAATAAAACAAAATAACATAAATAAAATAAGCATAATAATCTATTGCTAATTTTACAGTAGTTACTTCATCACACAATCTATATCACTTACTATGTACAGATAGATATCTCTATATAATAGACATAATTAGTTTATTTTCTTTTATTTAAATAAACTAAATTATGTTAAACTAAATACATATGTATGTACATTTTTTTTTGTTACTGTACTAGCGTCAGCTCATGTGAGCTGGTACAAGTGAGCATTATAACAGCAGAAAGATATAAATCAAACTTCTTCTAATCAAGAATTGACGCAAATGCGTCATTCTCTTGTCTCATTAGCTAATTCCAGGAAAGCGCTCCATTCGTTGTGGATGCGAGATAAAGCATCCGGCGCAGTCAAATAATCGAATGACAAGTCGGTGTCTCTGTGTCTCTGGGGCAACGTGTCTGGTTCGGTCATAGGGTTATCAGCAAATGTCACACAAGGCAGCGTTGATATTTGCTAATAATTGTCAGCATATTCTTATAATGTACAAATACGAATCCTTGTTTATATGACATGAAAGATTTAATGTATTATGACAAAAACAAAACGTTTTTACCCATGGTTTTCATCAATGTAACCTAATTTACATCATATAATCAATATAACCATAAGAGTCCGGTATTGTAGTAAATGGATGTCTGTGGTCTTTGTCTACCCCTACGGGAAACAGGCGTGATCGTAAGTATGTGTATGTCCATTGCTGGACATTGCCCTCCCTCATTAAGGATTGATGCCATAACTCCTACACTTGGCTGGTGAATCGGGGATAGAATATGAGTTTCTATTACTCGAGAAAATGCCGTTACCCCTCTACTGGTATGTAATCCCAGAGATAACTATCGTGGATAATCTATGACAGTTATTTATCAGTTTGCTAACTTGAGAGCTGTGTCGGTGATTTTATTTCTCTTGTGTTCTGTATTTATGATAAAAGTGGCATTACAGCATTTTCATCGCATTAAGATAATTAGAGAATTGGACACAGAGTAGTTTACGACAGCGACTGTGCATTGCATCGCTAAAACAAAATGATAATTAGCAATAAATCCAACCGTGGCGACACTCGATCGATTCTCGACTCACTCGGACAATTACATGCATCGATTTATTTTCACGTGTGTGCCCTTTTACATACATATGTATGTGCGTGTGTGGGTACTTGTACGGACAACAGATTTATTGTTAATGGTGTCCTGAACATAATTAAAATGGTTGATGTTTCGCCCGACCCGATGCAGCCGTCCTCTCTCGCTCCTGATACAGTGTAGGTTTTCTTTAGAGTAATTTCCAAAAGTTTTTTTTTTGTTTATTATTTATAAAAGAAGACTAGTAATGTTTTTTGAATATTATTAGAATTCTTGAATTCATTTCAAGTTAGCTTGTGCTAGGAAATGGTTTAGATCAATATTCCAATGGAGAATGCGAACTCACGATGTACAGATCGTAAGATCAAGTCTTACCAACGGCGCTATTGCTGCTTGAAAGTTCTTCTTTTCAGCCAAAATTTTTAAAATATAAAAATTTTGGATATGTCGCAATTATATACAAATAATTGACGATCGGCGCAGGGTGACTGACAGAAACCAAATACTTATAACCGAAGATCGAGCTATTTACCGTGTCTTGGGGAAGATCTATGCCACAAGTGGACTGTCGCAAGTACATGATGATAATGACTCGTTTAGAGTCATAATCTGACTCTTAATTTTGCTGTAAAAGTTTTTTAAAATGTCAATTTTTTTGCAAGTTTTGCACCCCAAAATGAATGGACTACTTACTTCTTGAAACATAACCGGGCTGCTTTGCTGAATTAGATAAATTTTAAGAGGCAAAGGCAAACCCTTCTGTAGGAGAAGGATGTCTTCAGTTCTTAAAGCTCGCCTCATATTCTTTTCATAATACATTTTCCCTCTCATCATTCAATTTCAAAAGCAGGTTACATGTACAGTGCCGCTGGTATTTCTGATTTGTAAGCGGGCTGATAATAATAGAATCATAGAAACTAAAAAGAAGATAGAAAATAAAATAATAAAACACATAATCCAAAAAATATAATCATAGAACAGAAGTCTCTAGTCTCTATCTTGCTATTACTCTGTATTCTAGTGTTATAGATGACGATAAGCCGTGCCGGCCGCTAGGATCTCACCTTGTGCGATATGTACCTAACCTCGTGGCGCCATCTGCTTACGGCCCGACATGCAATAAATACTTGTATTGTTTCATGACCATTAGAAACACAAACAAAAACGAGAACATCTCATTCATTACCATATTTCTATTACATAGTGGGTAGATCATGATATTCTTTCATTTGAATTCAACTGGGTGACGGGGATTGTACGTCTAATTTAAAAGAATTCAAGTTTATTATAATACATCTAACAATTACTAATAGAAATACGAACAAATATTTTATCGCTTTTATAATGGGGAGTGCTCCGAGAAAGTGTTCCAATAAATTGTTGTTATTTACATTACTGCACTAACAGCCACAAAAAAATTTATTCCCACTATCTGGATGATTGGTGGTCCTCTACACATTTCCTCCTAATTTATTTTCACTTATCAAAAATCAAAATTACATGCATGCATGTATGGGCAGCGTTGATTGTTTTCCATCGGGTGACACGCTTGCTCTTTTGCCTTCCTATCCCATAAAAAATACACAACACCGTATCACAAACAGGTCTACGAAGATAAGTCACATATATTTTTAAAAAAATAAAAGTTTTTGACTGACCGTCTCAATTAATGTTTTATAGTGATAAAGATGTTTCCTTCTATAATCTGATACATTTTTTCCATGGCGCACTAACTAACACGAACTTCAACAACACTCATTCAGATTTAACAGCCGTCCTACAATCATCCCTCCATCTGGCTGGGGGGCACCCTTTACGTTGGTAATTATATATAATACTACGTATTTAGGCAATCTTCACTCCAGCACTCTTCTACCCAAATAATTATCGGTTCTCCGAATAGTTCACCATCTCATTGTCACTGGCGTTTATATAGAAATACTGAACATACTCTAAAATAATAATGCTTGTTCTTTTTTTCACAACGCCTATCCATCCTATGGCTTAGCACGGCCTCATCATTTTTGGAAGAATGGACGTTAAACACGTTTGTCCCAAGTGGATCGGCGAATATACATATACGGCGAATATAATATCCCGGCAAGGACATCAAACCCGCGACGGTGCCAATTAGGTCATCTTATTATGATCGGTTATAAGATTAAAAGTTGTTTTATAAAAAAGCAATCATGGCTCTGATATTTTGTCAACTTCTTAGAAAATCTAATCAAGGGACGGGGTCCGAGCGAGGCATCTAAGGTCGATTAATCAAAGTTCCACGTCCCCCAACTTAATTATTAGACACGAGTTTATTTAATTTATTTCAACGTCCAATACGTTATGGGACGTCCCGAAATATCGGCTGGTACCACGCCCCGCCATTAGGTACCGGAGAGGACGGCGCTCATAAGCACAAGGGTTATCAGATAAAAACTTGCTTATTCTTTTTCTCTTGATGCCATAAGTTCAAAACATGTATAAAAAAATAAAGTTTTTTCATTTAAGTACATTTATTATTACCGACTGTAATGACACTGGCTGCATTTATCAATTATTAAAAAAGTAAGACTAATTTTTCTTTAATATTATTAAGATATTTCTGAATAAGCTCCGATTCTTGTATTAAGAAAATATGATTCACATTAATAGTCTAATGATGGAATTAAATAGTAATAAATAAGTTCTATAACACTTTTTAAAAAAAATATTTACTATATAATTATAACCGAAATTCTCTATTGTTATAATATTTTATAATTATATATAATTTAGAACAAATAAATAATAATAACATTAAAATAAAAAATTTAAAAAAGCATTTTATTGCTTTCCATCAAATTGATGCGCTTGTTCGTAAGCCTTCCTATCGCATAAAAAACAGAAATAGCTCAATTGGCAAAGATTACGATCTCCAATATTTATGTCTAAAAACCTATATTTTCATAGCATAAGGAGTTCTTGTTAATAATTCAAACTAAAGTCATCGTGACCTTAGGTCGAATTATTACGGGAATTTCAATAATTAAAAAACGTTGCAGATTTCTTTTTTAAAAAAGACTAAATTTGTTACCCAAATATAAAGTAAGTAATAAATGTGCTTTCTCGTCGATGTATTCGATTAAGAAACGAGAAAAATCACTATTTAATAAAAAATATTGGAATAAACATATGTATGGCCTAGAGATATTTATTCCGAGTCTGGTACCCCGCCAATCAGGACTAGCGTCCGTTCCCCGCAAAATGGGGAGGCTCGTGCCCAGCAGTGCGAGATATATGAGCTATGGAAAAAATATATATAAAAAATTGAAAATTTCTTGTTTTTTTTTTAATTCAAGGCATAATTAATTTTGTGACAGCCCTAGCCAAACGGAGACGGGTCGTTTGCTAGTCGTATATCATGCGGGGAAGATTACCACGGCACTTATTACGCGTTTAAACAAAAGCAAAGGTTAAACCTTGAGGTCGCCGCGATCGCTCGTTCCAAATCCGACGTGAGCATCAGTTAAATACAAAATATAACGACGCCAGCGGAAAGGTCAGCGGGATGTGCATTTATTGAAGACAATTTGGAAGGATACCGACGTCGGACGTCGGAACATACATATGTATATTTCGATTTCGTCAACGCCGGTTCGAATTAGAATGAATCTCGGCCCGACTGAATTACAGATTATTATGAGATTAAATTTAGATTAAAAATAGATTTGTTTCAATACAGCAACTACATATTTTTTAAAAAACAAATTAAATTACAGCAAAACAATTCTTAAAAATGGCTCAACATTCAAAATACATATTTATATGAATTTTAGATACTTTTAGACAATTTATTTTACATAAATTACAATTATTATAAATGTTTTACATCTTCTTCTTCTAAGAGTGCCTCTCCGACTTGCGAAAGTTGGCAGCCAATCCAGCACAACTTTCCTCCTCCTTCGCAAGGTGCAGCAGTTCTGGAGCACTCGCTATCCCGGCCCACTGATATTACATAGCCAAGACTTTCTTTTTCGACCAACTGGTCTTTTGACCACGATTTTTGCCATCATGATCAGTTGCAGCAACTTGTACTTGTGATGTCTCATGATACGACGCAGGTAAGTAAGTTTTCTACCTTTGACGGTCAGCAAAAGTTCACGTCTGCGCTTGACTTGTCGGAGAACCTCATCATTGGCCACCCTTTGAGTCCAGCTATAATGTTTTATATAAATTAACATTATCCTTACATTATCTGCCAACAGATGGTGCCATAATACATATAAAATTAAGTTTTGTCTATTGTAAAAAAATAATTAAATAATGATATTAATGCTAATGCAACGACATATACTTGGAACGAAATTATAGAATATTAAGGCTGAACTATAAAGCAACCAGTATTCCTAACGTAAAGGTAGTGGTAGCGACGTGGAGTTTAGAGTTCTTCCAAAATTTTTCACGTATGTATAGAGAAAGTAACATAATCATTTTTATCCCACTGCGCCACTTGTCGAAACTGTGGTAAACGTTGACACATGCTACCGCTGTTCCGACGGCACTGTCAATAAATGAAATAAATAAATCTTTAAAACGAAATTATACTTTAAGTCTAGGGAAACTTCAAAGCGTAAAATCAGAAACCTCTTAATTATCGAGTTTTTTTATTACAAAAGGTACAGTTACATACCACAGATTAAATAAAATATAAGATAACGAACATGCAAAAGAATTTAAGGTAAACCTGAACTTCAGTTACAACTTTTCGGTTGTCTACCGTAGAGTCTACTATACCTGAAGATGCCTCGTGTTGGGGCGAAACACGTGTCGTTTACAAGATGGAAAAGTGATAATGTGTGTTTGGTGTTGTGTGTAGTGGTTGGTGGGTGGAGAGTTAATGGCCGATTTTCGGTAAGTTTTTGGTTTAAGTTCCAAATAAATCCACTAAACCCAACGGAAAAACACACATTGTTAATTTTCTGTTATAGTTTTGCTTGTCGCGGATCTTAGCTAAGTAAAACTTTTGACTGTCCATATAGTGATGGATTTCCGCAAAGTAACGCCTGACTCCATTTATAACTATTTAACAATAACAATATAAGGGACTTATTTGTATGTTTGAGGAATTTCATTTATATGTATAATTAGGTAGACAAACACAAAAAAAAGAAAATTAAGATACAAACAAAAATTAAGATAAATATGTAAAACCATAAAGATAAGTTTTAAAAGCTGTAAAGATAAGTTTTAAAAATCTAAGCGGATAAAACCGAGTGAAACAGCTCGTATGTATAAATTAGAAGGTGCTACCGCCATAACCGGTATGTCTGATTTCTATGTAAAATATCAAATCATAGATAGCATCAGGCGTTACTTTTCGAATAATTTAAATATATTATTTTACTGATCTAAGCAAATTAACTATCAAATTCCATCTATTAATGGATTTCGATTAGTGAATTATTTCTTATGTGTTCGAAAAATTTTACATTCCATGCAATGTATTTTTGAGATAATATCGCTTCGATACGACGACCTAAATGACTGAGTATGAATGATTCACCAATTCCGCCTTGGACAAGCATGGTAGATTATTGTCCGTTAAGAAATGGGGAGGTATTTTGCCCATGGGACATTGCCATTTTAAGTCGGGCCTCCCCATTTTTGGAGGAACGGACATAAACCCAAAAAGCTTGTCCAATATGGATTGGAGGGTTAAAAAGACCGAAATAAATATCTATTGACCATACATATATATGTTTGTATATTTATCCTGATGCGGGAATCAAATCCGCAACCACTGACTTCATAGACGACAGCCACGCCAATGAACCAACTGGTCATCGTTGTGACCAAGTGGGACATACATACATACGTATATTGAATTTTATCAAATCATAAAACTAATTTAAAGTAAATTCCTACCTTTTATCCTGCTAAATATCTTATATAAAATAAAAAAAATCTCTCATATAAAACTAAAATTAATTAATTAAATTTAATTAATGAATTTAAATAAAATTGAATTAAATTTAATTAATGAATAACGACCAATTAGCTCAGTGGCGGGGCCTTCCGCCCGCTGAGTCAATGGTCGTGGGTTCGATCCCTGCATCGGAATAAATATATGTATGGATTACAAATATTTATTCCGAGTGTGGTAACACCGCTAATCCGCATTGGAAAAGCGTTGGTGGGTTAACGTCCGTTCCTCCGGAAATGGAGAGGCCCGTGCTCAGCAGTGGGATATATATGGGCTGTTAAAAAAAAATTAGTGAATTAATATATGAAAAAACTGTATTAACATCAAGTGTTGTCCAATACAAGTTTAAACAAAATGTATTTGAACTTGAATAGATGAATAAAAAGTATTTAATTAACGATTGAATATAATGTAAATTAATAGCAGGAATTGAAAAAATCGTAGTCACGACAGTGAATTCAAATGTTAAGCCATAGTTGAGAAAAATGTTGCTAATAAAGACGGCCGCGATCGTTTGAAGTGAAGTTCATTTGGCTGCATGCTTCCTTGCTTGTGTACAAAAATAATAATAATAAATGAGATTCGGGCCGGCAGATACCCAGCGTCGACACGTCCTGTGTTGGTTTATCATACACGCATTGGATGTTGCTCGCCCCGCGGGGGAACTCGTCGCTCCTTTTAATTTTTTTTCTCCCCTTCTTTTTTTGTACATCTCCCGACATGCCACAAAGGACGGCGACTTTTGTTCCGTCGTCTCGCCCGTTAATGATTTTTACGAATTATTAATTGTGGGCTGATAAAAACCGATTGAAAAATGGTGATTGTTATACGATTAGTAAGTTCGGTTATGAAATCGGCTCCTATTGTTATTGACTGGCACATATGGGCGATCGGAAAGTCATTCTAACTTTTTATAATATAAAATAGTAGTACCTACACATCTTATGAAATAAGTATAACAAGATGACTATCTAATTGGCTGAATGGCGAATCTACTGCTTTCGAAATTAATAGTCGAGAGTTCAAATCCTACAAGGGAATAGTAAATATATATGTATATGGTATTTCCTGGAAGGATTGGTTAGTATTAGTTGCCGCATTGCGAAAAGAAGAAAAGACCTACCAAAAAGGAGTTTCTTTCGCCTTTCCTTCTCTGTCTAGAGGAACCACAGTACAATATGGTAGTAGAATCTTGACTGGTAGCGAATTGATGTTTTACAAACTTAATGTAGTTTCCTATTTCCAAATAAAGAATTTGAATTGGCACATATGTATACATATGGTCGGCATAAAGGTCCCAAAGGCTCGCAAATCCGCTAATACCCACCACGGATAAATACACATTCCTTCAGCAAAGAGGAGGTTTTTGCCCCTAGCAGTGATAGTTGCCTAGATAAAAGCTGTAAAAATGCTAAATTTCTAACTAATTCCATCATCAAATTTTGTCACAGAGAAATGCATAGCGAAATAAGGAAGACTCTAACATAATACAGTCCTACATTCGATATATAAGAACACCATTTCCTCGTACGACCTAGATATCTGCTGCAGAGTACAAAATCAAAAATAAACTAAACAAGCCGTATTAACTGGAAATCTAAACCTCATTTCATTTGTTCACATTTACATGTCTGCTGGTCTCATTTTGTAGGAAACAAAGATTCTGACATCGCTAATTTATTCGCCAAACATCTCAAACAAACGGTAATGGATACAGTTCATATCGGAATATGTTTGTTTGTTTGGAAATTCGAGTGAAATCTAAAATCAACATAGATTAAAAACAATTTAAATACGCAACCTTAATTCATAACTTCCTACAATTTATTTTGCAAGTACTTATTTTAATGGCCTATTTTAGGTATAAGTAAATAGTCGGCCTAACTATCAGAATTCCTAACTCAGTTCTTACTTTTGATGCCATCTTACGTAGACTTCAAACGTATCCGATGGATTAATGTGTCTTAAAAGTGATTTTACGTTTAAAAAAGTATAAGGCTATGTCACTTAATAATCAAACATTTTAAAAACAAGTTATAACATTCAGATTTCAGCAATATTGGTACTGTTACGTATTGTTTTTTTTTAAGGCTTGATTATAAATTAAAGGTTTATATGTGGGTTTATCACAAGTAGGTAGTTATATATAATATACTATAATACACAGTGCATCTCCGTAAGGTTCGGGCGCTGGTAGAAAATCAGTTTTTCTGCTCAATGAGTGGAGGTTTTGACTGAGCTATCGCCCATTTCCATCTATATGTATTGTGAATTAATCTATATCTATAAATATATATATATATATATATATATATATATATATATATATATATATATATATATATATATATATATATATATATATATATATATATATATATATATATATATATATATATATATATATATATATATATATATATATATATATATATAAAAATGGAGAGCTATTTTGTTAGTTTGGCTAAAACTCAAAAACAATTTGACTGATTTAAATATTTTTTTTATTATGTTTATTATACTACAGGGAATTACGAATAAAAAATATAGGGAAAATATAAAAAATCTTGAAAAATTAAAAATTCTTTTTCTTCCTTTTACTTCCAATTACTTTCAATAGATGGCGTTCGTGGCGGCTTTATTGTCTAACGGACGTGTTGTCTGACGGATACCAAACTGTCGTTTCTTTTGTACAGTTTTGAAAAGTATTGCATACCTAAGTACCTTCTAACATACCGGGAGAAGATAAGCCTACCAGGAGATATTATTTTCATTAATTTGAATGAAATAAATTGTAGGTGAAAGGAAGGTCATTGGGTCATCTAGTAATAAATCAAAATATATACTCATAAATATATACACACTTTTTGTTACTGCATAAGAAAATAAATGTATACATGGATACATTGATAAATATATTACTAATGTAATAACTTTTTATTTGAATATATTAAAACCTTTTACATTATATTACTCCTTTTAAATTCGTTATTTTAAAATTTAAAAAGTAATCAATTGTTTTATAAAAACAAAAAGATTAGTTCGACTGACGTCTTTCGATAAATATGTCACCTGTCCAGCATATGAAGTTGAGATATGAAATGTAAATTGATAAATTGTGAATAAATTATGAATAATACATAAATGTTCAGGGAATAGAAAAATAAATTTATTTCACTTGAAAGAATTTCATTTTTATAAAAGAAAAAACCCCCTAAATATTTCGTGGACTCCGACGAACCAAATCATTATATTGATTCTACCGCGGATTTCTTCGTTTCAAATGATCCGCCAGAAAATAGCTAGTAATTTTATATAACTAATGTATGACATCAAAAGACCTAAATAATTAAATCTTGAAGTCATAAATTTTATCTGCCTTTAAAATTACCACCCGCAAAGCGTGGCCATCTAATGTGGTGACAATCGCCAGAACCACATTTGTGGGTTCTTTTATAGTCCATAAACTTAATTTATTACAATATTCGGGACAAGATAGTTAGATAAAGTTAAATTTATTAATTATTATAAATTTAGTATGGAAGACGCAACATTTTTCTTAAACTAACCTAACCTTTATCTTTCTATTTGTCGTAACTATGTCGTTATACTATTAAGCCAATTTTAAGTGTAATGTAATAAAATATAATATAATATAATAAATATAATAATAATGCAAAAATAGTAATCAAGTCCTTTGAAGTCTTCTTTCCTTCCTTCTTAACGAAAAGATCTTCTGACATTGGCAAAAATTGCTACTTCACTAAAATCCGCTATCAACTTTTCTTTTAGCTTAAAGTCACGCCACAACTATTAGGTACATTATACTATACTACCTTTTAACATATAATAATTTTATATACTAAATACACACATACATAAGCACAAAAAATTAAAGAAATTTATGTAGAAAGTTTTATTTAAAATTTTCTTTGATGGATCTTTGTTTTCTTACTTTCTCTTTAGACAATGTTTATATATTTTTTACAGCTCACATATATCCCACTCCTGGGAAATTACTGCCTTCTTCCAAGGAGGAACAGTGTATTGTGTAATGAAATTGTAAAAATACATTAAATTTCGCAGGGTGTGACAAGCACGCTACTAGGCCCCGAACATCATTTTAGTCACAGCCCCAAACCTCCTTATATTTATGTCCTTTTGTCACGACAACTATGGACAACACGATAATTTACTGCGATCTGACGACATTAATGCGTTATCGAGGGTGCATTGATGGAGTGTTATTTAATAATCTAACGTGATACACGCTGTGACAATTTGTTTACGATAAACTAATAAGTTTATCAAAAGTATATTTAACTTACTCATTTATTTACTGCTAAATCTTTACAGATTTTCTTAATAGGTAAATATTTCTCATGAATGTGATATTCCGTGCTTACTTAGAACTATATTTTACAAGCCTTTTCCCGCGGCTTTGCTCGCGTGGAATTAAGTCTGCCACATTAAGTTTCGTGACAGATCATTTTAAATAAATATATATATTTTTTTCATTCATTTATGTTTTTTTAATAAAATATAGTTCACAATTTTGGTCATGTTGGCTTCCACATAAAAGGTAGATATATGCTGTTGCGGACTTTTATTTAGAACTATTCAAGACAAACAATCCTACGGTAGATCATCTTTGTGTAACTCCAATGGTTTAGGCAGCGTACGCTAATATAGCTCTCAGAGGCCAGATTTTTTTCCGACTTAATTGACATGTATCGTTATATTACGACCAAAATATTACATTAAATCATTACAAATTGTAGCCTATATGTTATTCCGATGTATAAACCTATATTACTGTAAAGTTTCATCCAAATCCGTCCAGTAGTTTTTTCGTGAAATTGTAACAAACATACATACTCACAAGGTTATGCAGGTTATGCAAGGTTGTAGATTGTTTTTGTTATAATTACTCTACTGTTCATCTACTAGTGTTTGCTTCCATTGTCGCCTCATACGACATCCACGGGACATTTGACACAATGATTTTTTATTATTTATTATATTGGCGTTATATCAAAAAACTAGGATATCAACACAGAAACATTAATTTTTTTAAGATTATATTTTATTAACCTTAATTTGTTAAAAATGACGACGAAGTGGTTTACTACCTGTCACCTCCTGATTCCCACGAGGGCGAGAAGTGACTAACAGAGACGATCGATGAATGTGAGAGAAAGGATGAATCAAACGATGGATGAGTGTGGTGGAAGCAAGGAAGGTGTGCCGGGATCGTTTCGGATGGAGATCTGTGGTCTCTGCCTACCCCTTCAGGAAACAGGCGTGACGATACGTATTTATGTGTATTTTAATTTTTAAAAAACAAACATACTCATACGCAAAAGGCCGGCACCGCTTCCGCGACATTGCAGGAGCTGTCTATGTGCGGCATTGATTGCTTTCCATCAAACAGCACGCTTGCTCATTTGCCCTCCTATCCCATAAAAAAAATGATATGTCCTTAGCAACGTTGCCCAACCATGTGCTACCGCGTGGATGGTGTTATATCAAAAAATAGGATATCAATAAAGAAACATTATATATTTTTATTAAGATTTTATTTTATTATGGAATTAATCACTTGTAGGTCTCGCGTTTAACGTCCATCAGTCAGCCAGCATTTCGACCCATTTCGATAAAGCCGACAACTTGCAATTGAACGGTGAGATAACAGTCGACAATTGAATTGTGCCAACGCGACGCACCAATTAAATAACACTTCGCTTAATAACATATTAATTACTTTAAAAGCTTTAACTGGTACTGAGATAAAGAAATTGCTTTTGATATTTAATCATTTCGTCATCCGTAGGAATACGTGTAACAGTTTAATTGCATGATGCCTTTTATCACTAGATCGATATATACGTGATCTATTATAACATTTGAGTTCCAGAGGCCCAACACCCTTCTCGCCATACTGTCTATGGCTTTGCGGATGTCTATGGATGGCGTTGATTGCTTTTCCATCGGGTGACACGCCAGCTCGTTCGCCTTCCTATCCGAGTAACGGACAATAACACAATACGTTTGTCCAATGCGTATTGGTGGGGTAACAAAACTCGGAATAAATATCTGTAGGCCATACATATATTTATTCCGATGCGGGGATCGAAAGCCATTTATATAAAAAGAAAAATTCAATTCCTATTATTAATAAAATTTAATTAATGAATTATCATTTGAAAAGACTGTATTAACATTAAGTGCCATCCAGTATAAAACTTATAAAAAATGCCTACTTGAACTTTAGTTTATGAATAAAAAAGTATTTTATTATCGATTGAAAACTTGAACAAGATATATGTAAATATATCTTGTTCAATATATATAAATATATATCGGGAGAGTATGAACTGATTGTAAGAATTGAAAAAATAACAATAATTTAGACATTCACTACGCTTGTATGGTATAATTCACGCACCATATTAAATCTAGCATGCAAGTTGTAACAAAATTTTTAATACTGTCCAATCTGGCTTCACTGTATGTTAATTTTGTGTCCATTTGTAAATAGGGTTACATTTTAATATAATATACGAATTAATTAGAATAATGTATGTAACATTTGTATCTCCTATTGATGGTCCATAAATATTTTGAAAAAAATTAAACATAAAATTAAAGATTTCCATAGTGATAAAGCTAAAAGCAGAGAATTTAAAGAGGCTTGGCAAAGAGACATCTTAAAGAAGGGAGGCCAGAGACAGAGCAAAATGGAAGAAGACCGTTGAGAAGGCCAAGAGCCATAAAAGGCTACAACCCTTTATCGGTCTTGGCCTACTCAACGATCTTCGCCGCAGAAAAGACCACGCGGTAGACCGAAGAAGCGTTGAAAGGGCTGCATCCAGTAAAATCTAGCTATCCTAAGGAAAAAAACAAATTGGAAGCGCGTTGCCCTAAATAGAAATAGATAGATGGCTGGAGAGAAATTGTGGAGGAGCCCAAGATCCACACCGGGTTGTAGCGTCAAAGGAAGAAGAAAAAGCGTCACAGGAAGTAATAAGTAAGTAAGTGATAAAGCCATAATACAACTCTAATAAGTTGGTTCAAGCAATTTTAATTTAATCATTAATATAATTAGCAAATAGAAGAAGAAGCGTTTCTTCTGCGACATCGTTCGTATTCATAATATAAAAAAATAAAGTTGTTCAATTTTTAAATCTTCGAATACTATACTAATATCTACTTACTTTGCTAATGGACCACCACTTCCAAGCCAGTTGAGCTGTTGATGATTAATTTTTATAATAATATATCACCTATATCAGTCAAATAGTGCATATTTTGGTAAAAGTCGTTACGACACCGCCTTATTATACTGTTTTTCCTGGGATTCGGAAGGCCTCATCAGATCACAGAAACAACAGACCCATTATTATTTCACAATGCAAAACCATTGACACAAAAACACGACTAATGAAGTCGGATCAACATTTTATATTGTCTATTGTAAAGCATCACATCGTAAATTCTCGTCAGTCAAAACGATTAAGGCAAAAAAAATTGTCCTTTTACCATTTGAAACAATACGAATGATGCCAAACGAAAAGATACTTTATTTAATAAAATATATGATATTAATTAGTGTTAAGGGTAACTATTAAAATTTAGTGTAAGTTGTTAAGTTATTATTAACCGTATTGCGAGGGATTAAGGAATAATTTAGTTAAACACATTTATTTTACATGAAATAGAGTTCCGCAATAAACTGTCGTTAGCTTTCGGTCAGTTTTCGGCATTTTTTTTCTAATTTTGAGTTTCTTTGGCGGCTTGGTTTATTGGGACCAAATGACACGACAGGTGACGATCTTTTTTTATATGTATTTATAATACAATGGGTGGGTAGAAAAGAATTGTTATATAGTTTATTGCGTGTCTACCGGCCGGTATCGAGCGATCTCACAACGATAGGTCGGCCAATTTGCTGGGTTTCAAGTTTTCGATGCAGATGTTGTGATAAATGCTCCATTTTATATGTTTAAGTTAATTCTAGTATTTTTATAGTAATTTTTCTTCTTTATAAGATAATAATTTATTTGTATAATGTATAACAAGATGAAAAAGAGACGAATAATAGCTACATCAAATTGCCACTTATGGCGTAATACATAACTAAACTATTATATTGTCATTAAAATTATTAAAATTATGATTGATTTATCTATTACATATATTCGATCGATATTTTAAAACAATAAAGTCTTTAATATTATAAATATTGCCATCTATTAGCCATTGATAAAGTCTTATTTTCAATAATCTTGTATTCAATTGTTTTAATTCATGAGGTATATATTGTAGGTATAATATATTGTACGGTACCTACACATATAAAAAGAACAGTTTGTGAGTTGCAATGTTTTGCTGTAATACAGGCTACGACCTAACACAGCAACAACTGTTTTTTTTTTTCAAAATTATTACTTTGTAAAAAAAATAAATCATTCTCCTCATAAGGCAATCATTCTCTTTTCCTGCTCCTCTTTTTATGGAAAGCTCCTATCCCATAAAAAGAGATATTACATCACTTTTAAATGGATCATAATATAGAAGTAAACAATTAGTGTGAGCGTAAATTATAATGTAAGGTAAAAAGGAAGTTATTCCGCAATTAATAGTGGTGGTGTAATGATATAAAAAAGAGGGAGTCTTATGGGAAATATACCACACACTAGAATAATGGCTCCAAGTGGTATTCTTAGTTGTACTTATTAAGCGAATTAAGTAAAAACAAATTTCTCATTAGACCATGGCTAGATTGTGTTTATAATGAAAATATGTACAACAGTAGCGCAGGATTGAGTAACAAATAAGAAATTGATAGCATTATAAAATTATATATTAACACATTTTTCCCCTTCTTCGACTTTCTTCTTTTCCTCCCACTATTCCCCCTTCTCCTCCCATTACTTCCATCTTTCTCTTCTATTACTTTCTTCTTACCTGCTCATTCGTACCGTATATGCAATGCTTTATTTCTTCTGTCCTGTACAATTACTTCCTTCCCCCCTCCTATTGCCTTCTTCTTCCCTTACCATTACTCATCTTAACTCTTCGGCAAACTACACATATGCAATGCGCATAGTTCTGCATACAGACAATGCTGCTTCCTTTTCATGAGGTGACCTGCTTGCTCATTCGTCTATCTCTTCCATTCTTTTTCTTTTCATGTCAGTGGTTTGACTTATAGTGGTTCAGCCCAGTAATTCGCCACTGCGATAGCAGCAGCATTCGCCTCGTTATTGGGCCTCCGAAACTCAGCCGCTCACTGTACGAAGCGCGGTAGCTAAGCAACCACTCAGACGCCGGTTTTCTAAGTGTGGTACTTCTCCGAGTGAGCTGGCCCATTCATGCTACAGACAAATATTATGCCATTCATGATAAAGTATTCGACTGCAGCGTGGCTCTACCACTATTAAGATCGAAATCCACGTAGGTATTATCCTATATAATATTATCTAAATCTATTTATATATGTAGTCTAATCTAAGTTTGCCGCTTTTGGAGTCAATGGACGTGGGTTCCGTCACATGTCGAGATAAATAGGTATAATATACATAACGTATATGGCCTATAAATATTTATTTCGACTCTGGTTAACCCGCCAATCCATTGCATTGCACAAGCTTGGTGGATTATAATGTCCGTTTCTCCCAGAAATGGGAACACCCATACCCAGCACTGAGACATACATATGTAGATATATGGACAGTGAAAATAAAAATGTAGCGAACACCATCCTTGGAACATTACGTAAATCTCTGGCTCTACAAACGATTTCTTACAATTAAAGTTACATTAGCGATATAAAAACCTTGGTAAACGTATTTAGTTATAAATGTGAGAACTTTGTTGAATGATAGATCGCCAACACGTAAAAAGAAACAAATAGGCAATAATGAAATAATTATGTCTGGATGCGTGAAGCTTCGGCTACACGCATCCAGTCATAGTTATTCCATCCATAGTTATCGTTATAGTCTTAGTTAATCAGGTTAGGAGGCGCTTCTTGGGGAAAGCCTATGTCTAACAGTGGACTGCCGTTGAGCTATTGATGATCGTGATGAAATATGAAACAGAACTGTTTTTCTGTATATAATATATTAAATATAATAGTATATAATATATTATATGTAAACATATTTCATGAATGTGGTATCCAACCTTAATTTGAATTAAAACATTTTACTTTGCAGCAATGTAAAGGTTTATTTGTAACGTTTATGGATTGTCTTAATTAAAAAAAATTAAAAATGGTAATTTTTTGGAAGCAACGATTTTTGGATATTACTATAATTCCTGTCTATCATTCCCACTAAACTAATAATAGTGCTTGTGCTAATAAATAGTTCATATCAATATTCCAATAAAAGATACGAATGAACTTACGGCGTACAGATCGTTATAACAATCCATAGAAACTGAACTATTGCCGTTTTCTTAACGTACATAGATTCCGCAATACGGCGGTTGAAGCTCCCACAGATAATCCAATACCACGCTAATCAATCCTTACTGCAATCGCTTCGTAGGTGGTCAGTGTAAGAAACGGACCGGTACAAAGAATATAAAAGGATTTTCTGCTCAAATGACGCACCCACAAAAACCAATCCCTCAGTTTCGGACGCAACAAAAGAATCTGGTGACATCGACTATTGTCATGCTATCGTAAGTAATTGTCTGGTGGCGCTATCCCATTGTAGGCCAATTAAAATTTATTCGCTGCGAAAAAGTCATTTTGCACCCATTTCAAAATTTTTCGGTCCACTTGTCATACGGATTCTGACAGAAAAAAATATTTTCTGAAATGAAAAAAAGGTTACTTTTTTGAATCCACATTTAAACTACGACGACCAATTGGCTCAGTGGCGGGGCCACCACCTACGGAATCAACGCGGGGAATATATATATATATATATATATATATATATATATATATATATATATATATATATATATATATATATATATATGTTCGTTTCCCGCATCGGAATATATATATGTATAGCCTAAAGATATTTATTTCGAGTCTGGTAACCCTTTCAATCCGCATTGGCCAAACATGGTGGACAAGCAGGGTATTTTTTTTTATGGGATAGGAGGGCAAACGAGCAAGCGTGTCGCCTGATGGAAAGCAATCAACGCCGCCCACGGGCAACCGCGACACCGCAGGAGTCGCGGAAGCGTTGCCGGCCTTTTAGGTATGTATAGGCTTGTTTTTTGAAGGTGAATGGTGGTTTAATGTCCGTGTCCTCCAGAAATAGGGAGGCTCGTGCCCAGCAGTAGTATATATATTAGCCGTGCAAAAATAAATATAAAGTAAAAACAAATTTTACTCACAAAAATAATCAAAAAATCTTTTTTTACTTAAAATAGAAAAAGTAACAGCCTTATGTGTATATGTTCCACTATTCTATGCGGCCTCCAAAATTAATACATCTCCCATAGCTTACTTTTTTATGAGACAGAGACAAACAAGTAAAGTAGTTTCCTGATAGAAAGCCATTAACGACAACCATAGACAACTGCAACACTAAAGACAATAAAGAGGCGTTAGCGAACTTTATGAAATTTGTCGGTTTGTTTTTAAAAGTTTCAATGTCGTATCACTTCGAATATATCTAACTAACTAAATTTGTTGGCGCAGCGACCAAAAATTTATCTTGGCCTCCGAACAGATCTTACGCCACCGTACCCTGTCCTGCGCCACCTCCAGCCAGCTCCAGATTTAAAGTTTGCGCAAGTCATCTTCCACCATAGCTCTCCAGCAGTACCTGGAGCACCCCACAGGACGTCGTCCAGTTAGGCGACCCACATACGCTCTTCTGATTGCGCGATCCTCCTCCATCCTCTCATCGAGGCCCATCCAACGAAATCGGTGAGCCTTAGTCTCTCCCGTTTCATCTCGAGTATACCCACTATAGAATTTAAGTAACTAATTCCACCGAGTAGCATATTGTGAAAAAAAGAAAAACGCACGATACTGGTTTATTATTCATTTAATTATGTCATCATCATCATTAAAATAGTCGTTACAGACCAATGCTGATCATAAACTGATGAACAAAAATAATACTCAATAAAATTTGTAATAGGTAAACATAAATATTTTAAAAAGGCTATTAATTTTGAGATGACTGACAAAAATATGGCAAAAAAACACACGTCAAATACGTTGTTAATAATCTATGTTCGTTACACTGCAAGCCATCTTAAAAATAAAAAAGTGCAAATCATTTGCACAAAGTTCATTGCAATCTGAAATTAAAAAAAAACGGTTCAAAGGATTTGCACACAACTCGTGTAGTAGAGCTCGCTTCTGTATGCATATTAGCGCGGTGAAGCGATACGGAATCCGCATACACAGCGCTGCTCTGCCTCCGCACTCATCGGGTTCCAAGTCCCTAAAAAGCTCTCATGGTGACACCTCCCTCCCCCTCCCCCGACCCCACGGCCGGCGTACTCCCATCCCGCTCGCACCTCGCGACTCCTCTCCAAAAGCGACACAATGCGACACAAACGTTGCAACCGAAGACGACAGAACCGACACTATAGCCGCGTGCGATACTCGCCTCTACTGCGCTAAGTTTTAAAGCTAGCGCTCTAAATTACGCGACACATTAGAGGACACTTGATTCAGACATAGAAAACGTTCTAACTACCACCTGACACGAACGGTATTGAGCTCAGATGCCTAAATAATTAGATATATAATGCTCCAACGCTGCAGTCGATGGCGTAAAGACACAGTTTTTAAATGTCACGCTGTGTAGTCGTCTCTTTTCTCCGGAGTCCTGTCGCATCAGCTAGGCTCCTTTGGCATCCTTCAGCGTGCATGTACCCCCGCATATCTTTCATCCCGCTCTTCGGCGCCTGAAGCCCAGTGTCCGGTCGCGCTGACTGTTAGACGGTTGTGTTGTGCCTCGTACTAGTCATACATTACGATTATATTCGTGTTGTGTACGTACTTACATACCTTGGATTAGATGTGAAATGTACTGTGAAGTGACTGTCAGTGTAATTTGATGGTTGTTAGTAGAGAAGATATATATCTAAGAAGCATTCATGATTCAGGTTAGTAAACAGTTTTGTTTCTTTCAATTTAAATTTTATTTAAAAATAAAAACATTTTTTATCTGTGCAAAAAATTACATCAAAACTTTTTGCTGAAATTAATACTATCAATTTATAACGATTTATGATATCATGTTTTTATATACCCATACAATAAATATATTTATTTATTACAAAATTAAATATTTATTTATATAAAAACAAAACGAAATTTATTTATATAAGGACGAAGAAAAAAGTCATGGAACTCTCCACTTGCACAATTAATAATACATTTATTATTTGTTCACCCCGCTCATTCGCATTGGATAAGCGTGGTGGGTAATGATTCGTTCCTCCAAAAATGGGGAGGCACGTGCCCAGCGGTGGGATATATGGATATGGGTTGTAAAAACGAAAGTTTAATTCATGCTCATGAGCAAAGCCTTAATTACCATAACAAAAGACGCCTCAATTAACCATACAAAAAGACGTTTTAAAAGAATGCAAAAATGTTACCAATTTTTAAACAATTAACAACACAAATAATGCCATGTAAATAGTTACATGATCGGCACAGATAAAATAAGAATTTCAAATAAAAAAAAATAGCGACGGCGTTTCGAGCTTATTTTATTACATATATTATTTATAAATACTTTTCTTCCATTTTGTAAAACGCCTTTACTTAGGAAACTGGAGTTATTAAAACGAAAATCGACGATAAAGTTGATGCAATGGACTAAAAGTTTAAAAGAGGATTAGCAATCTGTTAATATTTCTAGAATTCTTGTTAACCTTTCCAATAATGCGTGTGTTAGGAAAATATGTTTCATGTCGATAGCACAATAATAGGTGGACTTGAACTCACGAACTAACTTTGAAAGTATAACTGTAACCAATTTACATAAATAAAATTTTATTAATGGTAATTATAAATTTTACCGCGCCTTCTTACTAAAAATTCTTATCAGAAATATCATCTTCCTGCAGAACTCGATTTTGTATTTTTTTTCCAAAAAATTGTACCAAAAATACAAATGTCATTCAAAGAATTTGTTTCGCGAATGATAAAATAGGAAAGCAAGGAATATGAGAAAGTAACTAAATATGGAATACCATTTTATTTGTGTCATTCAAAATAAATTATTGTAGATCAAAGGCTTTTATTTATAATTATTTTTAGGTATACATTTGCGTTTAACTTAATAATAGTCTTGTGTAACATAGTTTTTAGTATAAGATTCTAAGTAGAATAAAATCGCTGTCTTTTGCGAAACTAAGCATTCGCTTACGAGAAATTGCGGTATTCCATATTAGGGATACTATTTTATATTTGGTTACTTTCCTCTAATAAATAGCATATATTATAATATAACAGGTACACTTAAAAAACGTTCTAAGTAAACGTTGATGAAACCGCTTTTATGATCATCAATAACTTGTGTTTAGCAATGCTCGTCATGAACTTCCTCTAGAGGTACCAGTAGCCCACTTTTGAGCTATACGATTCTTGCCAGCTATCTTGCGCAGGTCGTCGCTCCCTCTAATCGAAGTGCATTCCACACTACGTTTATTAAAACGCGGTCTCCACTCTAGCAGTATTCGAGTCCAATGGTTGTCGGTTCTCTGATAAACGTATTTTAACTTTATCGAAATATAGAGATGTGTCGCGGACTTTTATACTCCGTCGGGTTCCTTGATTCCGTATCATTTCCACTAGAAAAACTCTGAATATGCTCTCAATGTAGCTCTCTAAGATACCTCGAGCTTAGAAATCATACATAGTGTCAGCGTTTCATAAGTAATATTCACATACAACTGTTCGATGACTCGTCTTCAAACTGTGTGGGCTACAAAGCTTTCAAAGCTTATAAAGCTTATTTAATCCACTCTATAGAACCAGCTGCCTTCGGCGGTATTTTCGAACCAATACAACATTGCAACCTTCAAAAAAACAAGCATAGTCACTCTTTAGCGGCCATCAATGCAACTGTTATGCCTCTGGTGTTGCGGATGTGTATGGGCGGCGGTAATTGCTTCCATCAGGTAATACGCTTGCTCCTTTGCCTCTCTATCTCTGCATTAAAACAAATTAAAGCAGTCCTTAATAATGCTTAGTTGTTTTTATTTTAAGTATACCATAGGTATATAATATATGAGTAAATGAGGATTAATATGTCCATTAGTGATCAGATAACGATTATAATATAAAAACATTGTGGAAGTTTTATTAGCACTCATTAATTTTCATCGTTTCTATAAATATATCACTTATAATCAAAAAATAAAAAATTTCAGGTTTCATACAGACATACATATTGTCACGCCTATTTCCCGTAGAGTTAGGCAGAAACCACAGATCTTCATCCGCTAAAATCTCAGTTCAGGTTTAACTTTAATATTTTTATTTTGAATAAATCACAATAAATAATATAATAAGAATATTACACATGATTTTTAACATAGTGCATTCCAACCAACGGTCTTGCCTTCAACGGTCCGTAATCTGAGGTCTATTGAAATTTACAAGGTCAACATTATGATGTACAATTATAAAGTATGCTTCGATATGATCTTTGATTGAAGTAATAATTTAAGGATAAACTCATCTTAGAGTATACACTTATCTTAAATAAGTATTTTATCTTTTTTTTGTTCTTAGTTTTAGCGGCGGTATTACTTTACTTCTTGCAAATAGAAATCCCTCAACTTGGGCGTATTTTACACTTCTAAACTAAAGAAATAACACACAATCTTATTTTGTTTAATACTAAAGTATGGTCATTTATACATTTCGACGCAAAAAAACGAAAACGTAGGAAAACGTAGGAAACCGCAATATGAAACCTTATTACCAGAGACAAAAAAACTATTAAAATTTCTAAAAAAATTGTATCTTTTCACTCAAAAACCGTTTCATCGCTGTCTAAAATTATATAATTGTCTAAGAGCTGCGACACTCAGACCATTCGAGACAGTTTTTCTTATAATGCAATAAATAAATATAAATTTTTTTGACATCTGTGTCATTTACAGCGTTTTCGCTTTTTTCGATATATGTATCACGTATAATTTTTATTAACTACATTTATGTCTTGTAGCCAATTTAGAATAAGACCATCTATCACTTCCCGTAGGTTTTGTAAAATGCGACTATAGACCTGAATAATAAAAACCTGATTCTAGATAAAGTTAATATCCAAATTGTAATAAATATTTGCAAGCTTTACACATATATTTAACTTGATATAGGAATCGAACCCGCAAACACTGAATCTGGAAAAGATCACTTCTCCACTGAGCCATTTAGGTTGTCAAATTTTATCCAGGTTGCACATGTGTAGAAATCACGAACAATCAACAATTCACATTTCAAGTTTCCTTCTTTTCTGATGGCAATTAGTTATAACTAGCCAGTGCCTAGTTAAAAAAAAACAAGTATCTACTACGCTATTAATCAGCTTGTCTCGATACGTCTCCATAAAATGGTGGCTGTTTTAGCAAAACTTCCATGGACTTTTACAATCAAGTTAAACAGACACGATACACGCATTCATTTCACTTCACTTCTACGCCTTAATCAAACTATATGGAGTAACAAGGCACCAGAAAAAATACAATCAGAATATAAAATAAAAATTCAACGTCGCTAATGTAAGTTAGCGGAAAAAGTCCTCTTTTACTCTTGTCTATGCTTCTCGCCCTATACCTCTCACCGAATACGGCACCCTTGATTTGTTTATTTTTCACTTTCAACATAGGTTTCACTCGTCGCTATTCAGGTAATACATGTTCAGGAGATTTGAAACAAAACAGACGTAGCAACTTGTTAAAGATTGATGGGGACGTGAACAAATCAATTGACGCTGAGCGCGCGCTATGAAAAACTATGAGGTTAAGCCGCGGTCACATTTGATAATAATAAAATATATCGATACAGGGCTGTACACAGACCGAACGACTCTAATCGTTTAATAATGAAAATATTTAAAGGTTAGTGAATAATTTTCTAATATTCTGTTACCGGAACTCGTTTATAATATCGTGTTAAAATTAAAAGCTCTGTATATATATATATATATATATATATATATATATATATATATATATATATATATATATATATATATATATATATATATATATATATATATATATATATATATATATATATATATACGACTCTCCATTAGTCGATTCTCGCCCTCGTAAGAATCAAGACGTGACGGGTGGCGTACCACGTCGCCGTCATTTTTTAAAAAATTAGTTATATTAAATTCGTCTTAGTGAATCCCAGGAGTCGCAAGGGAGGATGGAGGTCAATAGCAGCAGAGCCCTGCATGCTGAGGTAAGACACCATAGTACCCGGGGGAGCCTAATCCCGAGACTGTCGGCACGCTTGCGACTAAGCTCGCCCTTAGGCACCCATCTATTGGGACGGCACACCTTGGATTGGCGGAGAGGAATGGAAAGGATAGGGAAGAAAGGAAACGTGGATTGGGGAGGGGGGGGGGTACCACACTCGGAATAAATATTTATAAATCCTATAAATATTTATTCCGATGCGGGGATCGAACGACCATTGACTCCGTGGGCGGAAGGCCCCGCCACCGAGCCATTATTATATGTATATGTATGTACATGTATATGTATATAAATTAAATACTCTTATAGTTGTTTATGGAATCGGTAAGTGGCCTTGAGGTATATATAAATTGTTAATTTGTATGTTATTAAGTTCAAGTTAAAATAAAAAATTAGTTTTGAGTATTTAACTATATTCTAGTATGAGGGGACTCTATATGTGTTTCTACGGCTAACTATTACATTAATTAACAAACATGTCTTATTTCTTATGCATTGTTTATCTAAAAGACAGGAATATATGTCGTATGTAGGTATGTATATATACAGTGCATCAGATTCTTCAATAGTTTTGATTTCACATAAGTTTGGTACGTTCTCACAATTTACAACTTATATTAATATATTTATTATTAATAATTGAATCCCGGTACAATTTTTAACATATATACTTCAACAGCAATAGGTCAGTTGGATCGAGGTTAGCATTGTAATAATCATTTCCTATGATCCAGATGCATCAATCGAACCCGTGACCAATGACCCTGAAAGCGGTAAACTTCACCACTGAACCAATTAACCGTCTATAGCCAATTATTTAATTATTAAGTAATCTCATTCGTCGTTTAAATATAATCGAAACAGTTTTTCAACCGACAAACTAGAAACACTAACGAAGTTGCCAGTAAAAAATAATTTAGCTAATGGATCGCCTGTGAACTATGCATTTCGCTGATGATGGTCGATTTATTTCAATAAACCGCGTTGCTGTAATAGTGGACTACGGATACCTAAGGGCGGCCATTTTTGTGCGCGTAGACGAAATTCGCAGATTAAACTTTAGTTGTCATTAACATTTAGGATTATTGATTAATAAAATCTTTAAAATTAATTTTAAATATATATGGTTATTATTATAAAACATATTTATATATATTTTTTTTATATTTACACTGCCGGCCAAAAAATTGAGACTACTAGTTAAAATCTTTGTAAATAAGAAAATATTTCAAATGTACATATGGTAAAAACCTAATTTGCACACCTGCATATTCTATTATTATCAACGAATTTCTAAAAGTCATTCTGTTTGTAATTTTTTTAGTTATCACGTAAAAAGTTCTATTTTTTTCAAAACATCAATGAGGGCCGTCCAAGAACCGGGTGATAGATTCATTGTAATATTTTAATGACCTGCTCATCACTAAATATTTTAGTTTTGTTTCGCGTTAACCAAAATTCAGGATTGTTTTAACTTCCTCAAACATTTATTACTCAAGTTTTCATGGGGTTAATTTTTTTTCTCTCTTAGTCTGACTTCGTTGTCGTTACAGTGAAGACATCTTAAAATGGGAAATGTGCGTGAAATTAGCAGTGAAACTCATTCTGCTATAGTTGTTTTACAAAGCGAAGTCAAATCTGGACTTAAGACTGTCAACTTAAGACCTGTGTTCAAAACACAATAACCCTTTACAAGGGGACGGGCAGTAACCAAAATGATCCGCAATCGGAAAGGGCGAGAGCTACAACTTCTAGCGAGGATAAATTTATCATCGTTACCAGCAAGTAGTATGGACGCAATGTATGTATTTAATTGACGAATTAATTGCCTCTTTATATTGTATAATACCTAATCTTGTCTTTTTATATCACCCTAAAGGAAACTAGCAGAAAATCCCTTCCGGTAAATCCGCCTTTGGACTAAAATGTGTAAAAAAGATACATACATACATAAATATCGTCACGCCTAAGATCACAGATCTTCATCTGCTACGATCTCGGCATACTTTCCTTGCTTCCTCCACACTCATCACTCTCCTCATGCAAGTCCGCTAGTTAAAGGTACACTTAACCTGGCCTTTATTAAAAACTTTAATTTTTTATTAAATGCATATTGAAAATCTTATATACAAGCAAGGAGGCAGCAAGATTGAAACTGAAACTAAAACGAGGAAATTAAAATAAAGGGAATGGGCGTAAATTTTTAAATCCATGATTATATGTATAATTATTGTTACTATTGTATAACAAGTATAATTTGTGTTTATGAATGCGGTCACATTACAAAAATTATTGCTTTCTGTCCATTCTGAAATCGAAGAAATCCAAAAAAAGAGTTTTTAAAAAGTCTAGCAATGTTTTTGATATAATAAGAATTGTTGGTAACCACTACAACTGAGCTTATTGCTTGTGCTAAGATATGATTCACATCAAAAGTCCACTGGAGGATACGAACTCACGACATTCAGATCGCAAGCCGAACACTTACCAACAGCGCCATTACTGCTTAAATAGTCGCTAGGAAAACGAACTACCTCCCACCGATGGTATCGTCACGCGCAAAAATTACGAGCGCGAACCGCGCGCGCACAAACTAACCAACGACATATAAAATCGCACAGAATTATCGCGCGGCAAAATTATAATTGCCTTGCAAAATTGTTAGGTGCAAAATTATATTATTGCTGGAGCCGGCCTCGGGCGTACATTCGCGCACAATATCTGATGTGTACGCGCTGACTTGACAGGTTAAGTGATGACTCGAGTGATAGAAACTTGCCTTCATTGCGCTAACACTGAATTATGACAGTGAATGTACTTAGGTGTACTTGAAATACTGAAGCCGATGAATTGCCTATAGGTTTTGATAAAAGGAGCACGTAGAAAAGTAGCTCTTAAACAGTGATAGTCAAAGATTTATTTATCAATTTATTATATGGACAGTCAAAAGTTTTACTTAGCTAAGATCCGCGACAAGCAAAACAATAACAGAAAATTAATAATGTGTGTTTTTCTTTTGTATTAAGTGGATTTATTTGGAACTTAAACCAAAAACTTACCGAAAATCGGCCATCAATTCTCCACCCACCAACCACTATACACAACACCAAACACACATGATCACTTTTCCATCTCGTAAACGACACGTGTTTCGCTCCAACACGAAGCATCTTCAGGTATAGTAGACTCTACGGAAGTCTGTTTATAGATTTTAGTTTCGCATACAACCGCAAATATAATTTTTAACAAGAAATTTCCTTCCTTTACGTTAAGAAAAAATCGGATATGATACCTACTGCCTTTAATACTTGTGCTTACATTTGAAGTATAATTTACATACATATATAAAGACATTTGAGTCTGTTTTAAAAACTTTAAAAATTACCCCGCACTGTTCATATTTTTGGGATATTCAAGAATTCGTCGGAGTCATATATAGGCAGGTTCCACTTGCCTCCGTTTTTCTAGAGCGGACATTAAGCCACCACGCTTGTCCAACGCGGATTAAAGGGGGACCCAGACTCGAAGTGATAACCTATAGGTCATTCATGTATATATATATATCCCAATGCGGAAAATTGAATCCGCGACCAGTGACTCCGACAGTCATCGCCTTGCCACTGAACCATTTAAGTCTTCAATTTGCTGAATTGGCTAAAATAATAACCACTTATAGAAATCATGATATTTCTTACACAAAAATTTCTTTAAATAAGTTCATATTTATATTAATATTTGAATATCGTTTAATGTTAAAGAGTTGTCTACTGACATACGCCTCCTCTATTTTTTGTTTGTCTGATATATGTAGGTATGTATTACATATCATTGATTATATGCTAAGAAGTTACAAACATTGTACACGCAGTGCGCTTGTGGAACTCCCATATACTATACGTGATAGCCTCTCACTGTATGATGTATTTAAGAGAAGAATTAAAGAAACTATTTATTTCAGTATAAAATATTTATATATGTATATATTTATGTGTATATTATATATATGTATCCTCTTATTTATATTGTATTACATTATATATTAGTATTTATATGTTTATATATATGTATGGTTTTATATAGTATGTATTGTTATGTATATTATTATTATAACTTTAATTCTTGTACATCGTGTTTTGTGTACAATAAAGTATTAAAAAAAACATTGTTTAAGCCTAAAATTGAAACTATTTTTTTTAAAAAACTATTTTACTTTTCATCGCACCACCAAAGACAGGTTAAATATACTATACAAATATTTTGAACACATTTCTCATGTCAGTTGCTCCGAGAACTTTCCGACGCAGAAAAAAAAATGTAAACAATGACACTTTACAATTCAACGATTTTACCAGGAAACCAGCAATAAGATGGACAAAGGTTAAGCCAGGGCAATAAAATGAAATATAAGGCAATAAATAGATGTGCAAAATAGTTTACTTATACGAAACTTTAGATATTTTTACAATTTTTCTTATTCTCTGGTTTTCAAGGTATCACATACATTGAAGTAAGGTAAATAATGTTAAAATACTCCCTCTCCAATAGACAGAATTTTTAACATAGCCTTTATCGTCGTGATGTCTTCTATTCAAATGAAAATCTGGCAACTACCTTGCTAAGTTCCACGAAATTCTTTTAAGAGTGAGTAATAGATTTCCGCAGTGTAACGCCTGACTTCATTAATGTCTCTTGTCTAATTAATGTTGTATGTCCACTGTTGAACATAGGTCTAGGTTGTTACATATTGAGTTCACTACCCCTCGCCTCCGACCAGAGTTCCTAGTGTATAATAAAGAACATATCTATTTATAAATGACAAATAAAAATAGTTTGTCATTAAAGCGACAATATGGACCACATCTCCCTTCTCCATCTTGAGGAGTAAGGAATAGCTGAAAACCAGCGCTCTCTGAGACTAGTCTAGAACAGCATATTGCTGAACCATTGCCTTTTGCTAGAAAATTGTAATTTTTGATTGTTCGTTGCATATTTCAATTTGTAAGATTTTCGGCAATAAATAGTTTTATTTTTTATTTTTACTGACAAGTGTATAGTTTAAAAGTCCAATTTCCTTATGGAGTCTTATCTATTCTCAATCTCTAGGTGTCTACGTGCAAATATTGTTTACTGAACACAATAGAAAACTGACAACAAAAGTCGTCTGCGAATGGAGTCATAAACCCTTTTGTTGTGCAAAGTTCACGGCAGTCTCGCGTCTTATCTAAGTGTCTCACATACGGTCAACTACAAAGCTGGCGGCCGGTTTTCTTAAAACTCTTTAATTTGCCGATAATGCTTTTGGTCAAAACTTTTATTGCACCCTTTGTCCGTTCGCGTTGCGAATTACGGACATACCAAAATGTGTTCTTACGAGGAAGATGTTTTATTTTTAAGTTACACCGAACCATTGTGAGCCACGACTAATCTGTCTCACACACGACTAGTTTAAAATAAAAAAAGTCGTTATCTCTTTGTAATATAACAACAAACATCTTACTTTTCTTTGTAAGTAAAGCTAGTTTTAACTAGTTATGACATTCTTAAATTTTAAAATTTAAAATAAAACACTTTGAACTTTCATTCGTGTTTCTAATAATTATACATGCGGCTTTGGCAAAATTTTTAAGGACACACTCAGGCGAATCTAAAATCAAATATTATCGTAAATAACCCTAAAAAAAACTAACTTTGTTGGCGCAGCGACACAAAATGGATCTTGGCCTCCGAACAGATCCGCACAAAAGAAACGCCACTTTGCCCTGTCCTATAATAAAATAAATATAAATAACCCTAAACAAAATAAATCAAGATTATTACTAAATATAGATTGTTTGTACATAATAATTATTTATTTTCCTCTCTTTGTCATGACAAAGACAAAACACGTGCAAACGTACGAAAGAAAGGGACAACGCGTGCGCAATTGAGCACACATTCAAACAACCTGAACACTTACACACGTATAAACTTTCAGCCTACATAACATAAATTTTATTCTTTTATCTACATTAAACGATTTTATTTAGTTTTATCTCGAATATTTGTTGTCTAATATTTCAACGACTTTTCCAACTACTTCTACTAAACCGATTTCTAAAAAACTTTGCACGCACATTGAGATTCACTGACAATACATAACGATAATTTCAAATTGGTACTGAGGGTCTGTCAGAAGTGGAACCCTTACTATTAACCCCCTCAAGTTTTGGGCTCATTTGCTTGGTTTGAGTTTTACTGTTTTTAGTTTTATTCCCATATATTGGTGAAAAAAACTACAAACTTTTTAATTAAAATATTTAAAAAGAAATTATCAATAACGATTTCTTGGTACCTGAATCTGAGTGAAGGTTTCGGATTCAAATCTCGGTCGAAATTAAAATTTAAAAAAGTACAAATTTCGTTTTCGGTTCTCTACGTTTAATATATGTATGTTTGCTATGTTTTAAAGATACTGCATCAAACTTCGTTTTCCTTACAATTTATCTTCCCCTGTATGTATTTTCTCCTGGTATGTTGTTAATATTTAGGTATGCAATACTTTTCAAAATCGCACAAAAGAAACGATAGTTTCAGAAAGAAACACGTCCGTTAGACGATAAAGTCGCCATGAACGCCATCTATTGAAAGTGAAAGGAAGATAAAGAAATTTTCATTTTTCAAGCTATACTTTTATTTTCCCAATATTATATTTCTTTCCCTTTTTTTATTCATAAAACTTTCCTGTTATTAGAGCGAATAAAATAAAAAAAATATATTTTAAATCGGTCGAATCGTTTTTGATTTGTAACGAGACTAAGATATACTAACAACATAGCTCTTTATTTTTATATACAGAGATAACTTGAAGAATTCCTTCAAAAATGTTGACATCTGCCAAAGTCGTCCGCCGCCGGCGTCTAGTGAGACAGGTATATTTTCTATTGTTTATGCGGGAGATAAAGCAGTCAAGGGTCATTTCGGGTAATTAGCCACCCCCACCTCTAACCCATAAACACCCCGGATATTTGTTTGCGGATTAGTGTCACTACTCGTGTGATGTTTCCGAAGGTAACAACACCATAGACGGTGGTTTTGCTAAACTCTTATATCTTATACTCCATGATTTACTATTAATTTATCTACAGTGTGTCTGTGTAAGTTAATTTGTAGTGAATTTGTGTTTAAAATGGAAACGGATCATGCCGAAGACAGTTTATGGATGTTAACGCAATTTGTTAAAAGATGGTGGGAAGATGATTATAAAAAGGTTTGTTATCTTAATTCATACTGACGATAGAAAACATATTTGCTGTAAGTAGAAAAAGACGTATTTTGGTTTATACACCATTTGAATGAGAAAAAGAAACTGCGTAGAATGGTCTCGATCGTTTTTTAAATATTTTAATTCTATTAATAAATTACATTATTTGCTACTTACAGCAAATACGTTTTGTGTCGTCGTTATATATTTATATAATTCTTCTCTACGTGGTTGAAATTTTTTTTATGTTTGATTGGATCGCTGGATAGTTTATATTCACAATTAAACTCTGTAGACGGTGCTGCTATCCAGTTCTATATTTTTTTGGGCCGGACAACGACTGTCGGGCCTGCTGGTATATATTTGAATAGAAAATTTGCAATATTTTGATGTTACTAAATATCTTCTTAACCATTCCAACTGAGCTAATAGTGCGTGGACTGAAAAATATGGTTCACATCAATAATCCAATGGTAGAATTGAACCTACAACCTTAGATCATTCGTGTATACCTTACCAATTATACATTAGTTTATTATTATTCTAAATTTAATAAAAAATAAAATAAAACGCTTAACACTAATGAACGGCCATAGTACCAAAAATCAAAACAATTTTTCTTATATTAATTTATTAAAACTAATTTTAAAAAATATTTTTATTTTACAAAAATAGTTTTGACTATAGTGCTAAAATTAAAATACCAAACATAATATAACAATTGTTTGTAATTTCTCCTTTTTTTGTTTTTGAAGTTTAAAATTCTATGTGTACCTACGAGTATGAGGTACTCAACTTATATTTCACAAATCATTTAAGTATATTTGACCTCGCCCCGTTATCCAATTATTATTAATACCCATAAATATACCATGAGGTGCCTTGAGCCGAGATTAAGATAAGCCGCGCCAGAACCATACTGTGTCCACACTGTATCATTACGGCTATTAAAGTTAAGCGATCGCCCAGACTGGATAATTTCAAATGGAATCTAAATTGTATCACAACTGTGGGACAGATTATCGTGTCTTTGTAATAATGGAACGGTGAATGAATCCTCACAAAAAAAGAAACACGCATATTATCAATATTAACAACCAAATAGGGTACTATATATACACTAATACTAATATTATAAATGCGAAAGTTTGTGAGTATGGATGTATGTTTGTTACTCTTTCACGAAAAAACTATACAGTAATATAGGTTATACATCGAATTATTGAAATAGGCTACATTTTGTAATGATTTTATATAATTTTGGTCCTAATATAATTTTACTATTAAGTAAAACAATATATTTATTTAAAATTATCTGTCACGAAACTTAATGTGACAGACCAAATTTCGCGCAAAAACTAATACACACATAAGTATGGGTTAACCGTAAATAATAAACGAATACATAAAAACAAGTATCAACACACACGTTCTTGTTATTACAATTGTCGAACATGTTACTACAATTGTCTCAAATATTAATTTATTACTAAAATTTAATAATTACTTTTAGTTGTATACGAGAGAAAAGAATGTATCTTATACACAATATTTAGCAGGATGAAAGTCAATTATTTTAATTGTTTTTACATTAGTTATCTTTATATAAGTTGGTTAATGGCGCTTTTATATAAGCTGTGGTAAAGGATAAGATTATTTTTCATTATATATTGTATCATTTTAATAGTGATAGAGCTACGCTGCAGACGAATACATTCTCAAGAATGGCATAATATTTGTCTGTAGCATGAATGGGCCGGCTCGCCCGGGGAAGTACCACACTACCGCAGAAAACCGGCGTTTGAGTGGTAGCTTACCTACCGCGCTTCGTACGGTGAGCGGCCGAGTTCCGGAGACCCAACACCCTTCCCCCTCCATCTACCCCTCCCCCTCCTATTCCCACTCCCATAATGACACTTTCCTTAAAGGTCGGCAACGCTTCCGCACTGCCTATGGAGCTGCAAATGTCTATGGGCGGCGTTGATTGCTTTCCATCAGATGACACGCTTGCCCAAATGCCTTTGTATCCCATAAAAAAATCAAATAAAGAAGAAAGAAGACGAAAAGAACCGCATTAGCACAGTAACGCCCGCAAGCAAACAACAGCTTTTGTCAATTGCGGTGAGAACACAACTTCTCTCTCACCAAGCTAACTTTATACATGTTAATAAAGCAATGTTAATTGAATTAATAGTCGGAATAGTGAGACCACCCACATCGTCGTGATGGACTATTGTTGTGCGAATGACAAATATTGATTCTCACAGCCTTACGTCCGCTCGGTAAATCGTATGTATCTATGTATTACCAGATTACTAGTAACAATAAAGATGGTTGTTGATTGTTTTAAGTTGCGAATAAAGATCACATAACGGTATTTGCCACAGTAGACCATGTCAATAAAGTCAAGTACGTAGTAAAGATAAGTAAAGAGTCAGGCGTCACTCTGCAGAAATTTATTCTAAAGGTGGAGAGTAAGCGACTACCATGTTAAGATCTGCGAAAAAACAAACTGAAAGACTACGTTGGGTGATATTTTTTTTGTGGTACCCCACTTGGTACGATCATTGGGGATCTAGAAGTGTAACCCTTTACTCTTTCCTTTAAGTCTCTCTTCTACTCACATTACTTACTTTTTCTCATCCCAGTCAATTCCTATTTTCACTCTGTCTTCACTCTTCGCCACGGATGGTTTTTATTTCCAAAGACTGTCCTGTTAAATATCTTATATAAGAGAAATTGTTTTCATCCCATAAAAAATTAAAATTAATTAATTAATATTTGAATAAACTGTATTAACATCAAGTGTGAACTTGAGTAAATGAATAAAAAGTATTTTATTAACGATTGGAAATTTGAACAAGATATATAAATATATACATACATATATGGTATGTAGTATGTATGTGCAAAATACTCCATTATTCGCTTTATTTATTACGATTTTACAAGTAATTTCTATCTATATAAATAACTCTAAAACAAAGATCAATTGGCTTAAAGGGGCTGTCACCTACGGAGTCAATGATTGCGGGTTCGATCTCCGTACCGGGATAAATATAGGTACTATATGGCTTACAGATTTTATTTCGAGTCTGATTACCCTACCAATCCACATTGCAAAAGAATGGTGGGTTAATGTCCGTTCCTCTTGAAATGGGGAAACCCGTGTCCAGCAGTGGAACATATATGGGCTGTGGTTTAATTTACTCTATATGATACATATAATTTTTCAATTTATTTAACTAAACTAAACGAGGTATACACAGTTATTTTTATTAATGGTTGTCTCTCGACAAAAACTTCCTCTAAAATTTTTCACTTCTTTCTTGTTCTTCGCTTCTTTTGTACTGTCTATATCTTTTCTATAAAACAAAAATATAAACAGCTATATAGGATATATACACTACACATATAAAAAAAAACTAAAACAGAAAAAGAATATAAATATATCTTAGTTCAAATTCAGTTAGAAACAAAAAAATCGTGGCGACAAAAAAAATTCCCAAAAGAAGCGCTTTCGATCTTCCTCGGACGCAAGTTCAAAGCGTCCATTACGCAAAACGGCAACGCGTTTTAACCCTTCACGGTACGCAAACCTGTTTACCTACACCATGTATCATGCGCTGAACAATATGGCATGTCACGACAGTACGCGAAAAACGATCAGTGCGACTCTACATTTTTATAACAACACGAAAACAAATAAAATAAGATCTTATATTAACCTGGCAAGGTACTCTTTGTATTGTCAATGTGTGCCAATGTTCTCTTTTTTTTAAATAAAATATGTCAGCTTGTCCATTTTTCTGCCAGTAGGCGTGGGTCAGTGGCGTCGACATATTTATTTTGATATGTGTTTTTGTAAAATTAAACTTTAATATATTTTGCTTAAGAATAACTATTAAAGTACTGAAAAGTTTTCCGGTCAGTCACCTGCATAATGACTACGTTTCTGGAATTTTTTTAAATATCGCGCAGTTCACAATAATAACTAATCATTTATATATTCCTTATTATAAAGTTTACACAGTTTTACATATATAGTTCTACCTATAAAGTTTTATTACAGATTTCAAGCCATTGTCTTTTTATGCCTATTATTTTTCTATACACAATCCAAAGTTCATCTTCTGGACACAGGTCTCCCCATTTCTAGAACATGCTTGGAAGGGTTTTTCTCCAGTAGAACGTAGTTATTACTGGTATGGTTTCCAGCATATAACAGAAACACCCCATGACTTTCCATGGGTGTCACATCAAGTGAGTTCGTGAGCACGTTATAGATAATAGCGATGGACAGTGGGGTCGTATTTACACATTGAAAATTGTAAGATTTCCAATATGCCTACTAATGTGGGAATTTCTTCATCTGGGTCCTATGTCTTAAGGCATAGTGCAGACACAATGTTTCTCCATTCCTCTCTGTTGGAGGCCACGCGCTTTACTTCGCTCCAGGAGAGGCCGATCTTTTGCGCTTCAGATATAACTATACACCGCCATGTTTGCTTTGAACGTCTACGTTTCCGTTTTCCCTTCGAGTCCCAGACGAGGATTTGTCTGGGGATATAGGTAGCATGGCGTTGGAGAGCGTGTCTTATTCCACTTCCATTTACGGCGGTGCATTTCTAAACATGACGATTACGTCGCTGAATTTAAGGATTTAAATAACAATTCAAAATTCGGGATATTGACAACCTAATTGGATCAATGCTGAATCAATGAGAAACAAGTGTGATCCGTGACCAGCACAGTGGGTCTTTTATGTGCCGTAGGAACAAAATATTACATTAAATATACGTTTAGTATTTTTTAAAGCTGCCATTACGTGATCTCTTGTTACAAAAAGATTAATAGTCGTATCAAAACTTTAATAATAGCAAGCTAATGCTCTATAACATCACGTGAAAATAAAAGCAGACGGTTTAAATTCTAATCTTCGACATTCAAAATCTGGAATTACTTTAAAACGAACCATAATTTAGTTCTTTGTATCGTACCGTATACTTTACGTAAACGACACTTTATTATCCCGTGTTTATCCATTTTATGGAATTAGAAAACGTATCCTTTTTCCCGCTGTAATTGTAAGGTTTTATTTGAAATTGCCCCCGACGCGCCGGCGAGGGCAAACGACAATTTAATTTTCCCCAGAAACGGGTAATGATATGGTAACCCCATCGCTTATTCGAGTTACACGCCATAATCGAGTGACAAACGATTTTAAAAGGCGACAATCAAGTTGGCCACAGCCGGTCATAACACTTACAAAATTAGAGGGTTCTTTAATAGCACGAAAAAGAATATATCTCTCATGTTAACAAAATTGAATGTACATTTTTTGTCTAAAGACATATGTACATTTTTTGTATTTAACATTTAACTTTCATGAATACTCTCTTCTTTATTTATCATTATTTTATTTAATATCAATTTTTGATCTACCGTTTGTTTTGTAACCAACATTTTATTTATCACTCACTTCAGGGCATGGAAACTTCGTTTTTGAACGTATGGACATCACGCTTATTTTGTACAAAGCAAATTGATTGGGAAACCTAGACTCATATAATAATCAACGTTATTATTATTATACAATAATATACGATTCTAAGAACCGCAACTCAACCACCTAATCAATTAGATCATCTCTGAACTCTAATGGACTCAATCCTAACCTATAAAACCTTATAAATTTCCTAAAAAACTAATGATAACTGAATTGCTTGCGTAGTTATAATTATTTTTGTATTAAATATGTATTATTACGAATTAATCTATTTATTATATTTATTTTTATATTTACCAAACAAAAGTTACACGTCCTAGCAAAGCGATTAAGTTCGTTTCACATTGACAACACGATTCAACCCCCAAATACTTACCAAATGAAATGTAATTTTGTTGTTGGATTAAATCGTTTCAAACACGCGACACAAACCACTTTTCTATCTTGAAGTTGACTCGAAACCGTCATTTTACACAATTTTACCCAATTACTCTCCGTTCTTGGAATTAATTTGTTATTAGACTTTGGAGAACGCAAGGTGTGGTTTTGTGTTCGCCTGATAGATATTATGAAGACATATTTGAAGAACCTGTTTTTAAATTAGACTTGTGATTATTGATGTAAGTTTAAGTATACTCGTATATATATCGCCATCTATAGGTTAAAGAAGGGTAAAGGCAGTTTATTTTTTAACATAAGCATCAGCGTAAAAATATTTTTTTTAGTGGCTAGAGCCACGCTGCAGACGAATACTTTGTCAAGAATGGCATATTATTTGTCTATAGCATGAATGGGCCAGCTCACCCGGGGAAGTACCACACTCCCGCAGAAAACCGGCGTCTGAGTGGTAGCTTATCTACCGCGCTTCGTATGTTGAGCAGTCTGAGTTCCGAAAGCCCAACACCCTCCCCTTCCCACTCCCACTCCTACTCGCACTCCCACTCCTATTCCCACTCCCACTCCTATTCCCACTCCCACTCCTATTCCCACTTCCCCTCCCACTCCCACTCCCATAATTTAACTTTCCTTTAAGGTCGGCAACGCTTCCGTACTTCTTATGGCATTGCGGATGTCTATGGGCGGCGTTAGTTGCTTTCTATCAGGTAACACGCCTGCTCGTTTGCCTTCCTATGCCATACAAAAAAAAATCCCCCCTTAATCTACTAGATACTTAAATACTTATAAGACATAGAAAATATATTGATGATGGTTAATTTAGTAATGTATAGTTTTATTTCACTTTATTGGTTGTGAAATATCATAAATATATTTAGGTACCTATGATATACAAATCGACGTCGTAGGATTCTGTGTAATTAGTTAAATATGCTTTATAAAACATTCCTTTTGAAGGATGAAAAACTCAACATAATCATGGGACACCCACACTCGGATTAAAAACATGCACGCTATACATGCATATATGTATGAATGAATCTCGATCTGAAAATCTAATTCACGATGACCATTGACTCCGAAATAAGTAACTCGCCCCTAAGCAAATCAGATTATCCTCAAAGAAAATCAATACACCTAACCTAATAGAATTCAACTGGCAACAGATGTCTGCTTGAAAACCTTGGGTATTATGATAAGAAATGCTAACATATATGTCGTTTATATAAAGTTATATAGGTTATTTGAAAAGGATATTATTAATACTGAAATAATATTGTTACAGGAATCGCAGTCAACAAGCACTGAGAGATGGAGTGGACGTGGACCAGAACACAATATGGCTTTACAGCAGATTCTCAAACTTCAAGAAGCGAGAGCTCTTCACAAAACTTCTCTTCTTCCGCTATACAAGAAAAATGGCCTCAGTTCTCCAACGTCAGCTAACCAGGACTATGACTCTATGAGATATGACAAAAAGTTTGAAGAATATCCCGATATGCGAGTTATAGACAAATTACAACTCGAAGAAGAATTTCGAAGACTGATGGAAAGATCTGGTAACGATATACGTAATGAAGAGTCTGTTAAGTATTTCCAACATATAATGGAAGCAAAACAACATTTCGAATATTTACAAAGCATTCGAAAGAGAGATGAAAAAACAACGTTAATAAAAGAGAATAACTCAACGGTTAAAAAAGATAATACAACATCTGATAGACTATCGCCCGAACAGCGAAAATCGCCTAGAAGGACATCGTCCCCAGATATTTCCCCTAATCCCAGTGTCAGGTTATCTACTTCATCCAGTCCTGTGTCAACTAGTCCAACTAACCCTTCACCTTTAAGTCATCTGCAAAATATGCAACCTTTTGATTTTCGTAAACATAAGGTTCATGAAAATAGTTCAAATGATGAAACTGTAAAACCTAGCTATGATGTTAATAATACTGAAAAAGTGGCTATGGATCTTATGAGAAATCAACTCTTAAATTTTCAACTACCTCCAAATTTGTCTATTCCACCTATTACTATGCCCTCCGCTTTTACTCATCCCGCAGCAATGGTAGCAGCTCTAAGTCAAAATCCAATGGGTTTAGCATCTTTACAGGCCCTTCTACCACAAATGTCATCTAAAATCCCAAATTCACCAGAGAATAATTTAAAAAACGGTGTAGAAAAAAGAAACACCGAAAGCAAAACTGAAGATGATAATGTTCTTAATTTAAGTAAAGATGCTTATGTGAATGCAGCTCACAGGTCTAGAGACATAATGATAGGAAAATGTTTAAGCCCACCGAAAAGACATTGGGGAGTCTCCCAAATGCCTTTAAATTTAGGTACGCACTTTATTAATCCAGCTACAGGAAAGAAGAGAGTTCAATGTAACGTATGTTTAAAAACATTTTGTGACAAAGGTGCTTTAAAAATACATTTCTCAGCAGTTCATTTGCGAGAAATGCACAAATGTACAGTTGAAGGATGTAGTATGATGTTTAGTTCGAGACGATCAAGAAATAGACATAGCGCAAATCCTAATCCCAAATTACATTCACCTCATTTGCGACGTAAAATATCTCCACACGATGGAAGAAGCTCTCAAACTCATTCTGTTCTTATTCCACACGGCCCTGGATTAAATATTGGACCAGTCATTAATCCAATGCATGCCTTTGGATCATACCCAATTATAAATTCAGCACATAACATCCGACCATATTCCACAAATGTTCCTATGGACTATAAAAATAATGTTGGCTTTTCCCATCATATGGATCAATCTCATCTGATGCGTCGTGAATCAAATTCGGAAGACAACAAAGATTCTGATGTTCAAGGTGATTCAGATGAGGATGATGGGATCGTAGTAGTAGCAGGTGATGAAGACGATTATGACAATGAACATATGGATACCAGTGACTATTATTCAAATTTAAATAAATCTATGGGGTCTGTGGAGGATTCAGAAACAGACTACGATCAAAGAAGTGTAAGTGACAATAATGATAATAAAGAAGTTAAACGAAATGGTGCAATCAGTCCAGAAGTAATAAAAAGGAAACGAAAAAATTTAAACCCAATACGTTTACAAAATAACTATGTTTCTGAGCGCCAAAGTACTGAAACTAGTAATCATAAAGTCGATGAAATGAATAGTAATGTAATGGATCTAAAAAGGATAAAATGTGAAGAAGAAGAAACATCAAATAAACTTAATGTAAGCGAAAACGTGGAGATTAGAATTAAACAAGAAATGTCTTTAGTTAAATTAGAGTCATCTGAATTAGATAATACCGCTCAAGATCTGCGAATAAAAGAAGAGCCGGTTGAAGACGAAAATATTTATAAAAATGCAGATAAAATGAGTTCAAAAGCAGAACAGTTTTCTTCCGAAAATGCCTTGAAACGGTTAGAAAGTTTGTCAAAAGGTGATTTCCCAAATATTTCCAGAAAAGTTGATTGTAATAATTCAAGCGCTACGCATAATTTGTCATTGAACGAATCAGTCGATATGTCAGATCGTTCCCCATCATCTTCTGTTTCGAGTTATGATTATGTAACTGATGAAAGTCATGGACAAATATATGGACACTTCGATAATGGATTTTTTGTAGTCACCACAGAAGTACCAACAGATCACGATAATCCACTCAAATGTACAGTTTGTGAAAAGTTATTCCAAAATATATTTATGCTAAGATCACACTTTCAGAATTTACATTTGAAAATAATGTATAAATGTAACAACGAAGGCTGTAAATCTTCATTTACTACAAGACAAAGCAGAGATTTCCACAGCTCAAATATTGCCTTACATAGAAAAATATTTTATATTGAAGAAAGGTCATCAGAAGAGCATCCGATGAGAATATTGGAGAAAACGCGAGAGCAGATGGAATTAATTGCTAAGCTTAACGATAACGAACGTGCGATCCCGTATATAGAATCACACAAATACTATCGTGCGAAAGAGTCTGATAAACAAAAAAGTCAAGCACAACCTTTTTGTAACGCATATCCACCGCCGCAACTGCCTAACACGTACTTTAACAGCCGTGACATGTTTAGCCAACACCCTTTTCTTTTTACACCTTTTGGTATGCTATCAAATTTTCCTGCTATTCCATTCGGATTTCTTCCCCCAAACCTTAGTCCCTTTGCCTGCCAAGGACAAACTTATTCCCCTCCTTTAAATAGAAAAATAAATTACTGTGTCGAAGAAGAGACTCCACGAGCTAACAAAGATGGAACATACCCCTGTCGCGGTTGTAGAGAAAGTTTCAAAAACCTGGCTGAATTAAAACTTCACTGTGAAAGTGTTCATCTACTGTCTTTACATCGGTGTTCGATTAATGGTTGTAACGCTGCATTCTTTTCGAGAACCAAAAGAAATCTGCATACCGAAGCACATGTAAACGCCCGACATCAGAACGGTAGAAGCATCTATATGAATCCATTGTGACCAGATTAGGTCAATAATTGAAAATAGACTGCAGACACCAGTGCATTTGTGATCTTTTAGAATTACCAAATAAATATAGTTGAGATATTAGTATCCTTATCTTTCTATGCCAGTACCACTTTATTCTCATGGTAATATTTTACAAAATGATTAATTCTTATAGATTTTCTTAAAAATGATGTAGAACGGTTTAAATACAATAGTAATGTCACAATTCTTCCTTGTTTGAGAGGGCTGTGTATATTAATTATAGAAGTAAAGTTCGAAAATAATTATAAATTATATTATCAAACATTCCATAGTAATAATTGTGCAATAAAATGTAAATAATTTATTATCTGTATAAAATTATCTGAACAAAAACTATAGACGTGAGGAAAGCCTTTTGTTACATATATACTAATGTAAAATTATTTCTTAATACTCGATTGTGGTTTAAATTTATAGTTAATAATAATCTTAGGTAATAAAATTATAAATAATAAACAGTATTTATAGTAAAAAATTAGTCGGAAATTAGATCATATCTCTTGCTATTTTGGTGCTAACTTGTAAAATATTATTTGGTATAATTATCTCTCTTTTTTCGACTATAATGTACATTTTTAGTTCGATAAGTGTGTGATTACTTTATATTATAAAATAAACTATCTGTAAGTACCAAAAAGTATTAAAATATAGCAACACAATGGACGCGTATTGTACGAGAATAAAGAAGCATGTTATCCTTCCTTTTGCCAAACACTATTAAGCGTGTAATAAAATCATTTAAAACTTTGTATGTTTTTATTTAAAACTTTTTATCTATAGAATAAACAGCCAAACATGTTACCTAAAAGAAAGTATTTACCAACACTGAGGATATTGCAAACGAGTTAGTAACTTTAGTTTATTGGCTTTATTTATAAGAATTCACTAAAGTTGTGAACAACAAATAAACTTATATGAATTATTTAAATTTTACTTTAACTACCAATGCAGATTACATTACATATCTTAGTATAAAAATTGAGAAAGTAAGAGCAAGGCTATAGGCAAAAACTCACTTCTTAGACGACCAAAGTTCGTCATCAGATCGAATCAGAGACAATAAGTACCAACTTTTTTTGCAAATAAGCCTATATTAATATAATTTTACATCGTAAATGCAAATTTATTAATTTTTTTAAATTTAAAGTCAAAAATAGCCAAATTGTGCGTTGGAATTTCGATGAGTTTCTACTTTCGCACCCTCCCCCCCCCCTAATGTCTTGTATAAGAGGAAAGGGGACAGGTGTTGGGTATCTGAATTAGTCTTACTGCGAATTAATCATATGTTACGGATGATTATATTCGTATTTAAATTTATTTCTTTTTAAATTAAAATATTTATTTAAAAAACAAAACAAATTTAAACACGATTAAGAACAATATAAATTAATCTACTACAAAAAAACTAACCTTGTCACTCTTAACAATCTTGATATAACCTTTTATTTAAAAAAGAAACGACTTATAAAATAAGCGTAGGTAATGCTTGCGTTAATCAAATATAATTAAGTCAATAATCCAACGAAACGTTACGTCAGCATAACCTGTAATGATTTAGAAGCAACGACAGCTCGTAGGTAAGAAATGCGCATACCTTTTAAGTGTGGGTTTGATTCCATACTTAGACTATTAACGTGACCCATATTTTGCTGACCGCATACACTGAGGCGACATACCAACATAGCTCTTCAAGTTAGTAGTGTAAAGTGTTTTTAAACCTATATACATACCTCCCACTGCTGAGCACAAGCCTCTCCTATTTCTAAAAGAACAGACAGTTCCCCCGTGGTGGGTTTGGTTTGTTCAATGCTGATTGGCGAGTAACCAGACTTGGGATAAATATCTCTATGCCGATCGAAACCGCGACCATTGACTCCGTAGGCTACAGCCTCGCCACTGAGCCAATTTATCATCGTCTGAAGTAGTTATAAGCTAGTTATGTTTGCCGAAGAAACAAACACCGTTGGAGAAAACGAATAATGGAGTGAAAACAACGTAGTGTAGGACAAACACTGGGTAGATAGAAGCTTTCAGAAACTGGATCTATGTAGCTGACGATTGGTCTAGCAATGGTCGGCAACCTTGTCATCCAAAAAAGTCAAATATAGACAATACCCTACACAATTTAAATTGATTCAAAGAGCCATTGTTTTAACTTTAGTTTTGCTTTAGTAGAAGACATTATTACTGAAATAATTAAGATTAAAAGTACATTCTCGAGCTTGCCCTTGTCAAATAAGTCTCAGTTTAATATAATATAATAATATAAGCCTTTATTCAGTTAAATCGATAATATACTAAAATAATGTTATACATCGTTATCCTTGTTATCTGTTTGTCTAGTGACAAAGACCTCTTCTAACATTTTTTCATTGACTCCTGGTTCCTCCTTGTTCTCCTTATCCACAATTTTCTTCTAATCTATTGTAGTCTCAGTTTAACTAACAGTAAATTAAATTAGATATAACATCATACTTATAAAAACATAATATTTTAAATTATAAGTAGTTAAATAATATAAAAGGTATTATTACAAATACTCCACTAATGTGAACATTGATCATGCATTTTTAACTCGTGTCTCACAAGGCAAGGTAACAAGTAATAACAAGTAATTTCCAAGTAACCACGCGAGCCGTGGTTTGCAGAACACTGGTCCAGGTGGTACGCCTTGGAAGAGGCCTATGTTGTTAAAAGTTTGATCCCCACCATCTGGAGGAACGGCGATCCAGTACGGTGCTTTTTTCCCGAAACTTCATTTCACGAATCACCGCTTTGTGGAACCAACTACTTACAGCGGTATTTTCGAACCTATAAAACATAGGAACCTTCAAAAACAGGCCTCTTCAGTCAACTCTTATCTCAAAAGCCGATAGTGCATCTGCAAAGTCTAGTATCTTGCAAATATCTATGGGTGGCGTTGATTGCTTTCCGTCAGGTGGCATGCTTACTCGTTTGCCTGCCTATCCTATAAAAAAATATCCAGAAATGAACTACCGTAGTCTGATGATGATGTAGATGTATAGAGAAGCTGGAACTTAATTCGTGCCTTAGTGCTTCTTATATTTCTGTACAAAGAGAAAACGTGGACGATTAGAGAGGAAGAAAGGAGGAAAATAGAAGCATACGAAATATAGTGTTGGCGAAGCATGCTTCGCCTTAAAGAACCCGCAATCAAAGACCGTCTGTCTGTTCACAATATGCCGACACTGTATACTCAGTTATTCGAACACATTATCCGCCGCCAAGATGAAAACTTGGAGAAATGCATCATCTGTGCAAACGTTGAGGGGAAGAGATCCAGGGGTAGATTCCCGATGAAATGATCCGACCAACTAGTTTAAAACAAGTCCTCCAGTTTCGTGGAAGTGATTCGATTGACTGCCGACCGCTACAAATGGAAGAGCCTAAAGAACCGCTGTGTAAAGTCTGGTGATCGCAATCTTCAGTCAAGGATCACCAAAGAGAGGGAGATTAGAAATGAAATATTTATTTACCAACGAACAATTTCTTTAGAATTATATAATAATACATAGGCTCGGCTTTATAATTTATATATACTCTGCAATCAAATGTCAATACCATGTGACACTGCGTGGAATGACGTGCCGTAATGTGTTGTGACGTGACGCGCCACTGTCACTCGACGTGACATCGCGTGCGGGTAGATCTCGTTAATTTTTAACTTTTCCATTATCGAGCGACATTATACCGGACAAGGGGGCCCACACAAATTGATTCCTCGTTTATAATTCCCGCCGATTGTTGTTTTAACGAAAATAATTATTTTCATACAGTTAAACACAGCCGATGGATTAATACTGGTTTAACGGACTTATATAGGAAGACTAGGCAATGAGAAAACGGCTTACCTGATGATATCAGCAGATAATATTCACCCCCACCCATAGATATCGGCAGTGCTAAACGCAACCATAATCATAATCATTTAATTCAATACCACAAGTTTCAGTATGTTACATATATGGGTTACATTATAAAAATAAATCTTATGGGGAGGGCTAGTGCCTGTGTTGCCCTACCTTACGTTTAGAAAGAAAGATTAAATGAAATGGGAGTGAGGAAGAAATAAGAGAGGAAGAAGGAAATAAAGAAAGTGGAAATGAATTGGTCCTTTGGAATTCTACACTTATTGTACAAAATGCGGTAACACAGTAAAATGTCACTACTTAACGCTGATATTCTGTGAGGTTGTACTTCATTCCCAGGCAAACTGTCCCACTAAGGCTAACTTAGCTCTACCACTAATTAAAATCTTTGGGCGGCGTTGATTGCTTTCTATCAGGCGATACGCTTGCTCGTTTGCCTTCCTATCTCATAAAAAATAATTCAGTGGTAGAGCTAAATACTGGTTAGCGATATGATTGGGCTCTCGGCGGAGAGTGTAAAGAAATATGTAGGTATAATCTACCACAAGAAATATGTAGGTACTATAGCGTGCCTGCCGTTCTTCTTACTCTCGAGATCTTTCGGGGGGTTTTTATCTTCAAATAAAATTCTTCAAAATAATAATAATTTATTTTTCTTGTTTCATTGTACATTTATTATTATCATATTCATATTTATACTTTATTATATTTTATTAATGTCAGTGGAACTAATATTTTGTTTTAATAGAAAACAATTTTTTTTTCATTTCAAACTTTAAATAACTAATTTAAAAAGAAATACTATAAAAAGTTTTATTGCATTTGTGATACGTTTATTAATTTATCACTACAGTACCTCTATCACTAGAAATATGTGGGTATATTTATCACAAGAAATATGTAGGTACATCTATCACAAGAAATATGTAGGTACATCTATCACAAGAAATATGTGAGACCTCTATCACAAAAAATATGTAGGTACATCTATATTTAAGTACCTTAATGTGCTTGAATTTTGAGAACTTTTCGGTATAATCCGAGTATATACATACATATATCATAGGCATAATAAATAAACGCCTCCTAGACCTAATTCCTTCACCCTTCTATTTTCTACCTACCATTACCTCCTTCTTACTTTCCCATTAAATTTTCCGAACGCAATTGCGGCACTATTAATACTGCAAATGTTTATGGACAGCAGTCGTTGCTTACCACCAAGTGACCACTTACTCCTTGGTTATACCTTCCTTAAAAAAGATTTTTCAGTTAAGTTTTCGACAGATATTTACTGTACTACCTAAGTCTGGTACTGCGAACACCAAGCCAAACAACTATATAGCTATAACTATAAACAACATAATAACCTACTTACATTCAGATATTAGGGCCCTTGTACACAACACAATACGCACAGACCAACGTCTCGCACACAAAGCGCTAGGCCGTACTCATTTACATAATCAACTCTCATCAACCACATTTGCATCCGAAACGCACAACGAATTAAATTCTAAATACTGCTACCGATCACAATTCAATCAAAAATATACGTTACCACCGTGCTATTTAAGTTTAAATTGCATGGTGTATTGTGATAATAGCGAAGCAATAAGCCGCGGCTGCCGCATTCAAAATAAGCATTCGAACGTCCCGCTTGTCAGCAATTTGTTTTGAAGAGAGAACACTTCTAATTCGCAAAAAGAACGAGCGTTCTAAGTTCAAAAAGCATGGTCACGCGAGCATTATAAAGGTGCGTTTACACTTTGTATTTGTTGTGCACAAACTTTCAGACTAGTAAAGGAATATTGGAGTTTTTAGTCATGGGTTGTCTGTGAGATTTGTTTTTATGTGGTAGAGCCACAACGGCCGGCAACGCTTCCCAATGCCTATGGCATTGAGGATGTCTATGGATAGCGTTCATTGCTTTCTATCAGGTGATACGCTTACTCGATTAACTTCCTATCCCATAAAAAGAACCTCTCACAGAAGACACCAACAAATTGCAACAGGCCAGTGACGGGCATAGTGGTTATGTGAAACAATCTGGCCATTTTGAGAGAGGCCGTCGTCTGGCGTAAAAAAACAACAAGAATCAAGTAGGCATCACTCCTGATTGGACATTGGCTTCTCTCAGAAGTGCTGCTGTATTTACCACTCTTGGCGGGTGGATCAGGAATCAATAATTGATTTTGATTGATTGAACCAATAATTATTTGCTATTTAATATTTCCTCTCATAAACGCCTCGACCGACATCCATGGATTCTAATAGGATGGCCCTTATGCCGGGCATCACGCAGGAAAAAAGACTTTGTAAACCAGCGTCAAAAGTGATTGTAAAAATAAGTTTATGTGAACACACCTTAATAGTTCCAAATTTGAATTTGAAAAGTTCGAAATGGGGCTTTCTAGAACGTTTTTATTTTGTTTCGACTGCCACTAATAAGAGCGTAGCTTCTTAGGGAGCCGTGGTAGTTATTATGAACAGACCAAGTTAGCAATTTGTATCTTTCTAATTTTTCAGAAATAATCTGCTGGATTAACTCTTAAGTTTCATACAACCATATGCATCATTGCTTCTAATACAGAGCTAAATTCCACTGCTGGACGTCGACATGTTAGTTGCCTTTAAGACTCACTAAAAGAATAGTCCTCTCTATATACCCATCAATCCTCTCTATATACCCAAACCATCTAAGCATCCCTTTCAAAAACCAATCACTTTCGTCTTACTAACATTCATCTTCATTCCTTTCTTAAGCTCCTACCGAGAATCACAGACAAATTTTAGCTTTATAACTATTTTTGTTAAAAAATTACAACCCATATATAAATAAAGTGCCATACAATACGTTGTCTCGACATTACTTTGGGAATCATGTACATATAATAGACGCAAAGGCCAAAGAGGATACGCGAAATCCACCACGCTTGTCCATGTCAAATAGGATAGGGCAACCAGACTCGGAATAAATACCTGGCCATACATTTTTTTTGTCGCAGCCCATATATGTCCCACTTTTGGGAACGAGCCTCCCCAATTCTGGAGGAATAAACATTAACTCACCACGTTTGTCCAATACGATTTGGCGAGGTAACTAGACTCGAAATAAATACCTGTACACCTATCGACCTGTATACATATCGACGCTATAAAGCGAAAGTGTAGTAAACCACAAAATGAAAACTTACCATCAAAGCCAAAAAAAAGTTTTAAGATTACTCAAAAAATTGCCTCTGATCACTCAAAAACCTATTCTATTGATTGTATAGCTGAGAGATTCAGTCAATTCAACGCAGAATTTTTATCACAACACAATATGCAATTAATTTTTTTGATATCTGTGTCATTTACAGCGTTTTTGCCAAATCGGTCGGCCGTACATACATACATACATACATATGTACCTATTTATACCGATGCGGTAATCGAAACCACGATCGTTGACTCCGAAAGCGGTAGCTTCACTACGGAGCCATTTGTTAAACTTTAGCAAACTTGAAATATTCCCCGATCTTTTACATATCTCTTGCAGGCATAATTTTTATTAAACGCATACCAACCACTGTTTAATGCGTGCAAATATTCAGACTTCGAAAATATTCCAGACATGAATTTCTATCGCCTTGTTGTTTAGTTTGACAAATTGTGTGAACTTTCTCTCGTGACTCCAAATTCAAATTCGTAACATTCCCGAGCCTGGCGAGGCTTACAAATAAATCAAATTTAAATTTCTTAAATTGCTTAAGTGGTATAGCAATACAATATGCAGAATCATTAAAATTTTTGTAACGTTTTTATAAGCGTAAAATATTGGGTCCGATCAAACACTTAAAGCCTACAACGTAACTTGATCATGGAACTTTTCACAAAATAAAAAAATATTTATAAATCCTCAAAATATATTAATTATGGGATAGGAACAAAACGAGCAGGAGTGTCACCTGATGGAAAGCAATCAACACCGTCCATAAACATCTGCAGTGCCATAGACAGTACAGCGTCGCCGGCCTTTAAGCAGTGTCATTATGGGAGAGGGGAGGGGGAAGTTGTTGATCCTCCGGAACTGCGGTAGCTAAGCTACCGCTCAGATGCCAGTTTTCAGTAGGAGTGTGGTACTTCCCCGGGCGAGCCGGCCCATTCAAGACACAGAAAAATATTATGCCGTTCGTGACAAAGTATATATACACAACAAAAATATTATTTTAATAATAGTGATTACCCAATTTACTCAGCAGCGAACCTACCGTTTTCGATTTCACTGGTTATTTATTTTTTATTTACAGTTTACTCTTTTTTCAAATATAACACACTATAAAATGCTTTTAAAGAATATTAAAAGTTAAAGATGAAATCCTTTAATTCTCTCTCTCCTTTTGTGTCAGTGACTATATTTTTAAGCCCATACATGTCTCACTACAAACCACGGAAACCTCTGCATTTCTAGAGAAATGAAAATTAAAACACCATTTTTTACTGTTTATAAAGAAAACAACAATCGTTTTAATATTACTAAAACCATGCGTGTCTAAAGCAGAATTGCGAGGTCTACAGATATGACGCGGAAGAAATATCTATAGACCATACATATATTTAATCCGAAGCGGGAATCGTACTAGCGACACATTGACTCCGAAAGCGGTATCTTCGCGACTATCAATTAGAATATCTTGACACTTACTCGTACATACTCGTAGACTATCGACTTTTTTTTAATTTTTTTTGTTTTTTTTTAAGTTCATCGCATTTCCATTTGTTTTAATAAGAGTTTCGCTTTTTTTTAAATACAAATATTGTTCAGATGTAACTAGAGTTCTTTAAGCTAACAAAAGTTGTGCTAGAAAAATATGGTTCAATTTAATAGTACAATGATTGAACAAAACCAACAATAATCCATCGTATGCGCAACACTTAACAATTGAGTTATATCTGCTTCATTTAATCCAGAATTTCAACAAAAATTATAATATATTTTACATATTAGTTCATAAATATAAAATGATACCTTACACAATTGATTTTTTGCACACGAGCGCATAGATTGCGTTCGTTCACGCGAATAATGGCTCCAAGAAATGAAGTTAGTGCACAATTTTGAAATTGGGATCCGAATGGATCGAACTTTGAATTTGGAAGCATCGCCGCAGGCGCTACCATCGCCATAGAGCACGCGATGCGATGGTTACAGTGGTGATTAGCTACACTTCTTATTTTTTTGTGCTCCCGTCCACTAATTCCTTGAAACGATCTTATAGAAGTATCTGAAATGACTCGATTATCCTATTGATGAAATCCATAACATAGCTCAGTTGGTAAGCATCGAGCTTACGATCCGAAGTCATTAATTCGTATCCATTAGAGTAGTGGGGTGATCCATTTCATAATACAAACATTATTAGCTTAGTTGGAATGGTTAATATGAATTATAGTGTTTTTTATGGAATAAGAAGGGAAATGTCTTTCACCGGTCGCCTTTCATCCATTCGCTCTATGTACCCAAACCACCTAAGCATCCCTCTCTCATCTTTTGTCACGGCACGTTTTTTTACTCCACTCTGCTCTCTTATAACTTAACTCCTTATTCTATCAGTCAACGTTACCCCACACATACCTACTTCTTAACCCTCTATATTCACCGCATTCAATCCCCTTTCGTGACTCTTCTGCCAAACTCTACTTTCACTACCTTACATCAGAGTCGGAACAAGCATTCCCCGATAAACCGCTAGTCGGGCCTTTTAGACATTCTGATTATTCATAAAGAAGTGCTGGGTTCCATTAACCTGATTACCAGCTTTCACTTTCCTTTCAATGTCACATTCGTATTTATCTACACCTACGGGAAACAGGCGTGATAGAATGTAGAAAGAGAAACGAACAAGCATTCACGTGATGGAAAGCAATCAACATCGCCCATATACATTCGAAGTACCATAGGTATCGCTGAACGTTGCTGGTGTCATTCTTTTTTTAAATACAGCCCTATGTCTTTTTGCCATTCTCGGCATAGAACAAGGGACACCTTGTTTGTGAGAATTTGTTTCTTTTAATAAAGTGCGAAGAAATTTGCCATTTTATGATTTTCATTATGTTATAATAAACAAAATTTCCGTAAAGTCTTAACAGTATTCTTTCGTAGAGTCTACTATACCTGAAGATGTCTCGTGTCGAGGCGAAGGCGTGTCGTGTAGATGGTAGAAAAATAGTAGTGTGTTTGATGCTACTGGTGTTAGTCACAGTAGTGGTGAAGACAGAGAAGAGGTAAAGGATTTTGCTGGCAGCTGTTTTTCGGTAAGAATTATTTTAGTCATTTTATAATTTCCACTTCTTTTGTATACACTCAGTTATATTTCTCTGGTTATTTTTTGCCGATCTTATTTAACTGTCAAATTAACTGTTGAATTATATGTCAATTTTAACTGACAAATATTTTAAAATATTATAATTTGTGCAATTATTTCGTTAGCGTAACTTCTTTGAATTCTTACACGGAAGCCTAAAGTAAAATTTAATACATTTTAGAGTTAGGGGGTTCAGTCGGCAGAAGCTTGCGGCGATGAGTTGATTTCGTTTTCATTAACTTAGCACGCGTTCAATAGCATGCTACCATAATAAATGATAATTGTTTATAATACAGATGCATGTCTGTCTTGATCAAAGAATGCAAAGTTCGTTTAATATTCGAATAAAAATAATTGTTTAGCTTGGGTAGGTAAAGGTGGTAATTCTAATCGTGAGTGTCAAAAAAAATATTTCAAACTTCTAAGGCGTGAATTTAAATAACAAAAAAGCAAAAGAAAATTTAAACTCGCAGAACCATACTAAGTCACTTAAGCCACGCTGCAAACGAATGCTTAGTCAAGAATGGCATAATATTTGTCTGCAGCATGAATCGGCTCGCCCGGGGAAGTACCACACTCCCGCAGAAAACTAAGTCTGAGTGATAGCTTAGCTACCGCGCTTCATATGGTGAGCGAGAGTTCCGGAAGACCACCACTCCCCTTCCACTCCCTTTCCCCTCCCGCTCCCTTCCCACTCCCCTTCCACTCCCCTTCCCCTCCCACTCCCATAATGACACTTTCCTCAGAGGCCAGCAACAGTTTCGCACTGCTTCTGTTGATTTCTTTCCATCAGGTAACACGCCTGCTCGTTTGCCTTCCTATCACGTAAAAGAAATTTACTTATCGTCAGATGACCCGCTTGCGTCTTTGCCTACTACGTTTAATAAAATAAAAAAGATTTAGACTCATACTTGCTTTCATAAATATTCCTTATACACTACAGTAACACGGAAAGAATTTCTGAAAGAATATTTTTATTCAAAAACGATATGAAGAAATCAACTCAGGTAGGTAGGTATACCAAAGTATACATAGATCTCATAGTTAGAAAACTTAAGAAGCAATTGGCTAAGTACTTAATCTGTTGAAGAATAGACAACCATTGCATTAGAAGAATACTAAATTAGAGACCACGTTGCAAATGTAGTGTAAATTACTCCCCAGGTAGATGGAGCGACGATCTGCGTAAGGCAGAAGGACAATAGGATGTGTAAGACTGAACATAGAGCGACGTAACATGTCTTGGGAAGGCCTATGCCCGGCAATGGACTGCCGCAGGATGTTGATGGTTTTGAAAGCTATGTTTTGTTAATTGTTAAGATTCATTATACGCAAAAAACTATTTTATTAATAAATAATTTGAATTAAGGCAAAAATCATGATACTAGTTTATTTGATACTCTTTCTAAAATATGTTGAAATTATAATATATTATTAATGGAGTCAGGCGTTACTTTGCGGAAATCCATCACTATATAGACATTCAAAAGTTTTACTTAGCTATGATCAGTGACAAGCAAAAAAATAACAGAAAATTAATAATGTGTGTTTTTCTGCTGGATGAAGTGGATTTATTTGGAACTTAAACCAAAAACTTACCGAAAATCGGCCATCAATTCTCCACCCACCAACCACTTTTCCATCTTGTAAACGACACGTGTTTCGCCCCAACACGAGGCATCTTCAGGTATAGTAGACTCTACGGAAGACAACCGAAAAGACAACTTTGCTTGTCGCGGATCTTAGCTAAGTAAAACTTTTGACTGTCCATATAATTATAATATAATATTATGTAAAAAAATATCTCAACATTGAAAATAGTCGTCAAAATTCCGTGTTAGTTTACTCTATACTCGTTTTAATTACACACTCCGAAAATTTCAAACCATAAAAACAAATCTCTCCGGAGACATTTCTAACCAATGGCCGCGCGCTCTGTTGTCATTGGTTAAGCGATGGCGTGCCGTAGATGTCACCGAATGTCGCATGTCGCATGAGAACGAGACGGATATATATGACCTTCAAGAGTATGAGGAAGACATGGCGTGTTTGTCTTATTTTCAGTTTTCATTGAAAGTAATTTGTCACAGCAAAACGATTACCAAATATTAAGGCGTGTATTATATTTTAATAGTCTATGGATTGTGATTGATAAAATTCTTTAATAATCTCTGAATCTTAATCAAGATTAGATAGTATTTTAGTTATTTTATTACGTACATTAATTTTTTAAAAAGTTTAGTTGATTTGCGTTTCAGTCGAATTACCAAGTTTACTCTCTTACTAAATCTGTTTGACTGTTCTAATTTAGAATTTCCATTTTGTGATAAAATATCTTGCTCGCCTTGGATTGTGAAAGAAATGAAGTATACATCTTAGTAAGTATAAATGTTGTAGACTAGAAATTGTGTGTCTTAGAAGTTAGTAAAAAATAATCACTCACACACACAATCATAGACTCTCACTTAAATTCTGAATGGAATATCTATTGGCCACGCAAATATTCGACCCGTTAGAGGAATTAAAGCTATGGTCACTGAAAGCAAATCATCGACTGCTGCGTAAGCTAAATCAAGAGAAAATATCTCTATCTACTACATAAGACAAATACAATAAATATTCGCTTGATTAACAAGTACATTCATATTGTTTCTGGATGTTTGTCTTTGTTATTGCTGTGTTTACGAGTAGATACAATGGGATAAAGAGAAAACTCTTGGTCTATGAGTATAAAGTTTTTAAAAAATGAGTCAAAGTGTAATCTTAAAATATCTATGAAACTATTATAATATTATTCAATTTAATTATAAAACTCCCGCCCTGAAATAGAAATCTATTACTTGTGGGCGGGAAAGAATGGGGTTGGCTAAAAGTGTCACGTACACCTACGCGACACAACCGCCATTGGCGTAAAGTGTCACCGTGTCGCATTGCGTCACGTAACTAATGGCCACGCCCCCACTGGCTGGCAGCAAAGACATTATACACTTAATTTTTTATATCGAATCTTCATATTATATAATCCTACATCGTTTTCTATAATACTAAATATACATTTTGTTTCATTTAAAAAAATAATGATTTTATATATTTTGAAAAGAAATTGGTAATAAGGTTAAGCAAGTTTATTTTATTATCTGTCGTTCAAAAAAAGATGGCGACTTGATTATTGTAATTTGCATATATGCTTCTCTATTCATAAACTCTTTCACATATGAAAATTAAATATAGGCAGATTTTGTTCTAAATAAAATCCGGATCCTTTTAAATACAATATAATATTTGAGTTTTCACTGTATATTTTTTTAATACCGATCTGAAAAATATTTATTTACATTTTGAAATTTAGATTGGAAGTTAGCTGTCAAACTTTTTTCTGTAAAAATGCATAGACTATACTATAATATTTTTTTCTGTGCGTTGTACAAGGAGTTAATCGCGTTAGGCCGGATCGGTGTGGGCTTGCGCGAAACTATTGATTGAGACGCGGCCGACGCCCGTGGCGATAGCACTTATCTCGCGAAGGTGACAAATAACATATTGGTCTCTTGTTTTAGAGATTAGTTATCTTAGCTTTACTAAACAATAACAATACTTTTTGTAAACACTGGTTACCTTATGCCTTATGTAGTAGCTACCTTAGTTCCTGCATGGTTCCTTCATTATTTTATAAAACATCTTATTTAGACTTCCAAAAGTACATTGTAATTTTTTAAACCAACTAGGATGATTTTCTGTGTAACCTCACAAATACCAGTAAATTAGCAGCATCATCTTCTTGAATATCATAAATCAATCTATAATCCCAAATACACCTGCCAAGCGTGAGCCAATGTCCAATACTGGAATATTACAGCTTCAATCTTGAGGGTGATGATGATAAACTAATAAAGTTAGTAATTTAATTGTTTTTTGACAAGTTCTCGAATTCCAGAGCCAGAGATCGATTAGAAAATTAAAATATTTAAAAACAAATAGTAAAGATGACGGATAATACATGTCTGGAGCTAGGTATATATAATTTGTATTACTATATAAAGGAAATTACCAATTAGATAAATAGATATAAATATATTCGTCGATGACCAAGATCTCACCGATCGACTTGATTCTCTAGCGCTGCGGAGAGATGTCTCATCTCTCAGCATTTTTTATCGCCTTTATCATGGGGAGTGCTCCGAGGAATTGTTTGGAATAATTCCCGCCGCCGAATTCCACAACCGCACAACTCGCCGTAAAGAAAAATTTCATCCCCACCACCTGGATGAGTGGCGATCTACTACGGTGCGTTTCGCTCGTAACTTCTTTCCACGCACCACCAGTTTGTGGAATCAGTTACCCTCGGCGGTCTTTCCGAACCGTTACGACATTGGAACCTTCAAAAAACAAGCCTATACATACCTAAAAGGCCGGCAACGCTTCCGCGACTCCTGCGGTGTCGCGGTTGCCCGTGGGCGGCGTTGATTGCTTTCCATCAGGCGACACGCTTGCTCGTTTGCCCTCCTATCCCATAAAAAAAAATATTCTTTATTGTAGATACACCTAATATATGACCAAAAGACATTGTGAATTTGTTCACAAATGGCAAATCCGTATTAGACAATCGTGGTGGGTTAATGTCCGTTCCTCCAGAAATGGGGAGGCCCGTGTTCAGCAGTGGAACAAATGTATGTGGTATCTGAAAAAAGGGCATAAACAAATAACCTTTTCATCTAAATCCTATTTTAACATACGGAACGATTTTTCTCAATAGATTGTAAGTTACTACAGTTGCAGTGTATTTATAGCACTATAGACATACTCGAATTAATACAGAAACTAATATTTGTTTTTTTTTAATTTTAGTTTCAACCGGAATTTGAACCTAGATCCTTTGTTTGTTAAGTACACTGACCACTGAGGTAAGCGGACCTGCATGTACATACATATACATGAAAACATTTTTAATCAACCTTGAGTACAACATAAAAAAGAAACAAACTGGAAAGGGATAAAAAATGCATTAAACGTAAAGCAGTAGGGAGATAAGTAAATACAGTGTAAAAGTTTATGTGGGCCAGTTACCGGAGGGTCGTATTCTGTCAGATTATGGACTGACCTTAACATATATAGCTGTACTTAATGTAGGGAATTACATATATAGGTTTTTTTCAACCCATTTATTTCTTACAGCTGAACAACGCCTCCCCTATTTCTGAAGTAATGGACATTAACCCACCAACCATTGCCAAGGTGGATTGCTAATCATAATTGTGGCGACAGGAGGAACTCTCGGGTGGATGTGCGTGTTAAAAAGCAAACCGATTAAGGTGGTAGTGTGGCCTATTATCGGCTCAATGATCCACACACTCCTGCTTCCCAAGGCGGCAGCTTCGCCACTGAACTAATTAAATCGCCATTTTTACATGCATACATTATACCAGTTACTCGATTTCATAAAGTCATTATCCTTTTTAAAGGATTAAATAGGAAAACGAGCTAGTGGCTTAATATAAAATAAATTAAAGTCAATTCTTACTTTTCCATTCCAGTGTAAATTTATATCTTATCATATTGATGTATACTTTATCATACAGAGATCCATCCATCAATCTTTTAATACAACTGGAGAAGAATTTAGATACAATTTCTATGCGACAGAATAGCCGTATACAAATTTCTAGAAATCACAAAACGAATGTTTGTATTTATAATCAGTTCTGACCTTAGCCGAAATTAGAACCCAAAACATTTTTTTTAATATCTTTAGAATTCTTGTTAATCATTCTAAGCTAATAATGCTTGTACTAGGATATGGTTCACATCAACAGTCCGGTGGGAGATACGAACTCACGACGATCTGAACGTAGGGCCGGCTTACCGGCTGAGCTATTGCTGCTTAAATCAATGAGGTTTTTTTTATAATATTATGGTATCATCACTTATATTATTCAATTGTGATTGCGTATTGTACTACATATGAAGTTCAATATAGGCGTATAAGAGAAGTGAAATGATATTAATGCGTGTGTCAAGACTTTTTACGTTGACTACAAATATCCATAGAAGGGTTTGGTAGAATGGCCACCGACATAGATATTTGATGTTATTATATTTTATTTGACACTGGCATAATAGTTATTGCTAATTGCCATCAAATAAAAAAATACGACTACATTATTATTTTTTAAAAATATTTTACAAAGATGTTCGGGTATAGTAGTAGGATATTTCTTACCTGCCATACCTAGGAAATCAAATAATTAATCAAAAAATCAAATAATATATTGAAATGAATAGACAACAGCTCAACATTCATGCAAAAAAATCTATCAGAACCATGCTACCGGGAACCAAGCTTCCTTTATCAACTTTACTACATTCTTACCCCTTACCCTTAACAAATAAGCACTCGCAGCGAGACTTATTTACCTCAGCCGCACTTACATTTGCATTCCATTTCATTTGGGCCCGTTCACGGACATTTTTATACGTTTTTTATTGTCCCTTTACTTTTATTGGCGAGGGCAACTCCGGTAAGGTTCGCTCAGTTGTTTTTTGGGTTTATGATCCGCCGGGATAATGGCTGCCCGTGCCAGGTGAAGTGTTATCGAAAGGTTTGATATCCACACAACTTTCGGCCATTTGATTCGTTTGGAGGTCAATTGTTATTGTGTATTGTTAAAGAATGCCGTTAGCGTTTTTATGGAAGCAAAATACAAGGTTCGATATCTTGATATTTTTATTAAATGTACGGCAGTGTATGTAAGGCAGGCGTTGCATTGCTACATAAAAAGAAAAAAAAATATTTATGTAGAACGCATGGAAGGCACACATACAAAAAATATATTCATTTTTAGTGATATAAATTATTGGTGGAATTTTTTTCTTACATAACTAATAAACTCTTGTAAGAACAGAAATTTAACTATATGCTAAACGCTTTTAAACTCTATACATAATCAAGAGTGCTAGGTTTAGATCTATTAACTTCTATACGTAGGTATCCTGCGCAATATATCGTATACATTTTTCATAAAACATGCAAATTATTCTTTGATCATTTTGAAAACTAAAAGACAATTTGAAAGGAGTGTGTTCTTATGTAGATATAACTAGACTAATTTTATCCCGTGGCAGCTGAACGTATCTTCTATCAACAAAAACGAAACAATAAAATGCATCTTAAACTATACATATCACTAATAATTCGGTTAGAAATAGAGAGGCAGACAAAATAGAGTTCAATATTGAGATTAAAAATTCGTTCATACTGGACGAGTTAGATATTGTTAGCTTATTTCATAAAAACGATATAAAATAAAAATATTATTAAAATCATCTTTAAAACTTGAATTGAATAATTTAATAATTTTAACGTCAATTCAAGTTTTATCGTTTTTACAAGAGGCTATCAAGTTTCCATAAAATTCCTACTTTCCTTAAAAAAAATAATTATTACAAATCATTGTGAGTAAAGTTTATGCCTCTGTGCTGCATTTAAAATTATTTCAAGCATCATTTGAAGTGAAGCAAGAGCAAATGAAAACGACCGTTCAGCCGATGCGTGCAAAATCTGTAAGTCACTGGCAGGTTTGCGCGAGAACGCTTCCATAAACAATGCCATTAGCGAGAACGTTACGTGGCAGATTTTAAATTTGGAACGCGCGCAAACGGCCATTCGTCATGTCGCCGCCGAGCTCGCGACATACTCTACTGCTAGCCGTGCTTTAGTTTTTATACAAAATCTCAATGATCTTGATCGCGTTGCAATATATTTAAATTTTTAACTTGTAATCGTAGACAAAAGCAAAAAATATACCTGATAACAATATTTGCGCACACAAATTCTACCTTTGCTTTTTGGTTTATTCTTTAATAAAAATAAAAAGTATAGTGTTTTCGAGATTTGTATTAGGTCAAATAAATAAATATTTACTATTAATTTATTGAATTATTTTATCCGAAAAAATGCTCTCGAATTTAATACAAACAAGATGAACAAATTTAATAAACGTGCACTATTATTTTTACTTAAGTATATATTAGGTAAAGTTATTAGGTGTACAAATAAGTTTCCGCAGTTTTTTATAAAAAATTAGGAATTTATTGTAAAGGAAAAGTACATTACGTTTTATTCAAAGTATTTTCCATCATTTGCCACTACTTTTCCCCATCTTTCTGGCAACATTCGGATACCCCGTCGAAAAAACTCTTCATCTTTTGACGCTATCCACAAATCTACCCAATTTTTGGTGTCTTCATATGATGTGAAGCGCTGCTCAGACAGACCATGTGCCATCGACCGGAACAGGTGATAATCAGAAGGGGCTAAGTCTGGTGAATACGGCGGGTGGGGTAAAACTTCCCAGTTGAGTGTTTCCAAGTATGTTTTTACCGGCGCCGCAACATGTGGACGAGCATTATCGTGTAAAAGAATAATTTTGTCGTGTCTGGAGTAGTAATGGGCGCGTTTTTCCTTAAGTGCCCGACTCAATCTCATCAATTGTGTTCGGTAGAGAGCTCCAGTAATGGTTTCGCTTGGTTTCAGCAATCCATAATACACGACACCAAGCTGATCCCACCAAATACACAGCATGAGTTTTTTTCCATGAATATTCGGCTTAGCTGTCGATGTTGATGGTTCGCCGGGCTTAACCCATGACTTTCTCTTCTGGATTATCGTAGTGAATCCATTTTTCGTCACCAGTGACTATACGATGCAAAAAACTCTTTTTTTATTCCTGGCAAGCAGCATTTCACTCATGCATAATCGGCGTTCAACGTCTCTCGGCTTTAGTTCATATGGAACCCAATTTCCTTGTTTTTGAATCATTCCTAACGATTTTAAACGATGTGAAATTGCTTGTTGAGTCACTTGTAGAGTAAGTGCAAGTTCTTTTTGCGTTTGGGACGAATCTTCCTCCAATAGTACTTCTAATTCCATGTCTTCGTACACTTTCGGCCTTCCACTGCGTTCTTTGTCTTTAACGTCAAACTCACCGTTCTTAAACTTTTGAAACCATTCCTGACAACTTCTCTCACTTAAAGCAGCTTCACCATATGCTTCTAGAAGCAATCGATGCGCCTCAGCTGCAGATTTTTTCACATTAAAGAAGTAAATCAAAAGTTCCCGCAAATGATGCTTATTCGGAATAAAACTTGACATTTTTGCACGAAAAAAATTACGTGATGCTGATACGGAATCACTAGTACTTTAAGGTTATGGTGTTGCCAGATGACTAAACTTGGGATATTACGTTTTACATCTGACAATTTCTCCATAACCTTCTGGTGGGGCCATCTTTTGACAAACCGCGGAAACTTATTTGTACACCTAATATAAGTACAGGTTTTGTGACAATTCGAATCCAGAAAAGTCACTGATACAAGTCATATATTCAAATCATATCAGAAATTTAATTTTATATTGAATTAATTACAAATATTTGATTAAAAAGTCTAATTGATACTTTAAAAAAACATCACATTAGACACTATTTTTGATGAATACAATATAATGTTTCAATTACAATTGTATTATTTAAGAAATTAAATTCAACTATCAAGATTTGTGAGTCAGCATTTGGCGCCTTGACTAATGACGTCATGTGTCCCTAACAGAGCGATCGCACTAACAGCAAATGACTCGCGATGAATTTAAAATTCTAACTTGGAACAGTCGCGCGTTAACGAGGAGGGGGGGGGGGCGGAAGGGCGATATTGTAAGTAGGGCATGAACGATTTCTTAGCGTTGAATTATTTTTGCAAAAAAAAAGTTCCAAATTAACAAATATTTATATAATATTTTAGTGGTCGAATTATGAATATTAGATATATGACTAAAATTATTATATAGGTCATGTTTATCAGAGACATTTGTTAAAGACAAGTATTGGAGAGAGAATGTCTTAGCAAACGTAGTGTGGAGTTTCAAATAAAGAAGGATTCGAAAAAAAGGGCCATCTCTGTTCGTAGTTGACACTTTATGGATTTCTCAAAGGCCACAGTACCCGAATCGCATCGTACCGAAGTTAATAATCAAAATAGAAAATTTAACACTTGCTAGAGATATGCTATAGCATGTATGTGCTGGAAAGATCGGGTAACTAACTACCTATCACACCCTCACAGAATAACTACGTTAAGCGTGTTATGTCAAAAGTCCAACAAATGAAAGCTTTTGACGTGAACAAATTATCATTTATATACCTACTGCGTATTTATACAATCATTATATATTTATCATGTCTCTGTGTAAGATCTAGACTCTAGACCAATGGTAGGTACTCAAACGGTTTTTCATACGGGCAACAAGCACGCGTTACTCGTGGTGTAGCAGGCCGCGAAATAAAATAACACAAATTAGGTATAATGACTTCTTAGGTTTTGACTCAGTTGTATCATGTAAATAAATTAAGTCAGTAGTCAGTAAAGTCATGACCAACAAACAAAGCGTCACGTACATGGAAGTGTGAAAGCCAGGTATTCCTTGGTCTCACTCACTCGATATGGAACTAAAAACGCCCCATGCAAAACAACTAATTCAAACACCTGATTTGTCATATTTACAAAAGTACTAAAGTGACGTGTTGCTGTGATACATTCAGACGTCTAGAAATTTCTAGAATATTTCGTTTCGTCTAGTATATTTCCATGTATTACAGCAAAGGACCGTATCAATAATAGCACTGCACACCGCGGCGCGGTAGTGTTATGTAGAACCTATTTACTCAGCGCCCTCTCATTTTTTTATGGGCACGATGATGGGTTATCAAAATGGTTTAAAAAAAGTTACACCAAATGGGCCTTCTTTCCCTTCCATTATTCATATCCCTTGAAAGTACTCAATCTTCTTATGGTCCAATGTCCCGGAGGTGGGACAGAGGGCGTCCACAATGCTTCTCCATTGGAATCGGTCTTGAGCGACACGCTTCACTTCAGACCACGTCAACCCAATGGATTTCATCTCGGCCGCTACGGAGCGCTTCCAGGTGCGTTTGGGTCGGCCTCGCTTCCTTTTCCCTTGAGGAGTCCATTCAATCCAGTGCCTGTCTTGGAATGTGATCAGGGTTACTGCGGAGAGTATGGCCTATCCAAGTCCACTGCTTGGAGAAAATTTCCATGGGCGGCGATAATTACAACCAGGTGACCCACTTGCTCCTTTGCTTACCTTCGCCATAGCGAAAACAATAGACGAAAATTTGTAAACTCTTTATCATCTATAATGGCTTCATCATGTTGTCCAGTTCAAGTTTAGCTTTAGATTTCCGCATGCTAACAATACGTCGAGAAAAGATAAAAATAGGCACACACCACGGGTGGCCGGATGGAAAACAATTATGGCCAATTAACACGTTCCTCGAGAACCGTTGTTCCTGTTGTGAACTGTTGTTGACATTTGTCTATGACTAAGACCGATCAAGTATAATGTCGACGCTTTGTTAAATGTCCATAGATAACCACTGAAATACGTCCCAATAACACGACAAAGGATTCGTCAGATCAGCTTAACCTACCTACGTACTTTGTATCAGTTCTTTTACAGTTATATATTATTCTCTACTGCTGGGCATATGGTCTTCCCACTACTGAAGTTACCCATCACACTTGTCCAAAACAATTTGGTGATGAACTCGAAATCGGAATAAATGGTATTTATTCTACTTTGCAACAATAGCCTAGTTATCAGAATTCGTACGTCTTTACAAGAACACCAAATTTCCTTCATAGCTTGACAAAAATTTATAAAACCATTCATAATTTACGTATAAGAATAGTATTTTTGAGGTAAACACGTAGGATTTCACTGGATAGGCTTTATGATTATCCGTTACACGGCATCAAAAGTGATAAATGAAAAAAAAATTTTTTTGAAGATACGAATTCTGATACATTGATCGCAAAAGCAGTATCTTCACTGCTGAGCAAATTAGGTCGTTAGATTATAATAGAGAAACATGGGTGGTGACGATCTGTCTTATGAAGCACTAGCTTAAAGTCGCTCGAAGAGTTATGGGCAGAGCTATGGTCGGAGTTTCTCTTATACTTATATAAGACTAATGGTACTCAAACTTTTTTCATATGGACTACAAACACGCGTTAGTCGTAGTGTCCCAGGCCGCAAAAATGAAAACAAATTAGCAATGCTCGGAGATTCTCTTGTACTACATATGATTAGAAATGTAGAAGCCCGCCAAAGAACCATAGCTTTTTCAATTAGCAAACTGAAATAGCATTGGCTGATCTCATTTCCAGAGAACCGACAACTAATGGAGTAAAGTTAGTATTGAACTCTCCTCGACTAGGTGGAGCGATGACCGTAGGACGGCTGCAGAACCTAGATGGGTATAGGCTAAGATCCAGTGGAGGTTTCGGTCCAGCCGTGTATTGTCGCAAACTGATGATGAAGCTCTTACGAAAAGCTACGTCTCTAATTTTTTAAAAGTTAAATTAGGAATTCAATAAGCCTCCAAAAGCTTCAAGGCTTAAAAAACAATCAAACAGAAGTACTAACTAAGACTTGAACAAATAACACTAATGAATTTTAATTGTGCTTTGCAATCGGACAACTCCCAATCTAAGAAGACCCATGTACCATTCATTTTTGAACGGAACCGGCTTGTCAGCGGAGATCACGTTTGTGTAGTTCTCAAATACATGTCACGTTCTGAGTCAGTTCGTTCTACGTATCTGGCATTTCCACACTAATGGCACTCATTGCCCGCCAATCAGTTTAGCGGCCGACATTTGCCGAACGTATTATGCCATGCGATGTGCTAATGCGGTCGGCCATCTTGGCACGCGTCTAATAATTATGGAAGCGTTCCAAATTTGATTATGCTCCGAACTGGGTACACTTTAAGCTTCCTCAATACGTTCTTGAGTTCAGACGGCTTCAGTTTCGATATGAACGAGCGAAGATCGCTTCTATTAATATTAGTAGTTATTATAGGTAGATACCTAATTTTAATCCTAATCGAGTGTTAGGTATATAATAAATCTAATTTTATTATTAGTATATTGACAATTTTATTGAGAGAATTTTGTTATGAGATATTTCGTGTCTGGAAAAAAGCTCAAAGGAAATCGCACAGAAATAAACATAATGCTACATAAGCCCATAAGAAATTACGTAGAAACTTAAGCACATATATTAAATCGTAAACGGAATAAAACCTCACATATATAAAAGCTTACATAAAGAAAAGTGCAAAAAAAACGATATTTATTATTAGGTCAGTTGCAATAGCTTGACTTTGTGTGCTACATGGCCATGAAAGAAGAATGGAACCCGCGATCTTATGATACAAAGCGCAACTACTAAACAAACGGGCTACTATATCATTTTTTTTCTATACCTAATTACAAAAAAAGCATAAATGACCGATTACTTCTTGCTACGACCTTGTAATAAAATAGTATTTATTTTTTACTTATGGTATTTACAAAAAAAATATAAAAACACAAAACTACATTTATAAAAGCTTTTAGGCTGTCATCTTTGATTTGAGTCGATTATGTGTATGATTAATTGTATGAATATTTTGAATGGCGATAATCTGCTAACTTAACTATTACTGCATTGTCAGTTTGGTCGAAGGTTTAATTATAATATGTATAAGATTTACATGGCCAGTGTCAAATGATTAACTTATTTCATACATCAACACTTTCATACATTTTTTGATAGTGGTAGAGCCACGCTGCAGACGAATACTTTGTTAAGAATATAATATTTTTCTGTAGCATGAATGGGCCAGCTCGCACGAGGAAGAAAACCACCCTTCAGAATACCGGCGTCTGAGTACCCACTCAACTACCGGCTTAGCTACCGCGCTTAGTACGGTGAGCGGCTAAGTTCCGGAGGCCCAACACCCTCCCTTCCTCTCTCCTCCCACCATCAATCAATCAATAGATCTATTGATTGATTGGACGGCGTTGATTGCTTTCCATCCGGTCACACGCCGGCTCGTTTGCCTTTATATGCCATAAAAAAGTTATTTTTACTTAAATCTGAGCTGAGCCAATCGGGCGTCATTGAGAAGTAATCTTTGAACAAACTATTTTCAATAAAATAAAAAACAAATTGGGATACAATTACTTCAAAATATATAAAACATAGAGAGGTTACAATCGGAGCGTCGAAAAGTTTTCTTCTTTGAAACAAACTTTATTTTTCACTGTGATTTTAATTCGAAACCATTGATTTAGAACTTATAAGAGCTGTAATTATTAAGGCAAGCAGTGATGCTTAACAAATTCAATAGATTTTATGATGTAGATACCAAAAATACCGAGACATCGATTTTCTTTTGTATCGATAACATTATTCACATTGGCGGTAGGTAAGCAACTGTTGTGTTCATTCGGATCGTTAATTTTGTTATTGACACCGCCGCCGCCCTTGGCATTACACGCTACAAACTTCCTCGTGTACACACACACACACACACACACACGTACCGTACGTTGTCATTTCTGACGGTACATCAATCATGGCTTCGGGAGAAACTAATGACATTTTGTTCCGTGTGTGCGGGACGCTCTTTACCAACCTATTGTTTTTATAATCATTAAACGTAATTACAATCACATTATGTATGTTACAATACACCTAGTGCTATGTATGTACCTGTATGTAATTATGTATGTGTTATTTTCCACAACTTGACTTTTAAGGTTTTTTAATTAACGAGTGCGTTTGTTCGGGTTCTTGTCGCTATGCACAAGACACAACCTTACAGTGCCATCGTGCACATTGTTATTGATAGATACGCAATTTAAACATTGCTCGCATATCTAATTATGTATAGATTTCTTCATTACCGTGTTTGTATCGATACAAACTTCTAATGCTAAACACAATATGAAGGATTTTCGTAAAAGCACGTTTGTATAGATACAAACGCACGTTTGCAAGTTGTACATCCACAACGCCAGTGTAAAGCTTACACATTTATACAATAACAATATAGTACAATATGTACAATAATACAGTAAAAAAAGTTAGTATTAACAAGAACGGGGTATTTGATATGTAATATGTTTATCCTAAACTAAAAAAATGTAAAATAAAATATTATGTGGCTTTTGGATAATATTTTTTTACAGTTGAATAGTACCTACCTTAGTTAAAACTACTAATATTTATAAAGAGTTAATACTATAAAAACATAACTAGTTAATTCATCATATTATAATACCAACAATATCATATTATAATATGGATATGTTCGAAATACATATATCGATATATATAATTTCATAAATTATAGGTAAATTGTTCATAGCATTAACTTCAAGTCTACAAGTATAGTAGATGCAATATATAATAAGAGGGTAGATTGACAACCAATTGGCTTAGTGGCGAGGTCTCAATGGTCAATAGTCGCCACGGAATCAATGGTCGCGGATTCAATTCCCGCATCGGACTAAATATATGTACGGTCTACAGATATTTATTCCGAGTATAGTAACCCCTCCAATCCGCATTGGACAAGCGCGGTGGGTAATTGTCCGTTCCTTCAGAAATGGAGAGGCCCTTGCTTAGCAGTGGAAAATATATGGGCTGCAGTAAAAAAGAAAAACTGGAGGCTGGGGAGGCTGATAAATTATCAACATTAAGAGACCAACAAAACAAAAAAAAATTAGCTTCGATCTAGATTTGAACGCGAAACTCTTAATTCATACGCAAATAATGCAACATACACAGACCAAATTACACTTAGGTACACTAAAAACAACCATCGCATATTAAGCCTTCGTATCGATCACAAGATTGGTGTAAGTTTAAATCATGGGAACCGGGAACAATCCCCCGCAATTTGGGGGACTAATTGTCGGCAGCGGCGCTGCCTGAACAAGGAGAAGGTTTTGTAAACAGTCTTTGTAAACAGCCGCCGGGCAATTTGCGTATTGAATGTAACCGCAACTTGAGTCGCGACTGACCGAGTGTGTGCAATTGACGTACATAATGAAACCAACAAATTACTTACATAATTATTTATTTATTTGACACACGACGAAAAAAAATGAAAACGATTTAAACGATAAAGATGTCAAAGAAAAATTATTGCATACTAGCCCGGCAAACTTCGTACCGCCTCAGAATCAATAAATAAAAAAGCTGAACGATAATTGCAGAATGCTTCAACTTTAGTAACAAATGTGGTCCAAAAGTTAAAAGGAACAAAAAAATTGTAAACAATAAAAAAAAGAAAAAACTTCACTTTTGAATTTAATTTGATTTCTGAACGACTTTTAAATTTAATTGATCTCTGAACGACGGGGTGAACATCAAATATTTGTCAAGTAGGGACAGTTTCTAAGGGAAAACGAAAATGTTGCTTTAACTATATTCCTAATATTCTTATCATATTTACTCACCTTTTAAGCCTTGTCTGGACTTCCAAAAATAATTCAAAACCAAAATTAGCCAAATCGGTCCATCCGTTCTCGAGTTTTACCGAGACTAACGAACAGCAATTGATTTATATATATATATATATATATATATATATATATATATATATATATATATATATATATATATATATATATATATATATATATATATATATATATATATTATGCAAAAATATACTACTTCGAATGGACTGAGACTCACAACTATTCCAATAGAAAATTTTGTACAGCATTGAAACTGACTGTTTTGAATGATCAGATACAATTTTTACAGAAATCTTAAAAGTTTCTTTGGCCCTGGCGTTTTACTACGTTTTATGCTAAATATAGGCATTATTGGTACACATACTATAGATTTGGGATTTGGTAAAACAAACATCGTTGAGACTAAACACGAAGGTAGTGGAGGCAGTGGAGCGAGTCCACAAATTCATATACCTAGGCAGTCTAGTGTCAGAGACTGGAGGAACTGAAGCGGACATTGCCAAAGCGAGAGTGACCTTCGCGCAGCTGAGACCCGTATGGCAGTCACGAAAACTGACACGGGGAGTTAAACTCAAGATATACTTTTCCGATTATAAATTTCTTTCAAAAAACAGTATGCCATGAAAATTAAAATAAAATAAGTTACCGTATAATATGAAGAAATTATGTAAAAGAAGATTCCCTTATTTTTATTGGCCTATTTAAAAAAAATCAAGGTTCATCCCTTGATTTTTTTAAATAGGCCAATAAAAAAGGGAATCTTAGCAAAGGGAATATTGCAATAAAGATTTTATAAAAAAATTATATAAGAAAATATAATAATATATTTACTACTTCAATTCTCAATAGAATTTTGATCAATAGAATTTACTACTTCAATTCTCAATAGAATTTTGAAATCTGATTATGAAATAATTTTTAATTCTAGATTGTTTAATAAATAACAATTTTCGTTTTCAAACACCTATTTTATTTTAGATCTAGAAGCAATAATTTTATATTCAATTTTAAATCCAAGTGCCGCAGACAGCTTGTATGAAATAAATGTTTGTCAATATCTAAATATACAATAGATCTATTTATATTTAAATACTTGAACATGTAAGCAAACCTCAAAATTGCGTGAAATTCTCCATTATTTCCATTCTTAGCGCCAGTCGTCTCCTTTATTATATATTTTATAGGTAATCGAACAAAATTAAATTACTTTTCAAAAAAAAACTGAAGAAAACATTAAATTTCAAATTTGCAAGATCTGTAAAATAAAGCGGGCTACCCATCACGGAGGTCCATTCGTCAGACGTTGTCATATTTCGCATTATGTTCTCAATAGGACCATTACTGTTCATTGAACAACATAAAATTGTAATTGTATTAGAACTGAGGACAAGCCATGTAACAAAAGTGTACTGACGTTTTGCTACCTTCATTGAATTACTTAGTTTACCCAAGATTCTATTGTTCAGCGACAGCACCCTCTATCCCTGTCCACTCACTGATGTTGCGTAGCCAAGACTTCTTTAAAGGTTTTTACATACTAACATTATGATTAATGGAGTCAGGCGTTACTTTGCGGAAATCCATCACTATGTGGACAGTCAAAACTTTTACTTAGTTAAGATCCGCGACAAGCAAACAGTAACAGAAAATTAGCAATGTGTGTTTTTCTGCTGGATGAAGTGGATTTACCTGGAACTTAAACCAAATTTTATATTTTATTTTTATGTAGCATCACCTCGATTAGTATTTGATTGTTAAGTAGATATAATAGAGACCTTGATTACAAAACGCGTTTTGACTGTGAACGTACAAATAAGACTACCTCGAGCTATAGCGAGGAGTGTGGATATCATCGTCGCGATCAGGCGTTGGCAAATGATGTTAATTTTCGAGTTTTACAACGAAACAAAGCGGTATTATCGCGGGGCATCTCTCACGAGCGCAGCTCCGCGCCTATCTAGCCGTACACCAACTGATTTAGGTTTGGTATACAATAAACACTGCCTAGACGCATTATCGATGACCGCTTGGCTCCATAGTTAGAATACCAATTTCTGAGTCATGATTTGTAAGTTCACATCCTGATCGAAACTTAAATTTGTTTTAAAAATACATATATAAATTTTTGGGTTCCTGGATTTTATTTTTATATCTATTTTTTATTTCACAACCCATATATGTCCCACTGCTAAGCACGGGCCGCTCCATTTATGGAGTAACGGACTTTAACTCCACCACCACGTAACAAACTACCACGTGAGTGTGTCTGTGAATGTAATAAGTACTGTAGTGATATATTGATAAATATATCACTAATGGATTAATTTTTTTTCGAAGAGTTTCACTACATCGAAGATAAAACCCCCTAAAGATCCCATGTCATCGTAACTGTACGGCTGATACGTTACAGTACTCTAAATGTATGTAATTATTATTTGCACATCAATCATTATATTAATGTAATAATTATACATATTATACACAGCCAGGTAAATGTTAAAATTAAATAAATAATCGATTACACATATTAAGGGCAATATAGTTCATTTGTGTCCTACCATCGAATCAGCAATTTCTTCAGATAAAATAACGTTACACATTTTATGTCTTAACATTACCATTTTTACATTTGATCATAACCAACCTTTTTTTAAATAAAAAAATAATATAGTCTCAGTGTATCACAATCTTTATTGCAATCACGGCGGGTAGGACACGCACGGCAGTCGCGGCCAAATTACGAGCACCGATAGAATCGCTCAACGACAAATCGCCAACGACCGTACAATGAATCACACGGTTAATCTAACGAGTATTTGGGAAATTGCAAGAATACACGATTCACAATTAGATAATCATTTTAATTACATTACCACCTCATCTAAGAGCTCAGAATAAGATGCTGTAAATGTAAATTAATTTTTTTTAAATAAAAATCAGTCCGTATAAGTTATTAAGGTAGTTCGTAATTTAAGGAGGGTTCAAGTAGTGAGCTTTGAGTAGAATACAGTCTATGTATAAAACAAAAAAAGTTCATAAAGCTACTTGTAGAGTAAAATAATTTTCATGCACTAGGGTAGTTACGAAGAGCAACTCACCATTATTTAACAAAGCGTTAATTTTCTATTCTTTTATATAAACTCTATTTTTATATGCCATATTATTTCAACAAGCTATGTAATTAAAATGATTATCTAATTGTGAATCGTGTATTCTTGCAATTTCCCAAATACTCGTTAGATTAACCGTGTGATTCATTGTACGGTCGTTGGCGATTTGTCGTTGAGCGATTCTATCGGTGCTCGTAATTTGGCCGCGACTGCCGTGCGTGTCCTACCCGCCGTGATTGCAATAAAGATTGTGACACACTGAAACTATATTATTTTTTTATTTAAAAAAAGGTTGGTTATGATAAGCAATGAGCATGTTTTTTGTGACAATGATAAGCCCATAAACATCTGCATGATTAAGCAGTACGTAGCCTTATGATATAAATAATGAGGAGAGGTAGAATAATTTAGGAGTAGGAGAAGGAAATAAAAGGAAAGTAATTGAGCCGGGTTCCTGCACGTAACATGAGAACGTAGTAAAGTGGTACCACTTCAAAATAAAAATTAAAATTATACAAAATAAAAATTATACTAACCCTCTTTTATCAATGGCCGCCGTATGCATAGCAATCGTGAATTACCGCTGATTGCTGGGATAGATTGGGATTTTACTAAAAAACTTCAAACTTCGTGTCTACTATGAAAATTTCAATCGATAAATCTACGTATTACGATCATCTATAGAATCATTTTAGAAATAAACATAATTTATTAAAAAAAAGCAGAGATCACAGAGCTCTATCTCCTACGATCTCGGCACACTTCTTTGCTTCACACTCTACATACAAGCTCGCCGGTTAAGAGTACTTTTGACCTGGCTTTACTTAAGGATCCATTTTATATTTTAAAATATGAGAAAACGTACTTACTGCCTTTTAATTTCTTCTCCGATCTAAGAAACCTTTTTGGGAAACGTTGGTATTTTTAATAACTTGACTGATTACATCAAAGATATATATATTTTTAATTTATTTTTTCATACCTTTTCTTTGTTTACATCATATGTTAGATAATAAGATACGAGTTTTGTTTCAGTTATTTACTATTTCAGGGATTCCCAAAAAGGTCGATATCGACCCCTTGGGGTCAAAATCGATTTCCCGAGGATCGACATAAACAAAAACTGATTTTGGAGGTCGACGAGATCTAATAATCGACCCCTAATAATTAACACAACTTCGTTTCTTATTTGAAACTTTTAAAATACTTGATACAAGAAACACCAAATATACCCATCTCATTGACTAAGAACCTATAAATCTGTTGTAACTTCACTTATTATTAAATAAATATTAAGTTATTTAAATTTCAATATTAAGATATTTATCGAAACTTATATAAAAACTAACGATAATAGAAACTAAGATATTTATATAGAAACGCAGTAGGTAATACATAGTTTTATTTTTATTAAATTAAACTTTTTCGGCGGTCCATGAAGTTGTTTCCCCCCCAATCCGACCGATCACCGTGGGGGAAGAAGACCAATACATTCCAACTAAACCAATTCAACATGGCGCTAGCTGGCGTCCTCTAAACACGTCTTACTAAAGAAAGAGAACACTGGAAACGGATGGAAGAGGCCTTTACACATTACTGGGTACCACTACAATGATACAAGAGAAAGAAGCGAATACAATAATAACTTGAAATAAAAGAAACAAACATACAAATAAATAAACGCAAATAATGGAACTTATATTACATATACATATATGAAGTAGTAGAAAATGAGGGATTATATAATATAATGTAATAAAAAAAAACATTATTTAGAGGTCGATGATCAAAAAAGTTTGGCAACCCCTGGACTATTGCAAAATGTGTGGAACTACAACGATATCAATGCAATGGAATAGGGTGTAGCGTGCCGCCGCTCCATAAGCCGTGTAAGTGTCTGCCGCTATCAGCTAACGCCAGTGCTACAGATGCCATGCGCTGAGCCAAAGCGATCCTATCGCCGGGGAAAGGGCTGAACAGCGTGCAGATAACACTATCTGAGCTTCTTCGATAACAACTAAAATAAGGATGGAGAAGTAGAACTAAGCATGACAAATTTTTTGTTTAAAAAAAAAACAAGATAAGCAGTTTTAATTTTTTTATTTATTTAATCTTTCTTTTTGCACAAAATACATAATAAGCGAACTTAATGCCAGTTAGCCGTTTTGAAAAATATAAATATTTTAATATTACTAGAATTCTTGTAAACCATTCCAAATAAGATAATAATGCGTGTACTAATATATAGTTGTAATAGAGATAAGTCACATCATCAAACCGTAAGCTAATTTCTTACGAACTTTACGTCGCGTTTATCTATATATTGTACTACTGTATTTATTTATCGCGTTGTCAATACAATGCTTCCTAATCTCAAATGTTTTTATCGAATTTATGAAAACTTTGGCAGTATTTCTCATTTTCATTTCGGGCAATGCGTAAATCGTCGCTCCATCTAGCCCTATAAGCATTCCACAATACTTTTGCCGAAACGGTGTCTCCAACGGTTGCTATATAAAACACTAAGATAACGTTAATATAGCAACTAAAATGACTTTACCTTAGGTGTTATAGGTACATACATATAACTACTTGATTCTATGGAAATAGAAATCGCAGTGTGCAAGAGCATTGCAGAAGCTTGTGCAGAGAGAAAGGCGTTGATCTCAAATAGGGCTATAATAAGCGAGTGATACTTCGAAGTGGGAAAGCGTTGATTAACCCCTTCTAATAATACGAAAGAAGACTTCAGAAAACGTATAGAAGTGTTTGAAATGTGGGCATATAGACGGATGCTCGCTATTAGCTGGACTCAAAAGGTGGCCAATGATGAGATACTCCGACAAGTTAAGCAAAAACGAGAAGTGGACCGGGATAGCGAGTGCTCCAGAACTACTGCACCTTGCGAAGGAGGAGGAAAGTTGTGCTGAATTGGCTGCCAACCTTCGCAAGTCGGAGAGGCACTCTTAGAAGAAGAATAATACAAAACACTAACCTACTATTGATGTTTTTAAAGAAAAGATGGGAATATTTTGACGACCGATTGGCTCAGTGGCGGGGCCCTCTGCCCACTGGGTCAATGGTCGCGGGTTCGATTCCCGTATATGAATAACTATATATATGAATTTATAAATATTCATTCCGAGTCTGGTAACCCCCCCAATCCGCATTTCCGTTCCTACCGTTTCCTTTCTCCTCTATCCTTTCCCTTCCTCTCCGCCAATCCACGTTCTACCATGCCAAAGGATGCGTGGGATAGGCGCGAATATATATATATATATATATATATATATATATATATATATATATATATATATATATATATATATATATATATATATATATATATATATATATGTATGTATATATATACTACTGCAGATGAATTCATCTGCAGTAGTATATATATAGCCAAAACATTTTAACATCGTTCATAAACCAAATTAATTTTTAAAGGCCAGCAACGCTTCCACAATGCCTAAGGCACGGCGGATGTCCATGGTGGCGTTGATTGCTTTTCATCAGACGACACGCTTGCTCAATTACCTCCCTATCCCATAAAAAATCAGTCAATGACAGTATCTCCAGAAAAAGTCACATAAAAAGGGTTGTACCAACACGAAAGTGTACAAGCAATATAAGTCAACAAAACCACTTTCTAATGCCGATCAGGTTTCTCACATAATAGTGTGCTCGAATAGGTACCTACTTAATACACATGCATTGTCAAGAACTGCAATATGTTTCGATTGGCATAAATTCTCCTTTATCTAGCCATATTCAACTTGAACTTTTGCAGATCGTCAAAAGTAGAAAAGTTGCTTATCTGGGTCATATCATGAGACATGACAGGTACAAGTTCGACAGATACAAGAAAAATCGCGGGCAAAAGATAAGTTGGTCGAAAGTCTTGGCTACGTAATATCAGGGAGTGGACCGGGATAGCGAGTGCTCCAGAACTGCTGCATCTCGCCAAGGTGGAGTGGCTGCATTTGTCTAATAAAACCGGTATCCACTTATGATGTACTTGACATTACAATTATAATATGATAATCATCATTGTTATAATCAGCATAACCTATAAGTATTTATTCCGAATTTGGGCGTACCACCAACCAACTTTAAGCAAGCGTAATGGGTTAATAAAACCCTCCAGAAATGAGAAAACCGTGCCTAACGTGTGTATATAACGGTTCTTAAAAAATGTCCAGCTTAAATGTGATGCAAAGTTTGAATAACGTCTTGAATACCTATTTAAAAATAATAATAGGTTGTCTCAAATTTGCGATTATATTTTTTTAATATAACTCAATGAGAAATATGTGCACAAGATATATTAGCCTCCTTAGAGATATATTATACAAGTCTTGTCTTTCCCTCTTCTACAAAAATTGCTTGTGAGAATTATGGCATGACCATTGACACTGCGATATTTACCATTTTCTGAATTTTCTAGAGGTAGGCTAAATAAAAATTTGGTTTTTTTTTCACCGCCCATATACATATGTCCTACTGCTGAGCACAGGTCTCCCTTTTTCTGGAGGAACAGATGTTAACTTACCACGCTTATCCAATGTACAATGGCGGGGTTACCTGGCTCGGAATAAATATATGTAGGCCATACATATATTTATTTCGATCGACCAGTATCGAACCCGTGACCGTGGGCCCTGCCACTGAACCAATTGGACATTAAATTCGTTTTAATACTTGATAAATATTAAGACCTCTGGTTTATGTAACAAGAAAGACGCGCAGTACCTACTAGGTCGTTAGTGATCTGAGCTCGACCGATACCGCACGATTTACTGCTCTATTGGGCGATACATCGCGACTGCCGTGTGACTGGCCACTCACCGAGTTGCTTCCACGAGCGAGCACAAAGAAATTCAAGAAGTAGTTTTGATGATAAAACATTTTACTCTCTTACTAGTGCTAGATGCCGGGCTCTATAGTCCTCAATCTACATTCCTAACGGTAACAAAGGCAAATACCTTTTTAACTTTTTTATGGGTTAGGGAGATAAACAATTGTTTTCCATCAGGTGACACCTGATGGAAAACAATCAACGCCGCTCATAGACATATGCAACACCATAAGAATATTTGTTTTGAAGGTTCCAATGTCGTATCAAGTCGGAATCTATACAACTAGTGTATAATTGATTTAGATTCTTATCTGCTCTCACGTTTTGAATATGATATGATAATGAATAATATTTGACTTAAAAGTTCTTTTTGTTTAAAGAGCTGGTTAAGATGTTATTACCGTTCTTCCCTTACTCCCCAAGTCAATCTTATTATATATTAATAAATAATAAATATATCCTAAAATATAAATATAGATTATAAAATACTAAACGTAACAAAGCTAATTTTATTTTTTTGTACTTGAAGTTTTAAATAGAAGCCTATTTATATAGAATTTTTATAGAAGCTTATTATTATCATATATCATATAAACCTTCTGGGTATATTGAATTTCATATATCTACGTATAGCATCTGTTCAAAGTTATGGCTGTAATTTGCTGTACTTTTTGTTTTTGGTGTACAATAAACAATATATCTATCTATCTAATTTATGCAAAATTAGTTCTTGTAATCAAGTAAGTCACGATAATTGCATTTCCTAAAAAGAAGAATGACCCTAGGCTAATTATGACCTTTAGAAAGGCAAATGCAGGATCAGCATGAAGCATGATTAACCCAAGAGTTTCTTCTTCCTTACTGCCTAGTAAGCTGCCCCCCCCCCTCCCCTCCAGATTAGCTTTACTTATTATGAAGAATAAATTCAAAATTTTATATCATAAAACATCAACTTCAATTTAAAGTATAATTTGAGCTTCTTATTATTGTTACAAGTATGACATAACAAACGGAGGTCGACTTTACGATGAGTTCAATATAATTTGAAATGGACAAACGGTAATGTAGGCGCAACCCGGGCGGCCGTACATCGAAGCATCGCGGTGTAAATCGAAAAACCTCGTGACCGGTGCCTCGATACTGTACGCTCGCGGGAATTTTAATTATACGAAGATCAGTACGTAGATTGTGCGAACGGACTTGTGATTGCATCGGCGATAACGCTCGCTAACTTGTCCATTACTTTGTTTGTACCACTCTTCGATATCATGTTGACTTGATAACAATGCATTTCGCATTAATTTATATGATATATATATATATATATATATATATATATATATATATATATATATATATATATATATATATATATATATATATATATATATATATATATATATATATATATATATATATATATATATATATATATATATATATATATATATATATATATATATATATATATATATATTTATATATCTCGGCGAACCCTAGTTTATTAACAGTTCCAGTGCAATTAATGTAAGTAATAAACTACGGAACCGTGAGTAAATTTGACCTCCGCACTCCTGTCACGACGGGATTCGCTTCCACGAACTGATTCAGTTAAACAGGCGGTCTGACATAGCTTCCTACCTGTCGCCAGATGATAGCCCGCAATCACGGTTGCCATGAACAAGTTGACGAAACATAACACGCAGTACTCCGTACTAGAGGAGGATGACTGCAGATTAAGTTGCCGGAATGCAGACTGAGGTCAAAAGTCAACCGGCTGCTAAGCATCTGAAGCACGATCACGTTTATTTTGATACATTTTATTATGTATATATCAGAAAAATTGGTATAATGAGGAATTATGATTATAATATTATATGTATTAAGTATAAATAAATTCTTATTTTAATGAATATCAAATTCATCATTAAAAAAAAATAAAATTTGAATATTTTGTATATTATTATAAAATCGCCTATAAACTTTGAACCCCTTGCTGGTTATTTTTGTAATATGAAGAGTGTCACCTGATGAAAAGCAATCCACGCCATCCATAAACATCTGTAATACTATAATATATAATATCTAAATTATTAATTATACTATAATATAAAATATCTGTAATACTATAATACTGGCAACGTCGATACGTTGCCAGTCTTTGAGAAATGTATTTGTAATTTTTTATGAGACTTTTTTTGTAGATTTCAATGTCGTATCGGTTAGAAAACACCATTGAAGATAGCTGTTTCCCATAAAGTGATTGCACCGTACTGAATCGCCACTCATCCAGATGGTGGAGATGAAATTCTTCTGTGTTGAATTCTCTGGTACTGGAATGCAACAACAGAATTATTCTGAATAATTCTTCGGCGTATTCTTTATAGTAAAATCGATAATATATATGAATAATGGTAAAGTAAGAAGGTAGCGATGAAGCGGCAGTGCCCTTAGCATTGGAATCCTTTGGCAGTAGCGGTTGCTTACTATCAGTAACTCGCTTGCTCGTTTGCCTATATCTTCCATAAAAATTATTAAATACATTTTTTTATAATTAAAGAAAATGAACAATTTTTAAAGTATCTTCTTCTTTAAACGATCCGTCATTACTGAGGATCGTGGTCACTAGAACCCCCCAAATGGATATTCCGTCTCAAGCAGGTCGGGTCCAAAGTAACGCTCATCACCAATTGAGATTTGGAAGAGGATTTAACTCGCTTCACTTGGTCGAACTGTCTGGTTGGTTCAACCAGTTTTTTTTTTTTGTATAGAATTTTTTTCACAGCCCATATATGCATATGTCCAACTGCTGAGCACGGGCCTTCGCATTTCTGAAGGATTGAACATTAACCTACCACGCTTGTCCAATGCAGATTAGCGTGGTTACCAGACTCATAATAAATATAGGCCATACATATATTTATTCCGATGCGGGGATCGTATCCGCGACCACTGACTCCGTAGGCGGGGCGCCCCTGTGCCAGTTGGTCGTCTATCGTCTTTTATATTACTAACAAACTATCGAAGCAGTAATTCGGTTGAAAATTCAGCGCCACTCATTAAACAAGGACGCGGCGTTCCGAAGCCTGACACCCAAATTGGCACTCGACAGTGTCTCACAGCTCACGGCGAGGTCAGCTCACACAAACATCTAATAACGGATAATTACAATAATTATACCCGTACGCAGCTATGTATGCAGGTATGTGTAACATATAAGCGAAAGATTGGCACATGTGTAGTAGACTACATTGTTTTGTTTTATTATTTTATTTTGGTTAGTAACCAGCGCCTATACCTTAGACAAATTCCATAAAGAATAAATGTAAATAAACCGCTTTAATATCACCACAATATACATATATATTATATCATCACTCCTGTTTCCCGTAGGGGTAGGCAAAGACCATAGATCTCCATCTGCTACGATCTCGACACACCTATATTGCTCACTCCACACTCATCACTCTATTCATGCTCGGCAGTTAAGGTTACTCTTGCCTTGGCCTTTCTTACTTTCACAAATTGGTCAAGGTATGTTTTGGTCTTCCTCTTCCTTCCCCTTCCATTCACATCTACAACGTAAATTTCTTCTACCAGTCGACTTTTATCCATCCTCTCTATGTGCCCAGACCATGTGAGCATCTTTTTCTCAACTTTTGTCACCACACCTTTTACTCCATCACAACTCACGTACAGCAAATCTTATATTATCGACTATAACACATTACTTGTTAAATATACAATAAAAATTATTATTATATCGATGCACACAAATCACTCATCATACACGAATCACAAATGTGATAATATTGTTTTATTTCGATACTTAGAAATGAAATTTTGTTTTTTTTTGTAATAACAACTGCAAACACGTTTTCTTACCTTAAAAAAGTAAGTCACGCCTATATTAAGATGAAAAAAGATGTTTGCTATTTTAAACAACCAACGCAACAATAGAAGAAATAGAACAGTTGAAATTTTAGAATTTTAAATTTTAACTTTTTAAATTTTTTTTACAGCCCATATATGTAAGTCACACTACTGAGCACGGGCCTACCTATTTCTGGGGGAACGGACTAACCCACCATGCTTGTCCAATGCGGGATGACGAAGTAACCGGACTCAGAATAAATATCTGTAGGCCGATATTGCCGCATCGAATTAATAATATACTTATTCCGATGCGGGGACCGAACCCGCGTCCATTGACTCCGTGGACGGAGGGCCCAGCCACTGAGCCAATTGGTCGTCATGTCATTTTTAATAATACAAGTAAAATAAGTCGAACCGGTGTAATGTACACACGAGGTTATTTTAGAGAATGGCACAGCGTTGGGAATGGCCCTCTAATGTCAGGTTGAGCGGAGGCGGGGCGCAGCGCATCTCTCACGACGACTGCTGGACTGGTCACAACGCAGAGCCCCGGCTCACACTACTTCATTCTTTACCCAATTATTTATATAATTTTAACATATTGCATGCGGGAAACGTACTTTTACCATTTTCACAGTCTGCCACTGGAGTGTGGGTTACGTAAAAGTATATTTTTATGTATTTTTTCTCAGGCATTCTAAGAAGAAGAGGAAGAATAAATTGTGTTTAAGTAGGTACTACTGGTAGATCCGGGCAGACTTTGTTCTGAGACAGACTGCATTCTATACCGATATACATTCTAGACCGTATTTTATATAAAAGCTTACATCTCGACAACAGTGCTCGACTCAGACAGAATCGACTAAACACACTCATAAACTTTCATCGAAATCGGTCGGGCGGTTTCGATGATTAGAATTAGATTTGAGCATAGGTTCCAACTTTTTATGCACTACCTTTACAAGAGAAAATGTTTATTTACACCATAACAATATGATAAACATTTTAGGCGACTTGATTAAATTCGTTATTGCTTCGATAAGTAAGTTACGACAACTCAAATGCAATAACCGCATAGTGTCTACACACAAAGTTCGCCAAGACGCACGGTGCGTTATTGTGCGAATTAAAAAGGGCATCGCAATCGTTCCGCCATCAGCGGGCAGCCGGCGGGCGGGTCACGACACGGAGCGTGTGTGCACGCCTTAATGATGCACCCACACGCCTCACTCCCGTGTGTACACTAAGTACCATCAGACCAGCGCTGTTGGGAACAAAACTGTGTTACAATCGCGAACTTCTTTTTTTTATTTGATAGCAATTAGTTATAACTAATATAACTATAAAAATATAATAATATCAAGTATCTTGAAATGTAATAGTCAGCTTGTCACGTTATGTCTTGATAAAATGATGGTCATTCTACTGCTATTTTTAATAGTGGTAGAGCCACGCTGCAGACGAATACTTTGTCAAAAATGGCATAATATTTGTCTGTAGCATGAATGGGCTGGCTCACCCGGCATATATTCCTAGTTGTAGATGAATAATAATTTAATCAACGATTAAGATTAAAAAAAAGCTATTTTTCTTAATATTAGTTATACAACATTTTTTTAATTATAATAGACTTAGGAGAAAAATTCAACAGACTTAAGGGAACAATTCAAAAATTAGGGGAGAAATATGGTACTACTACGTACCAGTTATTCATATCAATAACAGATATTTATTATTTATAATATAAATAACAATTTTCACGTAGAAATCCCAAATCTTTTTATAATACCTTTTTAATATATTCACCTACTGACCTTATATCTATCCTTTCTAATGTAAAAAAAATATTTATTAACAGTCTAAATAATCCTTTACGATATATACTTAAAATATAGATACTTAAAAACTCTTTTGTATTTATTTTTATTAGTTTTGTAAAATATTCTAGTGGTAAACCACAAAAACAATATCCTAGGTACGAGTATCATTAACTATTATCAGTAGAACTAGGTACGAGTATCATTCGCGCCATCTTGGCAATGTTTCGCGCGCTTTATCTTCTAATAATTTTTTTTAATTTATTACCATAAGGGCACGGCCACTCGTGACTCGGCTGATCGCTCGGAAGCGCTTTTCGATTTCTTCGTTATTGTTCGCACGGCAATAGATTGCTTTGTAATTCGATGTTACTGGATTTAATTTTATCTCTAACACTAGCACCTGTGTGCTTACCGTTACTTTAGTCAGTCCACTGCAAAAAAAAATGTAATAGGGTAGGGGTTGCCAATTTAATTAAACCCAAGTTCTGCTGTTTATTAATTAGATTCTGTGCGATCTACCAATTACAATAAATAATGAGTACTTCATAAACTTTACATCGAATTGTATTTCACGTATATTACAGTTTAGAAAATGAACAGTATTTATATAGTCTTTTCTATTTTGTTAAGGGAGAAAACATAATATAATTGTAATATTATCCTGAGTATATTAATATTTCATTTATCTGTGGCTTGCCATCTTCGACCGCTTAATCACACCTGAACTATAAGGTTATTCATATAGAACAATTAAACGATAAATAAAATTTAAATGTAGGATAATTAATTTTTCTAGATATTTAATTTAATAATCTTATAGAAAGTTGATAAATTAAAAAACAATACAGGGCTTTAATTTTATTCACATTTTATTTCGCTTTACAATTCTTTTTGTGTTTAAGTATTTCCACAGGCGTCATATACAGTGTTTGGTTGCAATTTTCGCATTTGTGTTCTTTGGCGTTCGGTTTATTTTCCCGTTTCACCTTAGTCACTTGGGCCTCTTTCTCTTCTGTTTTAGCAGAGCACGTGTACTGTTTGTGCTGCAACCTCTCCAGTGGCGATAGACATAAGGTCATTTCGCAATTGGAGCATGCCCATGGTATGCTGTACATTTCTTCGTAGCTATTATAACTCCAATCCGTGTCAACGACACTGGAAAAGAAACAACATTATCAAGAAAATGAAAAACTAAAGACTTTTACAAAATGATTAATTAAATTTCATCATACTTCATTATTATACAAGGAATTTATAAATATATAAAGAACAAGAGGGACAGAGAGTTGGCCAGAAATGTTTCATCCCATAAATACATGAACAAAAGTTATTGTGAGTATGACTGTGACTTTAAATATTTTTTTTATTTTTTTATATATTCACACCGATCCTTCGCAGGAGATGGCAGAGACCACAGAGCTCCATCCGCTACCATTCATCCACAAGTCGCAAAGGAGGATGGAGGTCAGCCCCAGCAGAGGTAAGGCACCATAGTACCCGGGGGAGCCCGATCCCGGGACGGTCGGCACGCTTGCGCCTAGGCTCGCCCCTAGCCACGCATCCATTGGCACGGCAGACCGTGGATTGGCGGATAGGAAGGGAAATGATAGAGAAGAAAGGAAATGCAGATTGGGGGGGGGGTTACCAGACTCGATATAAATATTTATAAATCCATATATATATATATATATATATATATATATATATATATATATATATATATATATATATATATATATATATATATATATATATATATATATATATATATATATAGTTATATATATATATATATATATAGTTTTGATGGTTTTATTAACATAATAGTAAACGTACCAATTAAACACAATATTGTCTGTAACATAAACACCGCCCTTCTTGTCGTGTGGGTGACATTCGAAACCTTGTTCGAAAGGATTAGGGTCCACACTCGGATGAACATCATCACCCCCGCGGTATAATACTTTCAAATCGCCCGGCAGCAACCTCTTTATTGTATAGTACACGTCGCAACACATGTAAGAACTGATGTCACACGACAAATCGTGCTGGATTTCCTCATACGACCTCTTCGAAGACTGCTTGGCTTTTTCAAGCTCGGATTCCAAGGATTTGTTGGGATTTGCATCTTAAAACAATAGAAAAGTAAACAAGATAAATAATGAAAAGACAATACTATAGTAAACACTGAAGATGACTTGCGCAACCTTCAAGTCTGCAACTGGCAGGAGGTGGCGCAGGACAGGGCAAAGTGGCGTAAGATCTGTTCGGAGGCCAAGATCCACTTTGGGTCGCTGCGCCAACAAAGTTAGTTTTTTTTTATAGTAAACACACTGTCACACAAGTCAAAGGTCTCCAAATGTTTTTGTCTATTAAACCAGTGGCCCCCAACCTCCGGTCCGTAAACCGTACGTGTTCTTGCATCCTACATCTTACTTCGGCAAGAATTCTGAAGTGATGCTAATGAGCGAGACAGATATATAAACAGAAGTGCCGCCCAAATATAAGAGCAAGTTGCCGCTGTCTGCCAAAATACTATGTTTACTTGTAAGCTTTTTTGATAATTATTCATTCACTTCAGGGATGTTTGTGAAAAATATCGATATACGAATCGAATCAAATCCAAGATCTAAGAGTCCGGTAACCCCGCCAATTTGCATTGGACAAGCATGGTGGATTAATATAATTTCCTCCAGAGATGCGGATGCCTATGCCTAGCAGTGGGACATATGTGAGCTGTAAAAACAATAGATAAATTTGTATCCAAATCTACTATATACCGTCTGGTCCGTTTGTTATAGTTTATATTATATGTAAAGTGGTGTTGTGTATACTGATTGGTAAACACACAATATTACTTTTCGAATACGGTTTTCGCGGATATTATTAAGGTCACCCACCTTACTAGCATCCGTTCTCTATCTGAATGGTGTGGTACACAAGGATATCTTATAAAGCTCTGAAAACGACACCAAAAATATAATTACCCGCAAGTCTTCTATTTATTAATGCATCCCATCTCTGTCGTAACTTCACAGCTTTCAGCAGCAAATTCAAACCGGTTTCCGGATAAGGAAATTCTAACAGCAACCACGAGTCACAAACCAACCTGTGTAAATACATAAAAAAGTGATGTTATTAACATTCTAATTTTACCACAAATAACACACAAATGAACGACCTCATGCTACGTTTAACGCGTAGGGAAGTTTTGACCTAACTCTGTGGTCCCTTGTACTCCCCTAGGCTCTAAGGTATAGGGGGGTGAGAACGTACGGTAACGGTACGCGGCCGGTGTAGTATTGTTATCTACTCTACGTGCTCGGCTAGTGTCGGGCTGCGTGTGAGTGTTGGTGTCGTAGGCGGATCCGAATGACGCCGTTTCGTCATCCGAATAGTGTAGTACGTTGCGCGGTCGACGTCTTTTTGGGACCGCGTTTAGGTTAGGAGAATTGGCTCTGGAAGTTTTCAAAATGTATATAAGTGTGACTAGTAATATCCGAACAAATACCTCGTAAATCCCATATTAGTGTCGATAGAATGCGCTAACAGTAAGAGAGTTTGAGCGGCGGGCATTCGCATCGAGTTCACTATGTAAGGCTTCGTTGTTTCCAGCAGGGACCTGAAAGGAAATAATATACATCGTATCACTCATGCTTCAAACTAGAGACAACTATAAGAAATCTTCACCTGCAGTACACCAATAGAAAATAAAGCAGCGATAGCTCAATCGGTAAGCCACTAGACTATTGATGTGATCCATAGCTTAGTTATTCTTAGTTGGGTTGGTTAATAAGAGTTCTAGTAATATTAAACACAGTGCTAGTCTTTTTTTATAATAAAAAAAATGTTGAGGCTTTCGCAGTACATGCTGTTAGGTTTTTGTTGTTTAATCAAAGTTAATGTGTGAGATCATTGACTTGATTCGATTCGTAAATCGATATTTCTCAGAAACATCCTAAATTAATAATTACCAAAAAACTTACAAGTAGGCTTTTTCCGCCAACTTACATTAGTGACCTTGTTTTTCTTTCATTTTCATATGCTTATATTATTATCGGTTATATTATTTAGTTTAGGCGTTTCACACAATACAGTTCGATTAAGGCGTATAAGTGAAGTGGTTTGAAATAGAATAGACAGATGAAGGTTTGGTAGAATAGCCACCATTTTTTAACACATTCCGTGCCACGTGGGGCGTATACGCCCCACGCTTTACAACTATATTGTTTTGTTTTTCGAATATGGCTTACAATAATTAAAATAATGTAAAAATCATAATAATCAAGAAAATGGTGTATAGTTTTAAATACATAACACCACAAACTAATAAGTATATTTTTCTAGGAATTAGTCTGACAAACACGCGGCCTGAACGCAAAATCTTCAAAAAACGCTCTGGCACGGAACGTGTTAAAGACATTAAATCAACGATATTATCGTATTTTACTTAACACTGGCATAATACTAATAACTTATTGCCATCAAAGTAAAGACAAAAAAACATACAAGTAACATAGTATTTGGTGATTGGCGGACAGCGGCAACTTGCTCTTGTAACCTGGCAGTACTTCTGTGTGTATATCTGTCTCGCTCAGTTGCACCACTTTCGGATTCTTGCCGAAGTAACTCGTAGGATGCAAGAACACGAAGGGCTTACTCCAAGTGTGATAAAATTGATCGGAGACCGACTGAAATCAACATCATCGCATTGTAAAATACTATAATTTATTTTTGGAATAGGAAAGCAAATGAGCAAGCAACCAGTGCCGCCCACAGTTATATATAATTGCCTCATGTGATCAAACTTACGGGAATTAAGTAAGATTTGAGCTATATCGTTCTCAGAACCACCTCTTGCGGTTCCAAACTTTTTCTTAGATGGTTATCACATGACATTCGATTAGATTTAATAATAATCATGGATAATGTAGTTGAAGACGCGTTGATGCTTCGAGTTGGTAATAAAGGAAATCCAGATTCACTTGAAAACTTTCTATTTATTGCTTGTACACACAGTATATTCTTGCACGAATACAGTAATATTAAAATCATATAATACAGTAATATGAATTGTAACTAATACAGTTATATTAAAATTACGTGGATCAAATATAGAGCGTGTCGTCACTATTAGAGCGGACGGAGAAGTGGACGTGGCATTGGATGTAAAATGTTGCCACACTAAAAACAATGTGGTGACGTGGCCAGACGCCACATAGTAATACATTGATTAATGTATAAACACTTTTTATCGGAATGGAATAAAACATTTTTTATTATAAATATTACTTTTCTGTAACATACGTAATTTTGAAATTTGAAAAGTAAAAACATTGTTTTTTCGAATTAATAATGATAGTTTGACATGGTGGGTCGAAATGAAAAACATATCGCCCTTCCGTGCACAAATGAATTATATGTTAAAGTAAATATTAAATCTATTAAACATACTCGTATATGTACAAGTGATTTTAAATAATATTATTAGAAGAGTTTTATTTGAAGAAGCTTCTTAAAGAGACCACATCTCCGTATTAATAGTACGGGTCACCCCCGACAATAGCCACCGGTCAATTTTGTCGGAAGACCAACATCCATTAGAATATATATATGAATGCTGCAGTGGAAACCGAGATTGGAAAACATAGTGTGGGAAAATCCCCCGGCTAGATAAGCGACGATCTGCGCAGAACACCTTGCAGAAACTGGATGCATGTAGCTGAAGGTCAGACTGGGTGAGACTGGCATTTGAAAGAGAACTATTTACCGCAGTGGACTGATATAGGCTGATAGGTAAACATGTCATAGTGATAGCAACACAAATAAAGTGCGGCGAGCTTTTCAAGAAACTTTATTCCAGGCACTATCACCCTGTGGAACCAGCTATTTCCAGAGGTGTTTTCGAACCGATACAACATTGGAATCTTCAAAAAACAAGCCTACACTTTCCTTAAAGGCCGGCAACGCTTCTGCAATGCGAATGTCTATGGGCGGCGTTGATTGCTTTCTATCGGGTGACACGCCTGCCTTCTTATCCCATAAAAAAGTGTGTACCTTCCTATCCCACGTAAAAAACGAACAAACTTATCCCCCCACCTGTTACTGTGTTAATAAACAAGGCAAACGTAATACCTTATAATGGTTAAACTCATCAGCAACCGCAACCTGAGGATACAGAGCTCTGCATAACACCAACTAAGAAAAAACAAAAAATATATTAAACTCTACAATCACACTCCCCCCCCCCCTCCCCGGCAAGCCTAAAAAGCCCCAAAATCTTCGTACGGTGCACAAAGGCTTTAGAAAAAAGCCCAGCTGAAGAGAAGGTTGTGCGGTGGAAAATGAAACATCCTGTCCCCCCAACTTCATATGTTCAGCAAGAGAAGCCCAGCTACGATCCGCAATGGCATGTGTGGATATCTCTTAACAGACTCCGTACACAGGTGGCTCGTTCTAGACAGTGTATCTGCCGCACGGAATTCGGCACCGCAGTGTGAGGGGTGTGATTATGGGGTCGCAAGTCCGTCTATGAAGCATCTGCTCGACTGCTCACTATACCCTAACATTCCAAGATCTTATGGAGGCGAATGCTGCTGCCATTGCAGTGGGCCGCAAAAATATAGGTCGAAGCATCGACACGAAAGAAGAAGAAGGGTATTAAAAATAATACATGCATATTGTCACGCCTGTTTCCAGTAGGGGTAGTCAGAAAACACAGATCTCCATCTGCTACGATCTAGACATACTTTCATGCTTCCTCCACACTCATCACTCTCCTCATACAAGCTCGCCGGATAAAGGTGCTCTTGGACCTGGCCTTTCCTAAAAATGTCGGTGATTTCAAGATATGTTTTTATGGTCGTCCCTTATCCATCCACATCCGCAACGTAAATTCCTTTTGCCAGTCGTCTTTTATCCATCCTATGTGCCCAAACCATCTAAGCATTCCTTTCTCAACTTTTGTCACAACACCTTCTTTTACTCCACTTCGTTCTCTTATATCTTCATTTAATAATTTTACCTTCAACATAATAAGGTCCCGACCGCTGGAGGCGCTTGACCCCGATATCAGGGCTCGTATCCTGGTCGCGTCGTTTGTCAAACGGAACTCTATGTCTCGGATGTCCAGCGCGTCGTCATCACGTTTCTCGTCGACTATCTCCCATGTATCCACTTTAAGACGCTTCCTACGTTTCGATTCCTCGGCTGCCTTCTGTTTGTATTGTCTGAAAAAATAGTTTTATATAAAAGTTAAGACGATTTTTTTTCTTTTTTTCGATGGCAATTAGTTCCATTATGCAAGTGTCATAGAATTTTAGCAATTTAGATTTATACATGTGACGCCACTAAGCTTATGACTTATCCCCCCCCTCTTATCACGCGATGTCACACTTAGATGACACTTCCCCCCCCCTCTTATCACGCGATGTCCCACTTAGATGACACTTCCCCCCCCCCTCTTATCACGCGATGTCCCACTTAGATGACCCCCTCCTGCCCCTTGACATGTGAGGAAACGTGACATTTATTGATGGCTTTATGAGCGGCGGCGATTCCTAATCATCAGACGATGCGGACTTGTTGCGAATTTTTGATAGGTTGCCTGTCTACCTATCAAAAAATTTTCTCTTTATAAAAATGTTTCTACAAAGTATATATAGTATAATATAATATTAACCTTCTCATATCTTTCAGTTGTTTAATTTGTCCGTGCCGAAGCGATCGTTCAGCGGATGACATAGCTTCCGGTTCCATTGTCTCCATCAAATTATTATCCTGTAAGTTTATATTCATAGTGATTGTATATACATCGTCAGCCTAATTATCAGAATACGTAACTCTTAAACGATATTTTATCTTGCTTCTCAGCTTTAATACCATGTAACGGATAATCTTAAAGCGTCCGATGGAATACATAGTATTTACCTCGAAAAATACCTTTTTTGTTTTTACATTAACACATTCCCATCGGGCTATTTTTGCTTAACTATTAACTAAGTCGGGGTATTTTTATGAAATCAAAATATTCCGACGTATGAATTAAAATTGTGGTTATTATTCTGATATAATTGACTGAATCACTTCAAAAGTGTCTATCTTACAGTTGTTGGGAAGAAATAGCTATTAACGATAAGACCGCCTTTTGTTTATCCATAAATCTTATTTTAATATAACTTTGTTTTGGTATACAATAAAGAATATATCTATCTATCTACTAATCAAAATAATTATAATAAAAGTAGCACGTAGAGACAGCATCGTAAAGTGGGGTTATTCAACGCCAAACCCCTTGTGGGACTGTACACAAACAATTACTCCACTCACATTCTGCTCTATGTAACCTGTTTTGCTCGGCAGATGACCTTATGATGGCAATGGACGGACGGTCAAGTTCTGAGCTGGTAGCGTCTGATGGCCGCTGACTTGATGAAGAAGAAGAATGGATTAACGGATACTAATTAAGTATTAAACCGAACTCTACCTGTAGCAGAGCACGCAACTGAGCTGCCAGTTTCGTGAGCTCGTAGAAGCGTTGCTCCTCAATCCCCCGCCGGCGACACCAATCCCGCGCACCCCTCCCATCCGCCTTCACCCCCAACCACGCGCAGTACAGAGACAACAGAGTCAGGGGATCCCCATGATCCGACTCCTCCGGCTTACGTGCATTCTGGCAAAAATTATTTACCATCAAATGTTAGCTATAGTTGTACTTGACACTAGTTATATTTAAAAGGATTTTACATTATTGTATTTTACTTGACACTGGCATAATAGTTATAAGAATTTGCCATCAAAGAAAAGAAAAATATACATACACTAACCTCACATTCAAAATCTCTATGTGCTCGGGTAGTGTAAATAGAGCGAATCCCCAAGCCGGCTGTCAGCGCAAGGGCGGAATCTCGCTTGTGTGGGGGCAAAGTCGCACTGCCTAACACCAGCGCCTTCGCCAAACACACCTCCACGGGCAAGTTGGCTAATGCCTTGCCTAGTGATGTCAATTTTTCGTTCGATGTTAACGCTCCCTACGAAATAATCATAACATGATTTCTTTTCATTCACATCAGATATGCGACCTTCTAATGCTCGATGGTTCGATCCTGATCATTGACTCCGAAAGTGGTAACTTTGCCACTAATGTCCCACTGCTGAGCGAGGAAGTCCTCTTCTCATTTTTGAAGTACCGGACGTTAACCCGCCGCGGCTGACCAATGCGGATTGGCGGGATTACCAGACTCGCAATAAATATTTGTAGGCCATATAGGCGGAGATTGAACCCGCGATCATTGACGCCGTGGGCGACTAAGCCACGGTCGTCCAGTGAAACATACATATTTAGGTTGTAAAAAATATAAATGTAAAGAGATGTAAAACGATTTATTTTTATGTATAATTCAGTATTGTACGTCACGTACGTGTTGCTTCAACTCCAAAAGGGCGTTTTCGATAGATTCCTCCGGCGGCGTGTCGAGAAAAGGGAACCGCCTCACATCGTTGACTCCAAGTGAGCTCATGAGAAGAAGAAGCGACGCCAGTGGCACGCGACTCACTTCAGGAGCACTGAACGCGTCCATATCCGTGTACTGTTGCTCTGAGTATATCCGATAACAAACACCCGGCCCTGAAACATCCGATAACAATTAAATTGCGTATTTTCTCGTATGATATTAATATTATATAAAGCTACATTACCACTTACTGACTCACTGACTGATATTGTTTGGGAAATTCGAGGCGGAGAAATTGTAACTAAACCTTGAAAATCTGAACCTTGTAAAAAAAACTCATCGGCCCGCCCGAACCGTAATATCTACGGGGGTCGCCCTCGAACAAAAAATGGTAACAAATTCGAATACATGGGTGGGGGGAGAAAAATTCCAAAATGGCGGAAAGCAATCATTTATGAGCCGATTATATGTACTAACCGTGTTCGGCCACTGCTGTGCGGGTATGAGACATGGAAAAGTATGAAAGAACTAGTACGCAAACTCCAGGTGTTCGTCAACCGCTGATAACATGGTCTCCAAGGAAGAGCTGTTGAGAATCAGCAAAGACCCAATAGATGTCCAGATACGTCGACTAAAATGGAGATGGATAGGGCATACTCTCCGGCGCCACGCCAGTCATATCCCCAAACAAGCTCTCGAATGGAAACCGCAGAGGAAAAGAAAATGTGGGCGCCCAAAACAAACTTGGCGGCGTATTGTGACGGCCGAAGTGCAGAAGATGAGCTTATCCTGGAGCGAAATGAAGCGTATGGCCTCCGACAGGTCGAGATGGAGAAACGTCGTGTCTGCCTTATGCCCCACCAGGCGGACTTAGGACTCAGAGAGAGAGAACCGTGTTCGGTCATGGCGATTTACAAATCTAATGAGTGCTTCGCAGGTGTGCTCTCAAAAGGCTAACATAAGCGATTTTAGCAGTATATGTATTTCCACATACACTGCAAGTTAGCACTCACCCTACATAATTATAATTAATGCCCGCAAGTGGTCTGGCCTTAACCTCGTCTCGTTTGGCGCCGAGCTCTTCTACCCGCATATTTATATTCTATTCCTATGCTTTATTCGAACAAAGCAAAGGACATACATATTTTGCTGTGTGGTTTCCACCGTTTGTTCCCATGGGAGTCGTAAAAGTTGACTATGGAACCAAATACCAGTAGACGGGTAACAGAATTTACCTAAGAATAAAAAAAATAATTTGTCACCCCAAAAGCGAAGAGAATTTCCCTTCCCTCATAATTGGGAAAATTGCTCTAATCTTATATGAGGTTAGAGCAATTTTATTTATATGTATCAACGGTAGTTTCAAAACGAATCAATTTCCTAAAAAGAAAGTTTGTGATATATTAAAATAAAGTGTAATAAAATACTACAGTATACAGCATAACCTGACGTCATCAACAACCATTCACCTGTTCTTCCGGCTCTCCCTTTTCTCTGATCGGCGCTGGCCTTTGATATCCAAAACTCTTTCAACCTTTGCATTTTTGTAGAAGAATCGTAGCTCATTTCTTTGACCTGAAATTATTATTAAGTAACAATTTGAATATTCCCCAGTGTCTGCACTGTTTTTTTGTTCCTGATTATAACAAACACGACAAAAAAATAATTATATATGTAAAATAAAAAATTAATGTGCAGTCGTTCTGAAGTTATTCGCGTACATACATTTCGGCTATTCATATAATATATGTGTGTGATAGGCAAGTGTATATTTAATAGTAATTATTATGTGAGAGAATTTTTAAAACGTTTTTTTAATGTGGCTTTATTGGTATAAAATAAATCTAGGGCTTTAAATAACCTATTGTAGAAATGTGTGCATGAAATAAATGTGTTTGACAGGTGCGAGTGGGTGGTGTAATACAAAGCGGAGGAAACAGATGGCGCTGTTTAAACACAGTAACAGAAGGCTTAGTATTGTTTACCTTGCCAGAGTCTACAACAAATCTTATTCCGTCTATCGTCACAGATGTTTCTGCTATGTTGGTAGAAACTATGCATTTTCTAACACCCTCCGGAGGATAGTCGAAAACCTAAAATAAATATAAAAACATATATAACCATGGAATTAAATTTAAGGCAAAATTAATGTGTGAAATAAATTTACTTACTTTATCTTGTTCTATGAGTGACAAGCCACTGTGTAGTGGTAGAACGATCCAATTCTTAGTCTTCTCGGCGTATTGCTGAGCTGCGTCACATATAGCAGTGATTTCTTGTACACCAGACATAAATATTAACAAATCCCCTCTTTCGTCTTCTGTAAATTTTAGAAATACATACATATCACCACACGATTCCCGTGGGGATATAAAGAGACCACAGATCTCCATCTGCTAGGATCTTGGCGCACTCATCACTCTCTTCATGCAAGCTTGCTCGTTACGGTCACTTTTGACTTGGCTTTTCTTAAGAAGTTCAGAAATTTGGTCAAAGTATGTTCTCCCTGGTCTTCCCCTACCGACCCTTTCATCCACATCCGCAACATTTATTTCTCTCTTACAGCCTTTCATCCGTCCTCTCTATATGCCCAAACTGTCTAAGTGTTGATCTCCAGCCTCATAAAACCGTTCACCCACACTGTTATATAGCGGGTGCACAGGGGTCTTGGTACAACAGAGTCGTCGGGTAAGGAGGTGCAGGTCTGGTTTTCACCGAACTCTTCTACATCGGTCCCAGGCCCGTCCCCGAGAGCGTTGAGATCGCGCTTTACCCGCGGACAACGGGTGCACGCCCAGAGCCTTCGCAGTGGACGTTTGTGCGACAGTTTTGCGCGCAAGCGATGTGGAAATTCCTCTCGCAGACACAGGAACCTGGCTTGTGGAACAATTCCACGATTGTATAGTGCAAAAATCAGTTAATTCTATATATATCAAATAGAACAACTCACCGGGGTGCGTGTTAAAGTGCCCTAACATACATCCTCTGCTTTCTACAATCGCCTTTAGCTCACTAAGACACTCAGTAAAATCCACTAAATTGTCATAAAAACCCGTAAGCATAAAAATAGATAATAAAATTAAAAAAAAAATTAAGAATTTTTCACATTGATTATTGTTATAATTTGTGATAAAGTTTTTAAATACATAAAAAAATTTGATAATTTTTTTTCAAAAACCCAAGAATGGGCACTTTGTGAGAGTACCTTAATACTAAAAATACATTATTGAATGGATTGTCCAAGCATGTATGATATATATTTAGTTTCCTCTTATTCTTAGATAATTGCAAATGATTTAAAGTTACTAACTTGGATACTTGCTGTCAATTAATTGCATTATTTGGACATAGGGTTGAGGGTCGAGCCTGTCATCTCTTGTAGGCTTTTCCTCAATGAAGATCGGTTTGTAATGTAAATCTATTGGATACAATCGCCCTGGCACCTGTAATTACAAATTTGCATAATCTTAAATGGTCATACATTACTTAAATAAATGCCACCACCACCATTTCAGGTTCTACAAAAGTACCAAAATCCTCAGATTTCATAGTTGCAACCAGCCGCCTTGAGCAAATCATCGATTAATCTTTTTAGGCAAATGACAAAACATACTATGCTTGCCTACAAGCAATCTCCATTCCCGAGATAGGTATGTATAAATAAGGATAATATTAAAATTAAGTGGGCCTATTACCATTATGTCTATGTTTAATCAAAAAATATACATATTTTAAATGATATTATAATAATAATGCTTATCAACTTACTTGAATAACAACAGCCGATTCAGCTGAAAAATAATCTTCGAAAAGCTTAATATTGATTGTAGCTGACATGAGTACTAATTTTATATCATTTCGGCTATGAATTAAACACTTTAAAACTCCTAAGAGGAAATCGCCCATAAGGTGTCTTTCATGAATTTCATCAAGGATGATAACATCATAATTTGGTAAATTTTCTGATGACATCTAAAAATTATTATGCACAAAGATTAAATCTTAAAAAATGATATAAATCATTTTTTGTTATATTTTTTATTGATGGTAAGAAATCACACTAAAAGCACTGTACATACATTACCTACCTTAGGGTAAAATATTAATTACAGGAGAAAAGAGAAAGAAAGGGCAAATATTGAGTCTCTAGACCCCGACTCTCATCATACAAAATGGTGTAGCATTTAAAAGTGATAGGACATTATTTCCACTGATCTTAGCAAAGTATATTTTGACTGTCAATATTAAATGACTAAAGACCTAATTTACACATTGGAGCAGTTACACGACATACAATAGATAAATATTTTAATGGCCTGCAGGTACTCATTCCAAGTCTGAATATCCCATTAATCTGCCTTGAAAAATGCGGTAAGTCAAATCACCATTCCTATAGAAATTTGAAGGCCCCATAAAAAAGTCCTTTCCCTTCCTCTCCGGCAATCCACGGTCTGCCGTGCCAAAGGATGCATGGCTAAGGGCGAGCTTAGTCACAAGCGTGCCGACCGTCCCGGGATCGGGTTCCCCCGCGTACCATGGTGCCTTACCTCAGCATGCAGGGCTCTGCTGGGGCTGACCTCCATCCTCCCTTGCGGCTAGTGAGATTCACTAACACTAATTTAATATAGGAATATTAAATTCGTTTAAAATTAAATTTGTTGAAAAATAACGGCGATGTGGTTCGCCACCCGTCACGTCTTGATTCTCACGATGGCGAGAAGCGACCAATGGAGAGCCGTTTCGCTGCGATGAATGGTAGTGGGTGGAGCTCTGTGGTCTTTGCCAACCCCTGCGGGGGATAGGCGTGAATATATATATAAAAAAAAGTGACTTCATTAAATACTGGTTAAGTAATTGAATGCATACACAATTATATATAAGTATAGTCTACCTGTCTTAATAAGAGCCCTTCAGTTATAAAACATATTTTAGTGTCTACAGTCTTGCTCTTCTCAAATCTGATTTGGTAACCAACTTTGTTTTCAAATTGTGTCAATGTTTCAAATGCTACACGCTTGGATAAGGAAACACATGCAATCCTTCTTGGTTGAGTACAGGCTGAAAAAAGTTATCAGTTACTGCTTCATTAGGCTTAAATTATAGCTACAACTTTGTTATTTCTTTAAACTTCTTTATAGAAAACAAAAAATCTGACTTGCTTTTCATCTTTCTATGATTTATGCAACCCATGGCTTATTTTTTTATTGCTTATACTTTGATTTCTATATAAAGCCTTTTACTTAAATATATAAATTAGATATATAAGTTAGATATAACAGGAAAACATGGTGACCATTGAAAACATTTTAGAATATTACTTTAAACAATTATTTTATTTTAAATTAGTCTTTTAGCTTCATGTCATAATGTGACGATGAGAGCAAATATAGGTAAATATACTATCTCTAAATTGCAAGGAGCAAAGAGCATGGAGATTATGGTATGAACCCTATATATTGGACTTTTATGGACCATTATGGGTGTTTTAAATTTACATAAGAAACTACAACTACATGACACCAAACCAAAATACATATATTCTGATGAAAGTACCTAACTTACGTACGTAAATTATTTAGCATACAAGTTTGATTTGAGGGAAGTCACAGTCCAATAATAAAGTTGTATTAAAAAGAAAATGATATGAGAATCACTATCATTGTGGTAATACTATAAAATGACACATTACCAATATTTTGAAAGCCAGACTCATGCAAATATTGTGGTACTTGTGTCGATTTTCCACATCCTGTGTCACCAGCTACAATCACTACTTTTTCATTCTTTACAGCTGCCTGAATTTGATCCCTGAAAATTTATTGGTACACATAAGAACTTTCATATAATATATTTATTTAATTTTTTATTTATGTATTAATACTTTTTGGGTGCAAAATTTTAGTTTATTTCATTAGTAAATGAAAAGGAGCGTTATTGGATCCAATCCCCAGCTTCGATCATTGTATGAACTGTATCACAAATACATGAAAAGAAAAAACACTTTACTCATTCTCTAGAACAGTGTGGTATTCATGCAGCGAGTTAAATTTAACATTTAAGTCTTTATAATTCATTGCTTTGTCTGCTTTCACTTTATGTTAACGTTGTGTCCATCTATAATTAGGATAACATTTAGGTGTGTTTTTTACAATAATGTATAATGAATGTAATATTGATAGTCCATAAATAAATAAATATAAAATCAAACACCCAGTTAATTGAACTGTTACAATTAGAACCTCATTTGGCTCAGTGGTGGAACCAAAGACAATTATTTAAAGGAGTTTAATATCTACATTAGAATAATATGTAAGATACACAGGTATTAATTTAGAGTCTGGACACTTCACCAATATACTTTGGACAAGTTTTGTCTATACTTGAGAAAGGTTATTATAATATAATAAAACTAACCCGAAGTAAGTTTACTACTATAATAGATATATACCACTTTGTTGGAAGGATAAGCTTATACTAAAAAAGAAAATGACGATGACTAAAGATAAAGTAAAAGTTCGGACTTTGTGGAGCATCTTAAGAGAGCCTATATATAGTAGTGGATTACTGAAGGCTGTAGATGATGATGATAATAGAAGAAGTTAGATTTATTAGTGACCGCAGAATCAGTCATTTTGCAAAAGTAATGCTACTGTGAGATACTAATCTATGGAAATTTATACATAGCCATTTTTAAGACATAAAACTTTGTTGTTAAAGCCTTGTCTATATTCCAACAATATGCAGTATATGCAGGTGAACTTAAAATATTATAAAATACAATGATGAGCTTACAATCCAATTATCATATTTCTAATGGGATGTAAGCTTACTTTCTTTACCTATATTTTGCAACTGGCAAATCTTTTTGAACCTGTCTTAACTTCTTCAATTTCTCAAATTTTTCTTTATTTTTAAAATCTACGTAAATAGATAAAACGTTTAAGAATGAATCAAATATTTTCTTGTTAAGTTTCTTCTTTACACCATCATTGCAATTATCCATAAACTTTATTTTAGCGAAAAAATTAATGCAGTCAAATTTACAAAAGGATGATGAAGTTCCCGTATCGTATTTAGGTTTTTCATTTTCGAAGAATATAATTGTTTTTCCAGCTTTTTTTAGCGTAGATTCATACTTTGCTATAAAAACCCAAAGGTCGTCCAAAGCATTGGTAACCATATTGACATCATTGCTATACGTAAGTATTTTATTTAGTTCACGTTTATAATCTAAAAAACTAAAGTCAGTGTCCGATGCATCTGCAGATGAACTGGATTTTTTTAATTTATGTTTCCGATAAGATCTATCTCCCGACTGCGATCGCCGTCTTTTATAACTACTACGTTTTAGATGATCTGGGGACCGGCTCATATCTAATTAGTTTTTAAAAGATATTACTGATATCAACATAAAACCTAAATGTTATTATTTACTAAATTATATAAATAGACACGATTTGCATCTGAATTGACATTGACCAGTGTCAATGTCAATTGTCGACAAATGTCAACAAGGAATTGTGGAGCCACCGAACATCGACGTTGCTCTTAAAATATAAAATATTACTATTGTATTACGGCTTACTAATATAGAAATCTAAGATAACGACGATATCCAAACATGACTTCGTCTATCCAGTAAAACACGCTTCATGTAACACCGAAGAAAATAGTAAGCAAAGTAAATTTAAAAAAAAGGTTAACGTTATATCAAAACCTATTATAACTACTACTGATAATTACTTGATTCTGTTTTAGTACAGACACATTATCCCCATTAACAGACTGCCGCTATTCATTATGAACTAAAATTTATTGGGCTTACGCCTATTTAATATTTAATTGTTATTTCTATTATATAAAATAAAAAACATAGACCTCTCTTAAGTCACGCCATGTTGGCCATATCTATACCGATCTTCGCCTATATGTATTCTGATGTTGCCACCCATTCTATATTAATTGTCACTTAATCTGGTTTGGATTACCAAAACGCGGTTTTCACTTGAGAACTCGTTTATTCCAATGATTGTCGGTTATTCAACAAAGGTGCCTAGCCTCTTAACAGTTTAGTTTGCTAACTGAAAAAACTATGTCAAGGTGAATGACTTGGTCTCTCTGGAGACCAGAGAGACTCAGCGTATTTAAGCTACTCAGTTCGCCTTGCTACAATTCCCATAAAATCATAATACCATCTGCAAAGCTTAAGAGTGCCGTACTTCACGCTTATAATTTTAACATCTCCTATCCAGTCTAGTCTTAAAAACATTTTCTGGTATACTAATGAATTGTTTCGAGAATATGATATCCTCCTCTCTCAATTTGTAATGCAAGTAAAATCGTTTTATTTGACGTATTAATGATCCACATGACACAGCTTGAAGACTTCCAAAATAGTTGTGGTGTCATAGTCATAACATAGTCCACAAACGACAGACATGGAGGTTAATTATATTCATCGTACTTTTATATAATTATACAAATTAGATACTACAATAATAATTCTTGGCGAAGAAGGTGGAGATAACGTTGAAAAAAATATTTAAACAAAGATTACAATCGTTACATACTCTCACATTGAAAATTTGAGACAAATTTATTGAATGTGTGTGCGTCAGCTAAATATGAACAGGAGCTTATTGAATGTGTTATTTATGCATAGTCAGTAAATTAGTTAAATTAAAATAATTTATCATTTTCTAATTTAAAACACTAAACTTTTAAGTTAAAAATGAGCATTAACAAAAATTTAAGAAAATATCGGTAGTAATATTTGGATCTTATAATCCAAATACTAATTGCGTTACTTTTTTGTCTAATTATTATTTAAGTAATTTAGTATTAAAAGTGGCCGAAAAATTGTCTGAGTAAAATAAGTTTAATTTATACAGTTCTTATACCAATAATATCCAGTTTTAATTTAGCACAAACTAATCTAACGTTTACGTTTGAAATGAAGGCAGAACAGAATCAATACAAGAACAAAGTAACATTAAGAATGAGCGCCCTCTTGCGTCAATAAAAGTATTCGGCACCGCCATAATGTTCCGCCATTTTGCGTGATTGGGAGTGAACGTAAATTATTATTTCTATGTAATCTATGTGGAATACAGGTAGTTAATGCAATCAAAATTAGTGTTTTAACACACTAATGGCTTGCTTAAATACACTAAAATTAGAGATTAAAACATTAGAACAAGTGTTTCCAAAAAACCATGAGCGGTTTCAGATAATGTCAGCTAGTGTCGACGAACTGACCTGCAGATTCGTTGGCAGAAATGGAAAGAAGTACGAAATACACGCAAATATTACTGTAAGTAATAATTTTTTTTAACACTTTTTAATTATTGTAAATAGTTTTGATTGAAACAATAGTAATGAACTTATTGATTATAAGTTGATTAGACAAAGAGCCGTTGTTTATGAGGGCAGGGCTGTCAACAGAAAGTTTACGGAAGTGAATTTATCTTCCGTGTCGAATTTTCATGGGTCGTATTATTATTCGAAATGTAATCAACGTTGCCATCGTTGCCTCTGTTTATCAGTTCTATGAATTGTTATGAGCTTTTAAACATTGTTGCGTCTGTAGATTCATGATAAATTATTTTTGTATTGATCATACAACTTCCAGTGTAGAGTTTTCTTATTTCGTAACAGATATGTTCTATTGCGAACAATATATGTTTTGTTTGGATAACGGGACTGATGCGCGATTTTGGGACAAAGGATTAGTCATCCTCTTTCTACCTAATGGTATTTTACATTTGAATCGTTTGACACGAAAAAAAAAAAACTCCATACAAAATTTTAGTTTTATATAAGTAATATATGTGATAAGCTTCTTACAAATTAATACTCTAATAGATAACCATGTCATATATCAATACTTTTTGAAAAAAAAAACAATACCTTTTTAACTATTAATCTTAAATTGATTTATTAAAAAGTTGTTAATGTTAATATCATCATTATTTTTATTAATTCAGTTGTTTAATAATTTCATGGTAACTAAATGTAACTAGGCCAATTGCCATTAGGATTGAACATTTATGTAGACAGTTTTTTTTAACATATGTCACCCATTATATTTTATTAATATTAATCCTGTTAACTAAATAAACATTGATTTTAATTGCACCAGCAATAATCTGATTGGTTAAAGCAACCATACCATCCTTCCATCATTCTTTATAATTTTTTTTCTGGCCATATAAATTTTACTTCAATTGGTAGTAGGTCATAAATAAAAATATTTTATTTGCCTGAATGAAATAAAAAAAACAGCCTTATATTAAACTTACATTATATTTAACCATTATTAATAAAATCCAACAATCTAATATATTTATATATAACCTTATCTTAGGCAAAGGAAGTGGCTCAGCTTTTGCTAACAGGGGAAGAGATTATAGGCTGATTTTCAGGCACTCCCTTCCCGCAATGTGTTATGTGGGTTTTGTGTATGTGTATTTGTGTGAGGTCATAAGATCATGATTATCAAAACAATACTAACTTTAAAAACACAAAAATACCAAGTATAAATTTAAATCCAATATAAATTGCAATAATCCTTAAAAAAAAGATAAAGATACCAAGGAAGATAACTTATTTGGAACCTTCAAGGCTTCGACCAAACATATCAAATGAATAGTTTAGGAAGGCATAGACGACAAACATACTATGAAAAGTTGTATTTAATTTGTATACATTAATAAAAAGGAAAAAAATAATACATGTAATTATGATTTATTTCTAAGAATTTTTAATAAATGTGTTTTTGTTTTTCCCTTAATGTTATAAGGAACCTAATTTATATATATTGAAATTTTTCTTCAGGAGACATACCCAAATACACCGCCAGTGTGGTTTGCTGACAGTGAGGATCCTATTGTGACAAATGCTGTACAAATTCTCAGCAATACACAAGGAAGAGATAATCATGTAATAAATCAGGTAATTTATCAGTTTGTAGTCTATTTTTTTCTTGTATATAATATGAAAAGAAAATTATAATAGTAAACACTTTAATACTTGATTCATAAAGAATATAGGTTTGGGTTTTGTGACATTATTATTACAACATGTCATCACCTAAGAATGTCTTAGAAGAAGAAGAAAGATGTAAGCTTGTTTTTGAATGCAGTTTCAATCGGTGAAGTTCCAATATTATAAAAAAATGTTCAAAAATTTGTCAAAAATATCAACTTAAATTTTAATGGCCAGGGTGACATTTTTGACACAAGGTACAGGTTTAAATCTGTCTTATTAATATTATATACATTTCATGGTTCTAAATAATTATTTTAAAAAGAACATATTTGAACTGGAGAGTTTATAAAACTTATATGATTTTTCCATTGCAATTACTTTGTTAACTTATTTTGTAAATGCTGTTATTTTCAGGTTGGTATTTTGTTAAGAGAATTATGCAAGTTACATGGTGTACCAGAGCCGCCCGACTTGGACACTTTATCGCTTCCCCTTCATCCTATACCACAGCAGAGGTAAAAAATAAATTTTAGGACTAAAATTTACTTGTCAATTTTGATATATTTGGGTTGGACTATATCAGCCCGCATGTTTAAGGCTATCTTCATTTCTTTCTGTCTAATATCAGGTGTTTATTAAGCTAGCTTTAGAAATATTCATTTTAAAATTTCCAAACTATTCATTTTACAGATGGGCCTACAGCATTGCATATCAAATTTAAAATTAATGTTAATTTAGTTATTTTACATGACATAAAATTGCTAAAAGATGTATATATTTTTGTCTAAGAAGATTTAGTCTAGAAACATTTTTGTTACAATCATAGTCATACATTATCTTAAGAAGTGTTCTGAACACCTATACTCTATAATTAGTGAACAATAATCCAGTGGAAAAGCATATTCTGTAGTTAAGATGAAGAATTGAATAATTGAAAGACAATATTAAGAACTTCATCAAAGAAATCTGATTGAACATATCAAACACCTGCTTAAGTCACTGGCAAAATTTTAGTTATGCATTATTATATGTTATGATAATATCACTAAAAGTTTGTGTCTGTTTTAGAATAATCTAAATTACAAATGAAAATTTTTAATGAAAAACAAATTTTAGATTTTGAATTCTTGGCTGAGCCAAGTGTTCGTTTGTGTGTTGTTATTTATCTAGTTACATGTAAAAATAATATAAGAATCTTAAAATTAAGAAATATCACTTGCATAAATTTTCTTAAAATTCTCTAGGTAATGCTAAATAAGTTCCTACAGACATGTTTGTGAACATTATTTATGAGTTTAAAACTAGTGCTTAAGTTTAATAACTGCAAATAGAAATTTCATAAATTTCAATGTTGATGATGTTATTTTAATTTTTTGGTCGAAATAACTTGCTAGTGAATCAATATTTACAATATAATACAAAATAATTTAATTATTTTAAATTTAAGTACGCAACAATATAGTTCTCATCTTCCTTCGCCGTCTTGAGGAGTAAGGAAGTAAGGAATGGCTGAAAATCAGTGCTTTAGTCTCGGACAGCATATTGCTGAGCCATTGCCTTTTGCTGGAAAATTGTAATTTTTGGTTGTTCGTTACATGTGTCGTCACTGTGTTGCGCGATCTGACCATGCTGGTTCTTGTTGAAAACCAGCACCAGGTGCTCCAAAAGAACGTGTGGCATACGCTAAGCAAGAACCATTTTACAATACTTATTAGATTAAAATTATTTTCTTTCTTTTTGTTTTGTTTATTTATATATTATAATATTATTAAGGTTTTAAATTTAGCTATTGTAAAAAAGGTTTTATGAATTAAGATTTTTCTATTTCTTCATATTTTAATTTGTAAGATTTTCGGCAATAAATAGTTTTTTATTTATTCTCTTTTTTATTCTAGAGTAGCGAGTGTGACATCAAATGGGGCAGAATCTGGTACAGAAGAAGATGAGGAAATGGCAGCTGAGGAAGATGAATCAGAAGGAGAAGATGACTTGCCACTAGAAATGGTTGATGATGCTGGACGCAGTAGTAAGGTTAGAATTTTATTTAAAATTTTATCATTTATTCTTAAGTTATATTTACTTAAAAATATATATTTCTTGATGTAAGTTAATAGCTGTATTTGTCGATCTGTCTTGTGTTCTATTCTTTTTTTACATTGATTTTTTTAATATATATTAAAAATAGTATTTTTTAGATACTTATTTATTCAATAAAGACTTCCACTACTTCAATCGTAAAGTTTCGAATCTGCAACAGTATGCGGCGAGATTCGATGTAAATTACTGGATTCCTCTTACACATCACTCCCGTAACATCGTAGGTGTCGATTTTTTAGTCTATGCGTTGCATCTTTTATTCGGCCGTGTGATCTAGCGCTATATTACTTTCTAGGTTTTCGTGCTCTTTCATAATGATACAGCAATGTATATAATAAAGCCATGAACTACAGAAGATGGATGGATTTCTGGATCTTTCATCATCATCTTTCATGGATTCTGACTTATCTGAGGATGGACTCGTTTTAGATAGTTGAGAGTGGCAGGGAATTAAAATATGTATCTCTAGCACCCACATCTTGAATGCTTTAATACATTTTTTCATCCATTTATACTGTCAAAGTTATTTATTCAAAGTCAACATTATTTATTGTAGAATTGGCTGTGAAACCTGGACAATAGTGATTATTACTGACTTAAGTCGTGGTTATGACAGATATATTTATTGTTTTAGGACGACATGGAGATAGAGCACTTAGCAACGTTAGAACGGTTGCGACAAAATCAAAGACAAGATTATTTGTCAGGAAGTGTCTCTGGTAGCCTGCAAGCTACGGATAGACTTATGAAAGAGCTGCGAGATATATATCGCTCTCACTCATTTAAAAGTAACATGTATTCCATAGGTGAGTATTATATAATTATATTTCAACTGTAGCTCTATAGATTATTAATTTGCATTAAGAGGGATTTGGGCCCAACAAAACGGGTTTTCGTTGGGTTCAAACTGACTATCATTGGACTAGAAGAGTTCTCAAGTGAAGACCGCTTCTTGGCAAATGTATGTAAGAAAGCTTTCCAACCAGATTAATTGACAATTAATACAGAATGGTTGGCAACAATTGAATACATATAGCCAAAGATCGGCTTATGGGCTATATGGCGTGACTTAAGAGAGGCCTATTTTTTTATTTTATATAATAGAAATAACAATTAAATATTAAATAGGTGTGAGCCCATAAGCGAGCTCACACCTATTTAATATTTATTTGATTCTATAAAATTAAAAAAAAATATTTCAAAGTCATTATTTATTAGATATATGAGTAACTAGTAAATAAAACATATTGCCTTAATGGGTACAAGTTGGTAAAGTCAATTTAATCTTGAAAATTGAATGTAATACCTTTGTGATAAATTGTTTTTAACAATAGTTTTGTTTTCCTTAAACAGAATTAGTAAATGATTCATTGTATGAATGGAATATTAGACTACGCTCAGTAGATCCAGATAGCCCTCTTCATAATGATCTGCTACTGCTAAAAGAAAAGGAAGGCAAAGACTCTATACTTCTTAACATTATGTTTAAGGAGACATACCCTTTTGAACCACCATTTGTACGGGTTGTGTATCCAATCATATCCGGTAAGTTGAATTTTATATTATCTATATTAATTTTAAAAAGCAATAGCTCTAAATTAGAGATTTATAGCTATTGTTGTAAATCTATAAACATATAGATAGCAAATAGTACATGCCGGCGTATTAGAATTAATATTAAAAATTATTTTATCCAAAACACAAAATTAATTTCATATGTATTATGGCGCCATCTGTTGGCAGATTATGTAAGAGTAATGTTGGTTTATATAAAATAGTTATAATAATTGTAATTTGTCTGAAATAAATTATTTAGAATTTAAAATCTTGAATATTGAACTGCATTATAAGAATTGTTTTGTAGTAAGAGTAATTTAATTGGTTTGTTAAAAAGATATTATTGTTATGCTGAGGCAAATCTATTTTTAGATTCTTTGTTCGCCTTCTCGATTTTGTGTCTAAAAGCCGAAATTCAGTGAGGGCAAGATTCATTCTAATTCTAACCGTTCGCTCAAAATACAATATGGAAGATTATCCTAGAGTTGACATGAGCTCCTGCAACTCATAATAATAGGAAAATATGCCGGAAGAAATGAAAGCTGATCGTAGAAAAAGTCGCGGTTGAGGAACATCCAAAAGTAGACTTTTTAGCCTTGCTAGCGACAGAGAAAAGTATTGTCTGCCAACCTTCACTAGTTGGAGATGCCCACTAAGAAGAATTTTCCTTTGTTGCAAGGTGCTTACAATTTGTTTATTTATCAGGTGGATATGTTCTGGTGGGAGGTGCGATATGTATGGAGCTGTTGACGAAGCAGGGTTGGTCATCAGCATACACTGTGGAGGCGGTTATCATGCAGATAGCGGCCACGCTAGTTAAAGGCAAGGCGCGAATACAGTTTGGAGCTACCAAGGTGGTGTCACAATCACAATATAGCCTTGCTCGCGCGCAGCAAAGTTTTAAGTGCCTAGTGCAGATACACGAGAAGAATGGTAAGTGGAAAACTACTATGTAACTACAGTCGACTCTTGATAATTCAAACCTCTCTATAATTTGAAGTGATTGTTGGTTCTCTAGGAAAACTCTTGTGAAATCAAACAAATTCATGGTTTCAAAATGATTCATTAAAATGATTTTTGGTACACTCGGTAACTCAAAGAAAAAACAATTCATATTTATCAAAAACATGAGGTAATTCAAAATTCTTTCTCACAAACAACACTCGACAAATCGAAATATGGCCTACGCAATTTGCAGTTTAACTATTAGTATCTATGAATAAATACTACCTAAATGAAAATAAAAAGACAATAAACAACTAACAACGAGTCTAAAAATAGATTTGCATCATCAGTATCTTTTAACATTTCAATAAATACTACTTTCAGTAATACAAACATTTTGAGCTCTTGGTCATTTGAAAGGTCCCGACTTCCAATTATAGAGAGTCCACTGTGTATGTAATTATGTATGTTAGTAATTTTTTACTTAGGCAGACATGCAAGTTTCCTATTAAACTTTAAATTATAATTTTATATTAATTTAACACTGTCATAGTTTTGAAAACATCCTTCATACCTGTATGTAACCTATTGTACGGTATGGATCTGCTTGGATGCGATTCAAACAGGACATTAGATTCAATAAGAAGTATTTATTAACCAAACAATGCCGATCACAATTGTATGCAGTGACAGTAAACGTCCTCTTCTCATATCACATAACATATTTAGGTTCTTTTTACATAAAACCGCCGGCCCGACCGCACATTGATTTTTCGAGAATTCTTTTGCAATAACTGCAATATCAACACAATCAATCAGCCTTGTCAACCTTTCTTTTTAAACAGACTAAGTAATCACTGTCCACACAAAGCATCTTAGAAGAATGGTCTCGATATTCATATTGAAACATCTTTATAACGTTTTTCAATAAAAAGTTCTTCAAATAGACTAAGTAATCTGTTGCCCAAGGATATTGAATCCACTTTTCAGCACATTATTTAACATTAACTTTCAACTTTTCAGGTTGGTTCACACCTCCCAAGGAAGACGGCTAATGGAGGCTTCACGGACTTAGTAACATTAAGATTAACGTGCGATATTTGTCAGTAACGCCCGAATGATTGACAGTTAATTTATCTAAATTCAGTAAGTGATGAGTTTGCGTGATAGATCCTTATGTGATTCCATTTTGTTTGGCGGCGCGAAGTGAAGCCATTTTTATGGCGGACATTAAGGAAAGTAACGTAGGAAGTGCATTCGTACTTGCTGAGTGCGGTGGGCGTTGACGAGAGACCTTATAAGACTTATAGAAAATGTTTAATGTGTAACGATTTTATAATCATTAATTTCTGAATAAATCCACATAAGTAGCCATAGACGTTACTGGAGTGTAAAATTGAAAAAAAATCTTTGCATTTTTAGTTTTTAAAATAATTAAAAAAAACCTGTGATTTGTATAATATAGTGTTATTCAATTTACCAACTGAGGTGGTGAACTCAATGATTACTTTTTACCCTCTACAAAAATTTGGCACATTATCATAGTTTAGACTTGCGGGCACTTTTGTTCATTTCCATCAACATTTTGAGCCCTTGCACATGTTCTTGACTTCCTGGTTCATTGATACGCTTACAGTAATCAAGTTGAGACATGTTTGAAAACCATTGTTTTAATTTACAATACCTGTAATGAATATTAATATTAATAAAATTTTGTAACTACCAAGAAATATGTCAAAATATGTTTTTTTGCATATAAAGTAATATAACTGTCTCACACAACAATAAAGCTTTTCTTTGTTAAATTTTATCGTTGTCCGAGATAGTTATATTGAGTTATAAACTAAAAAAATATATTCAAAATAATTCCTATAATCTTAGATTTAAATAACTCTGATAATAAATGCTATAAAAATTTTACTTTTGATAATTTTGTAATACAGGGAAAACCAAATTTTATTTTTTTGGAAGGAATTTGACTAAAACTTTGACTTTTCCGAGAATATAAAATATTAAGTCGCATTATTTCTTTTTACCAAAAAGTTCTGTATAATGTGAACTGAATTATGTTTCTTTCAATAGTAAGACAAATTCTATACATTGTGAATGAGTTATTATACAACTTTATTTTGACTTGCTTTTTAATAGATTTTTAGAAGTGTATATATACTGTATTTCAAAACAATTCTTTCAGTCAAATAATTTCGCTGTTTATTGCCAGTTTTGTGGTTCAAGTGATCACATTCCAGTTTTTTACATTAATTGTCTCTCATTTTATGAGGAAACTTGTTTTTTTTTTTGTTGTAATTGCATTTTTTTTTCATCGTAGCTAACTTTAAAAGAGGTTTCATAGTGAACAAGTTTATTTTATATAAAAGAAACAGTTTTTGAAAAATATGAAAATTATTATTAACTGACTACATTTTCTTAATTATGATCCAAATTGATAATTTTTTATGAGATAGGAATGCAAATCTTCAAATTTTAATGTATTCAATATTTATAAACCATACACACGTACACTTTATGCACGAGTAAACATTTTTTTATCAGTGGTTTTAAAATGTTACAAATACCCACAATAACACTTGTATTCCTCTAAAACAATGTCAAATGGATACTAAAATGTAATTTACAACAAAAAAGCATAAAAAAAAAATATAGCTATGTCGTCGCATGCTTACGATAATAACTGAATCGATTTTTTGGCGGCCAGTGTATAATAAATTTTGTATCTACACTTACACCGTTCCATCAATAGGATGTAATCCATGAAGCGAAGATACTGATGATACCGTCGTCATAATACTGATATCTGCGACTGTGATGTTATTGTCGGCAATATACTGAGTATCTGATAAATACGCCTCTAATATCCTATATGCATCTTCTATGTTTCTAATCATAGAGTTTGACATCTTTGTTAATATGCCGCCGTAAGTAGGTGCCTCAAAGAATATACAAAAAAAAAAAATTAATACTTTGTTTTAACTCTAAATAAAAAAGCTGTAAATGAAAAAGAGTAGTAAAGTCATGGTAGAACTAATGGGTTGACTGTGGAAATATGCCCTCATCGAATATTGTCGTTAAGTGATAACATTTTATTGTGTTACTGCGTTTCGTACTGTGCGTTTTGGGTTTCAGACTACCAATTTCTTTCCTATCCTTTATTATTTTTTAATCTCCCTTTACTTCCTGTCTATACTACTATATTTTCCACCCGTTATTTTTATTTACCCTCAGGTAAGTAAACGAGTCTGTAGTGCTCTAAGTATTGCGGATGCTGGCTGGTTGCTTACCAACAGATGGTCCACTGACTTGTCTAGACAGTATAGACAATTTATCCTTTAACGGCTTTTTAAAAATTTAGTGTACAAATAGTGTAAATTGTTTCTTACCATTACAGATCTTAGCCTGGGGAATAAAACTCCACAGTCAAAGAATAACCTTTGGTTAATTATCGCTCGCTTCCTCTTATTGACAGGGTACAAACTTTCATGCTCTGGTTTTCCATATTCATCAATTAAATACAACATAATAGCATGGCTGTAAGTGAAAACAATACAAATAGGAAATGATAGGTATAAATGTTTCTTTTAACAAGATTGTAGAGTACCAGAAAGTGGAAACTTTCTTGGGAAGGTTAAAGGTTAACGGAAAATGAACATTTCATTGTAGAGATTAGTATTTTATTCAACTAGTGCACAAAAGCAAGATCAAATAAATAGTTTTCTTCTAAATTATCCTCAAAAATCTGTTGCAAGTTTTTAATGGAAAATTCACTATTTTACGGGTATGAGGGAAAGAAGTACATTTTGAGAAGTAGATTACATATCAAAAATCCCTTCAGAACTAATTTCCATAAAAAAATCGTCATTAAAATTATGATAAAAATTAAAGCCAGTTTTACCTGTCTGCTAAATAAAAAGAGTCTTCTTCCAGAAAAGGAACTGTCCTCATAGGGTTTTTCTGCATTCAATATGAGAAGATTAGGTGCTTGACATTATTAAGTTATTATGAGCATTAACAAAAGACAATATGATCGCTAAGAATTTATCACATATAGAGAATTCAATTCTACATCACAGAAAAATGTAAAAATTATTTATTCCATATACGGGAAAATGTAAACTAAGGAGTGAGATGGTTATGCTGTAAATCAGCTTTTATTATATAATTTTAAAGGTGAAGACAATAAGAGTAAGCTTTAACAATAAACGGTAATACATAGCTTATCAGTGTGGGGTGATATAAAGTAAATAATAACTTAGAACTCTGTTCTTTTACTCCAGTTCGGAAAGCGTGTTGACAATGGAAACCCCTCAATTCAGAGAGGGCTATATGATTTTATTTTCTCTTAATTTTCTTCCAGCAGGTATGTTTCGGGTCTTATTCGAATTTGATGAGTTTTTATTCGATGTTTACTAAAAACAAGGCGTAGAAAAAAATATTTTTTTTTTAACATTTTTGCTCACGTCACTTAAGGTGATTCCATGGTTGGAATGATTTCCTTGATGCCAGTTCACAAAGTATCTTTTGCCATCCTTCCTTAGCCTTCTCAGAAGCTACCTTTTGAACTTCGCTTTTACATTTGTTCTTTTGGGAACATTCTCTTTTGTTCTCTAAAGAGGCGGATTCAAGATCTTCCAGCTGACTGCTGGCGTTTCTCGGCGATTTCTTACAAGGCCATTTAATTCTTACGATATAGCTTTGCAGGCTGGATCACACACACACACACACACACACACACACACACACCCCCCCCCCCCCCCACACACACACACACACACACACACACACACACACACACACACACACACACACACACACACACACACACACACACACACACACACACACACACACACACACACACACACACACACACACACACACACACACACACACACACACAC